>JBBPDJ010000017.1:7593137-7615301 GCA_037974625.1 Cucumis cinereus
AAATAATAACTGTTTATTAATAATGGTCAACGATTTACATTTACTATCTACGAGTTTTAGGACATAAAACCCAACAGGCTTGACCCAAACAAAATACCCTAAAACGAAAATAACAAAGAATCAGGAAGGGGTGAGATGGAAAGAATACCCCACACGTACGATTACTTTGACGAATGTCACCCCAACGACTGCCGAAAGAAAAACATCGAAAGACGATTTATCGATGCAGATTTTACGAACAGACGAGATAAGGGCTTGTGTTTTCGTTGCGATGAATTTTTTTTGGGTCATCAGTGCAAAGCAAAGGAATTAAAGAGCATCCAGATGTTTGTGATTGATGATAGCGAAAACAAAGTGGAAATATCCGACGCCATGGAACCCTGAAAAAAAAAGTCATCGAACTACAGACAGCGAAAGTGGTTGATGTCACAGAGTTGTCGTTGACTTTTGTAATGCGTTTTTCATCTCCAGGAACCCTAAAGATGAAAGGATTAATTGAAAATAGAGAAGTGGTGGTCCTCATTGGTTGCGGAACGACTTATAATTTCATCGCATACAAAGTGGTAGAGGAATTGAAACTGCCTCTGATAGAAACGATACACTTTGGTGTGATAATGGGAACAAGGTCTTCGATTAGAGGAAAAGGTACATGCCGAGGGGTGGTGCTAACAATAGGAACATTGATGATCGTGGAAAACTTCCTTCCACTGAAGTTGAGAGATGTGGAAGTAGTCCTTGAAATGCAATGGCTTCACACGTTAGGTGTCACTGAGGTGGATGGGAGGGCACTAACAATTACAATAGGAAAATGAGTGGACATAACAGTATTACAAAAGGATCCATCCTTAACTAGAGCAAGAGTAACTTTGAAGAAGATGATGAAAACCTAGGAAGGATCTGATCAGGGATTTTTGGTGGAATCTCGTGCACTCGAAGGCTACATTGAACCAGATGAGTTCCATATTTCGACAACTAGAATGATCAGTCCGAGGAGTTATATGCATTGTTGAGTGAATTTTCAAAATTATTTTTGTTGCCCGTCCAATTACCACCAGTTCGGGAAGTTGACCACTAGATTAATGTGGTAGAATGAGCCACGAAAGTGAATGTACGACCCTATCGTTACACATACTATCAGAAGAATGAAATTGAAAAGATGGTTGATGATATGCTACACGCGGGAATTATTCAATCGAGTGTCAGCTCATATTCAAGCCCAGTCTTGTTAGTGAGGAAAAAGGATGGGGAATGGCGATTTTGTATCGACTATCGGGCCTTGAATAATATAACCGTTCCAAATCGATTTTTGATTCCCTTGGTAGAAGAGTTGTTAGATGAGCTCCATGGTTCACAAGTGTATCCGTGAACTTGAAATTACGATATCACCAAATCCGAATGTGTACGCAAGATATTGAGAAGACAACTTTTAGAACCCACTAAGGCCACTACAATTTTTTGGCAATGTCGTTCGGGTTGATGAATGCCCCCTCGTCGTTCCAAGCCTTGATAAACCAAATATTAAGACCTTATCTGCGTAAGTTCATACTAGCATTGATTTTTATTGAATATGTCTAACATTTGCATTTGGTGTTTCAAATCTTGCAAGAGAACTCCTTATATTTGAATGGAAACAAGTGCAAATTTGCTCAGAAGAGTGTTGAATGAGTTGGAAGTAGTTCCAAACATGAACTTGCCCATCACTTTATATTGTGACAACAGTGGGGCAGTAGCCCATTCTAAAGAACTTCGCAGCCACAAACGAGGGAAACACATAGAGAGGAAGTATTACTTGATACGAGAGATTGTGCAATGAGAGATGTAATGTAACAAAGATCGCTTCGTAGCACAACAATGTCGATCCATTTATGAAGACTCTCACAACTCAAGTGTTCAAAGGTCATCTAGGAAGTCTACGTCTACGAGATATGTACATTAGGTAATCTAGGGCAAGTGGGAGAAGTGTAATGGATACGATGACGCCCTAGTTTGTTGTATTTGTATATATACATTTTATGTAATATACTTGTACATTTTACCATTTTCTATGTTTGTGGATTACTTTATTATGTACATTCCATAAACTACCACAGTAGACAAGATTTTTAGTCAAAGTGGGAGTTTGTTGTACTTTATGTTCTAAAACTCGTTGATAGTATATGTAATTTGTTGACTGTTATTAATAAAAAGTTATTATACTAATTTCAATAAAGTGTAATTGATTATTTTCGTCTTATTAAACCAAATCCAATAAATTAACATTCTAAGCTATTTTATGAGTCTTGAACTGTATGTGGAGACATACAATGATCAATGTTCTAGATACAACTTAAAGAGTCTATAGTAGAGGGATAAGGTTGGGTCCCTTATATTGGTAACACTATGGATACAACTCACTTAGTATTTGAAACAAACACAATGATCCAACGTGTTTGTGTAGGTGACACGCAAGTGGGGGTATCCTATGCAATGAGTTGCATAAGACTGGACCACGAAATAGTGACCACTAGATGTAGCTCCGTTAACTAGTTAGGTTTCTATTTCAATAGGATGACCTAGGCAACTTAGTCTTTATCCTAAGTGTATTATGAACTCCTATTTACGAGAGATTGTCCTTTAATTTGTACAGGTGAGAGTGACCATATTGTCGACTCAATAATACCACCATTTTGGAGACAAGACTGAGTGGGAAGCTGGAAACATAATCACACAAGATGAAATTCACTCATTTCCGACTTTAAGGTAAGTAGATGAGTGTTTCCTTAAATTGTATCTCCAGGGCTTAAACAAAGGGTCTTACTCTATCTATGGCACGATAGAGATTTATGTTTATTGGTTAGACCATAAACATGTTGTTCATTAGAGGAGCACTGATATTTAAGGACTAAGAAGTAACCCAAGGGTAAAATGACAATTTGATCCATTTGGTGTTACGAACACTTGTGAAGGATTAACTTGTTGTTATTAATCTATATTTGTGGACATAGAAATATATCTACAGTGAGAAGAGTTCAACTGTAAGTCTTTACTGAAGTATACACACAGTTAATGAATATTGATTAATGTGGTTAATGAGTTTCAGTTGGTGTTACGAACACTAGTAAAGGACTAACTACCTGTTATTGGTCTATATTTGTGGACACAAAAATATATCTACAGTGAGAAGAGTTCCACTGTAAGTCTTTAGTGGAGTGTATGTACAGTTTACAAATATTGATTAATGTGGTTAATGAGTTTAGCTAATTAATCTCATATCGTTGTAGCTTTTGATCTGTAGGTCCTCTTCCTAGCTCGTAAAGGATAATGTGGCTAATATATCTTGGATATAATTTGAAATGTTCAAATTGAATTAAGGAATTAATATAATGTATTGTGATACATTTATAATTACAGTTTATATTTTAATTAAACTCTATAATATAAATTTTATTTTGGATGTGATTCAAAATTAATTTATGAGAAAGTAAAATACTGAATAAGTTCAAATAATGATTTAATGTGAATTAGATTCATATTAAAACTATAAATTAAAATTTAATGTGTATATGATACACATTAAAACTATTGGTTATGTAAAAATGCTAAATGTGAATATGATTCATAACTAGATTAAATTAAATATAAGATATTTAATTTGGTAATTAATTAATAGTTTAGTTCAATTGTATTTAATTAAATTTGATTAAATTAAATTAATTAAGTTAAAACTATAGGTTATGTGAGAGATATTCATTTAAATATGATTTAAATAAAATATTAATTAAATATGATTTAATTAATTTTAATTAAATATGATTTAATTAATTATTAATTAAGTAATTATTCAATTTGTTTAATTAATTAATTATTTTTAATTTAAACTAAATTAAAATAAATAACTCACTTGCGTTATTTTTTGGAAACGTAGGATGCACCCACGTAATCTCACTTCTCTCTTAACCACTTATTCTTCATCCGAAAAGAGAAAAAGCAAAACTAATCAAGGGTTGCAGAACGCAAGTGAAAATAGAAGTAAAAGTTCTCTGTTTTACTCTCTTATTTTCTCTCAAAAATTTCCAAATCCCAAAAGGTTTCCATAAACCAAAACCTCAGTTATTCAGAAGATATGAAATGTTTCAAGTGGTAGTGGCCTTCAATTTGACGATTTGTAGATTCAGAGACATCGACAAAAGTAACTTCTATCTTTTCTCTAATCTTATTTTTATTTACAAAAGCATGCTTATAGATTCTCTGTATTTTATTACCAATGTATTTGATATTTTAAATTTTTGAAATTAAATTGAGAATGGTTCTATAATTTTTTTCCGTTGTGCTAGGGCTCTCATCCCTTCATTTTTCTCTTGTTTCTCCTTCATTTACTTCTTCTTCAACCTCTATTGTGTAGAAAATGAGAATGGTTTTGTTTACCTTCAGTTTTAACACTTTTAAAATACCACATTGAAAGTTTAAGAATGTAATTGCAATTACTACCTATTACTTCAATCTCACATTTTGCGATTCTAAGGTTTTGTTTCATTCTTTTTACTTTTTATCTATATACAACATGACTTTGAAAAAAAGGTTTGAATAATTTAATCAAAATCTAATTAAAAAAACATATGATCCTTATTTTGAATCAATAAATAAAAGGATTTTTTTTTTGTTGATATAAATGGAAGTAAAACTTTATCACCAACGAGTTGGTAGTTTGAGTGGCTAAAAAAATATTTGAATAAAAAGACTTTATTTGAAAAAGAATTAAATTATTTATCAATTTAGTAATTTTTTTAAAAAAATAAAACTGCAAAGTACAATTCAACAACCAATCTTGAAAAGTAACCTTGAGTTTGAGATTGATAGGATGGAGTTGATTTTGAAGAAAGGTGAGTTCTAAAAGTTTTGAAGTTTGCATATTTGTGAAGTAAGAAAGTTTATACTTAGGGGTTAGAAGTTGTTTAATCTACGTCGCAAGACTTCGAGTGCAAAATTGAATTATTAAGTTAGGGATATATGGTATCGTTTTTCGTAATCTAAAAAGCACACCTTTTGTGTAACACTTCCGTTATTGCACATATATATTACAATTTTTTTACATGTAACAATTGTGCTTGAGGTCATTGAGAAGTTTAGGGCTTACATGGGATCTTTATGTCAAACGGTAGGTTAGAGTTTGTTATGCATGTATGTTGGTGTTAGGAATGAGATTAAAATCCGACCTTGGCTAAATAAAGGGATGATGATTGGATATATATGGAGAACAACTATTACCAATGACATGAGATCTTTTGGATGTAACCAAAACTAAAGTCATGAGAGTTATGTATAAATGGAAAAAAGGTGCAGCATGATGTTTGTATTATTGTTAAATTACTATATAATACAATCATCTTTTTTTTTTTTTTTAACAAAGAACTATATAAAATTGGCTATCAAACTCTAAGAACTAATAATTTTAGTTTTGAATTTATAAACATTTTCACTGCAGGAGATATTTTTTTTTTTTAAGTATATAATTGTTTGAGTTGGTTGTTTGAAATAGTTGATGAAGTTGGTAGATAAAGTTCGTCTATGGAGGTGATCGTGGAAGTTGGCCCCATATGTGGTAGTGCAAAAGTGGTTGTTGGAGATGATTTCAAAAGGTGGTCATCGAAGAGAGGCTTTGTAGTCACTAGCGTTGATGATCCCCAAAGTTAAGTGGTGAAGTTGATTGCTAGAGTTAATCACTAAAGATGATAATCAAAGCATGTCGTCAACAATGATTGTCGATGGGGTTGGTCATCAGTGATGGTCGACGAATGGAGTCATTGAAAACCTTCGAGGGAAGGAGAGAGAAAGAGTAGAATATAAAGTTGTTAGTTAAATGTCAAACTTCAATTGTAAACACGGTTAAATTCAGTAGAGTTGAGTTTTGAAACACTAAGTTTACAACAAACACTTTTGTGAGTTAAAAATTTAATTAGTTTTTTAAAAGAATAAATAATATAATTTAGAAGCATACACAAAACATGTAAATTTATTGGCCTCATTTAAAATATTGCAAATTAAATGGGGAGGTTACAATGAATTAAAGGGTAAATTTGGAAAATGAAATAAACCCATAACCTTAGAGCATTGCATACAAAAATATAGCTTCCATATCATCAATCAAAACAAACATTAACCAACCAAACTTTGGAGTTAGAGCCTTATCACCCTTGGTGGTGGACCCCACTCTCAACAAATTCTTGGTCAATCCCTCCACCAACCACGTCTTTCACCAAACACAACAACAAAATACTAATAATAATAAATAAATAAACGAACAAATAAAATTTCATTTCGTCCATAAATTTTCACTTTTTTACAAAAAAAAAAAAAAAAAAAAAAAAGCTTTATAAATACTGTCTTCCTTCTAAATTTTTTTTCTTAGTTATTTGTTTTATTTTTACCAAATTTTTGAATTAAAAAAAGCCAAGTTTTAAAAATTAAAAATATAATTAATTTAAGAGTTCAATTTTTGTTGTGATAAATTGAGTAAAAAGTAAGTTAAAATTTTAAAAATCAAGGGATTACTCAACTAAAAAATTAAAGAATATGTTTTTAGTAATTGTCAGTGGAGCTGAATTTGTGTTAATATTTTATTTACTAATATTTTGATTTTTCGATTTCTGGTACCATTTATGTATTACCATTACTTCAGTAATTAAAATAACCTCAATCTCACCAAATCCAAAAGAAAAAAAAGGCTACAAAATGAAAATTACAAAACAGACCCAACAAAATTAAGTTAATGAATTTACAAATTTGCCCTCTCCCACCTACCACAACTTTCCCCATCTCCACATTACATTACAACCACCACGCATCTTCGTTCCTCACCACTCGCAAACTCACAAGCGGCGAAAATGCCACCGGAATCATCACCGCCACTGGAGCCACCACCGAACTTCTGGGGCGATCAACCGGAGGAAGAATTCTACGCTTCACAAGGCGTCCGCAACACCAAATCCTTCTTCGAAACCCCCTATGGCAACCTCTTCACTCAAAGCTTCATCCCTCTCGACTCACCGGACCTCAAAGGCACTGTCTACATGACTCACGGCTACGGCTCCGACACCGGCTGGATGTTCCAAAAAATTTGCCTCTCATACGCCTCCTGGGGCTACGCAGTCTTCGCCGCCGACCTCCTCGGCCACGGCCGCTCCGATGGCCTCCGCTGCTACCTCGGCGACATGGACAAAATCGCCGCTGCATCCCTCTCCTTCTTCCTCCACACCCGCCGTAGCGAGCCCTACCGCCACCTCCCAGCGTTCCTCTTCGGCGAATCCATGGGCGGCGCCGCCACCATGCTCATGTACTTCCAGTCCGATCCGGACACCTGGACCGGCCTGATCTTTTCAGCTCCCCTCTTCGTCATACCGGAAAATATGAAACCGAGTAAGCTCCGACTCTTCCTATACGGCCTTCTCTTCGGCGTCGCCGACACTTGGGCAGCCATGCCGGACAATAAAATGGTCGGAAAGGCGATTAAGGATCCGGAGAAATTGAAGATCATAGCGGCAAATCCTAGAAGGTACACGGGACCGCCTAGAGTTGGGACGATGAGGGAATTGGTTAGGGTAACGCAGTATATTAGGGATAATTTTTCTAGGGTTACAGCGCCGTTTCTGACGGTGCACGGAACGGCGGACGGAGTGACGTGTCCATCGTCGTCGGAATTACTGTATGAGAAGGCGGCGAGTGTGGATAAGACCTTGAAGCTTTACGATGGGATGTACCATTCGTTGATTCAAGGAGAGCCTGATGAGAATGTGGAGATTGTGCTGAGGGACATGAGGGAGTGGATCGATGAGAGAGCTTTGAGATATGGACCAAAAAAATAGAAACCCTAAAAAAGGATCTAAGAAGATGGAGGTCGGTGTTAATGGCGGAAATGGAGGTGTGTGTTTATTTCTCTGAGATTGGATAATGACAATGGCACAAATGGTAAATTTGATGTGTTTTTTGAATAAAATATTTCTTTATTTCAATTTGCTTTACTTGACTTTTTTTTCTTCTTATTTATATTAATTAAATATATTTCATTGCTAATATAAGCTATTGATTATTTTAATACGTGCGACTATCATACTTGAATTAATTGCTAAAAAAATTAATTGCTAAAAAATGTGTCCATTGTCACTGTAGCGTAATTATTTCAAATTAAATTGTAATTAATTTCTATTTTTTTATAACGTCGTCTATTCAATTGATTTTTACTTTTTTATAACGTCATCTATTCAATTAATTTCTACTTTTCTATAACGCCATCTATCCAATTGTAATTGTTTTCTAAAATCTCGAGATTTAACAAGTAGTTTCAATATTTAAACAATTTTATTAGTTTTTTTAATTTTAAAATGATATATTATATTAATAAAATATATATTTGTTATGCATTTGGTTAATATTGACAATATTCAAGAGCTGAATCTATGTGTTAATATCATGTTGAAAATTAAAATGAGTTTTAGTAATATATTTTAATTTTTGAATTTTGAATTTTTAAGTCATAGTACAACTTTCTTCATCCCTTTTCCTCAACAATATTTTGTCATGGATTTTAAATCTTTAAGAATTTTGTTCAACGGTAGATGAGATGAAAATAACAATTACTATGACTTCCATTTCATTGAAGTTTGTGTTCCTTCGAACATATTTTTCAACCAATTTGTTGGTCTAATCCAATTTAAAGTTTTTCCTCTTCTGGATATATGATTTCTCGGTTAACATTGTATCGTGATGGTTGCATCAATCCGATGTTATTAGGATCGTCGAAGAAGACAAAGATGTATTATGGTTGTTGTCATTTGTTTCAGATTCCTTCTCTAATGATGTTTGTGTTGTTGTCGACCATGTCTCATCTTATTAACAATAATAGTTACACTGTAATTATCAGTACTTAATGTTTTTATATCCTCTTGTTACAATATATTGCTTTTTAAGGTTTGTTTTCTGATGTTGTTTGTGTATCCATCTAACTGAAGTATGTATAATGTTTTTTTCAATGGTTCATGTTTTGACCCACTAATTTAATGATTTCGTATGTCAATTGTATTTTGACATAATCTTAAAAAGGTGTGCAATGTTATAAAATTGTCAAGACTGTAATAAAACATAGTTAGTTTGAATCGGATTGTTTAGTTTACTAATTATTTTTTACTAAGTGTTTTTTTTAGATTCAAATTAACTTCTTATCAACATATAATATTGATTAGATATATACATAAAGTTACACACTTTAGTTCAATTCAGATGATTAAAATAAAATAGAATAAAATATTTATAGCACTAATTGTAATTAAGAAGTCATTTAAAACAAAAAGATCAAAGTTGGTCTAAAGAAAAGAAGCATAAGTTTAGAATTTCCAATTCTAGGTCCAAAATAGTGTATTTATCAATGATCACATTGTTTTACGCATGACTCAAGTGAAGATCAAAGAATGGTGAATTCTTGTCCACAGTTTCTTTAGATTCTTTAGGCAATTTTTCCCTCATTGCATCAATCCATATACCACTCTTTGGTGCATATGTAGCTTCCCTTAGGGTGTGTTTGGAGCATGGAGTGGGGTGGAGTGGACTATAATAGTCCACTTCATGTTTGTGGCAATGATTATTTTAGTTGGGGATTAGGATTAGGATTAAAATAATTTACATGCTTTTACTATTCTTCAACCCTAGGGGTATTTGTTTCAAGGGTTGAAAAGTTCGTCGACCAATTTTCGGACACCACATTCGGTGATCGCCGGTCAATCTCGGACCACCACCTCTGGTGATCGTTGTCGGTTAATCTTCGCCACCACCTCCGGTGATCGGTCAATCTCCGACCACCACCTCCAGTGATCGTCGTCGACCAATCACTGACCACCACATCTGATGACTCCACCGACGAACTTTCGACAACTAACTCCGACGACCACCACCAACCATCCTTTGATGGCCACCGATCAACTTTGAAAAATTTTAATAAGAATATTTTAAAGATATATAACAAATCAAATAAAGTTGTATGTACAAATATTTTTTTTTAAAAAAACATTTTGAAACCCATTTGTATTTTTTTATTTTAATGTATTTTTTTATTTTAAGAAGTTTTTATAAAAAAATGTTTAAATAAAAATGAATTTTTGAAAGACATTTTTCTGACTCATTCCAAATAGGTATTTAGTTTAATTATATTAATATTTTTTAAAATATATTTTCTCAAATTTTTTTTCTTTTGGAGATTTTTCTAAATTATTATTATTATTAGGTCATCTTTTTAAAACTATCTCTTTTCCACTTTTTGTTTTAAACTAATGTTTTTTTTCATTTAGGGAATAATTGAATTTTTCAATAATTGAATTTTTCAATAATTGAATTCAAAATTAAAATACTAGTTTATTTCAATTTGAACTTAACAAATTATAATATTTAAAAAAAAAACCATGATCTTTTTTCAAATTAGTTAAAGTGACAAAAGTCTAAGAAATTTTATTTCAAAATGTAGTAAAATCTAAATAACATAGATATATATAATATTAAATTTATTAAATGAATAACATAATTAACTAGATTTAATAAAATCACATATCAATTTCTATAAAAGAGACTGTATTATAAAATTTTATAACATAGACATTTCATGTAGTAGTAAACTAGTTTGTATAAATTGGTAGAATATATAATTTGAAATATTTTCCAAAAATGATATTTCTTGTACCTAAATATATGTATGACAAAAATAATAGTGAAAAAAAAAGACATGACCTAAGATAATCAATATTTATTTTACAGATTATAATTTAAACTGTAATAATTTGCACCCCAAACACATACTGTAGTACTCTGCATCCCAAACATAGATTATAATAATCCAAACTATAATACTCTGCACCCTAAACATAGACTATAATAACAGACAGTTTATTATAACCCACAGACTATAATAACGACAGACAATAATAACTCACTCTGCGCCCTAAACGACCTCTTAATGGTTTTGATTTTGCAGCCCTACCTTTATCCTTTTTTTTCTCTTATCTCCTTTAACTCTTCTATACTTATACCTAGCTAAATTTTTTCAGATGCATCACTTTTATATAATTATACTTGCTTATCCAAAAACACCATTGACAACATCTTTAATTACACTGTAATTAGTCCAACAGTTCTGGTTGCTTTGGTTTTGGTTCAGATATTCAAGGTGGATGAATTTTATTTTTCCATGCGAATATTATGACATTAATTTCAGTTTTTGGTTTGAAATTTCGCCAAATTCATATCTAAAACAATTTTCTATCCTTGAGTTTTGATTTGAATTTTGAAATTTCACATTATAATACTCTTCGTAAATCTTTTTTATTTTATCTTAATGCTAATTAAATCATACATTTTTTAGATAGTTTTTATCAATGTCCTTTTTATAATTTTCTTTCTTAAACAATTTATAAATTTTTTTAATCATTATCTTTAATATAGTTTCATTTTACTAAACATAATTTTTTTAAATTGACTTTATGATTATATTTATTTTAATTTTATTTTACAATTAAAAAAAAGTAAATAAACCTAAAAATAAATTAAAACAAATTATCCAGAATCTAGATAAATAAAAATAAATAATCTTAATTTATTGAGCTTTAATTTAATTAATTTTATATTTTGGTGTAAAAATAATGATGGAGATAATTGATTTTTTTTTTTTTGAAGATTTGATTTGGTTAAATGGAAAGATTTGAAAATTAGGATGAAAAAAAAAAGAGAAAATCTAGAATTAGGACAAGATTGGAGGATAATTTTTTTTTTCACTCTTCCTCTCTACGCGTAGAGTGCTCTTCATCTTTAATCTCATGACAACTCAGCACCATATCAAGGCAATCAACTATCTTTTCTTGTGATTTAGTAGCTTGAAGATGGAATTTTGGTAGATTTGTTATGTTACGGATGAAGTTTCAGTGGCTTGAAGATGAAATTTATGTTTGACAATGAGACGTTAGGGTTTGAGAATGCTAGAGTACGGACCATCTGCTCGAAAAAACACAGTATTTGAATATGAAATGGTGAGTTTGTGAAGGACTATATATTTTGAGCTTGTAGAACGAAGATGAATCCTTGAAGATGAAAGATCGAAAAATGGAGGATTGGAGATGAAAGGTTTGCGTGCTTGAAGATGAAGGGTTTTCGTGCTTGAAGATGAAGGGTTGTTTCAAATTTGTATTGGTTAGTGTGATTGATTAGCCTCTTATGTCAGATTTTATTAAAGTGTAATTATATATTTTAGTTGTAGAAAATAGCTATCGGCTATAGACTTAGGGGTATGATGGACTTTTGCTAATTTCTATTTATTTTATTTTTAATTCGTTTTGCGATTTTTGAATTGTAAAATTAAGTTTGCCATTTTGGAAACTTAAAAAATGCTATTCTTCTAGTTGACCCTTAAATTTTCTCATGTATATCAATTTACATCATCTATTACGTCGTATTTGGATTAATATTCAAATTTGTATGAAACTTATAATTTTATTAATCAAACCTTTAAATTTTCGCAAGGGAAGTAATGTAGGCTTTCAATTAAGATTTCTTTTCCATGAGACAATTTTAATTGTCTATTTTATTAATTCGACATTTGGAAGAGTTTATATAAGAGTAGAATTGAATGCATTGATGATTTTCACAGTCGTAATAGGTAATGTAACTTGGTACACATATAACAATCAGGTGTGTTTGTGAGTTGGGTTATGTCGGGTTAAAACATGTTATTAGACTCAACCCAATTGTCGAGTTGATTTGAGTTATTTTAGGCAAATTCATCAACCAACCAAATCTATAAAATTATCATTTATTTGAATCCAACCCAGCTCAAATGAGTTGATAACTCAACTTAAATTGTATAAGTTGGATTGGGTTGGTCGAATTTATTGGGTCATCGAGATTTTTGGATACCCGTAATAACAAATTAGAAGATAAGTTTGAAACTATTATATGTTAAATATTATGAGTATTGCTCTGTATGGTGTGTGTTAGGCTTTGTCTTGGTTTGTTCTTCAGGATGCCAATAAATGCAGTAGTTGTTCCAGACAGATGGATGTTTGTGAAGATGTTGTTCTATCCAGTATTTTTTTCATTATATCCAAACTCATTTCTACTCCTTCTCATGAATCCATCACCTTTTTTGAGCATTGCATGACATACATTAGGGTTGTCTCCCTGATCATTTTGTTGTGCATATTTAAGGAATCTAGGTTTCATTCTAGGGTTGACCGCTTATGAAAAATATTGGAGCAATTACCTTGTGAGTTTGTCAATATACACAGGTGTGTTAATCTTACGTGAAAAAAGATTGTACTACTATAGAATCTTTGAAGGTCACTCAACAGAATCGTTGTTTGGAAAATACTTGATTAATTTATTAGACTTGAGTCTCTATAATTGAAACCTCTAACACTTTTTTTTCGACCAATAGCAAAAAATAATAATAAAAAAAATTATAAAAATGACAAAATGAATTTTAAATTATTAATTACCTCCAACTAATTCAAATTCAAATCTTAACCAGTAAGATTTTACTACTATTAATTTATTTAAAAAATACTTATTTTTAAAATCACAACAATCTTGATTCTAAAATACAATAAATTTAAAATTAAAATCAAAACCAAAAATAAAAATTTTGAATTTAGAAATGTTATAATCTAAAAAATATTTATATCAAATGATTAGATGTAACAAAAAGTTTAATTTTGGTTTGAACTCACCTAACAAAAATAAAAAATAATCATAAAAGAAAAAATTACAGGGTAATTTTACATAGATTTGATTCAAAGATAAGATGAGTTGACAGAAAAATGAAATAACAATGTAATTCATGTTCACGAGAAGACATAAAAAATGAATTACAATGTAATTTATTTAATAAAAAGAGAAAAGAAACTCACCTACCCATAGTGGAGTGGCAAGATAGATAATCCACACAACCTATGTTCTCAAGAAGTTTCATAAAATCTGTGCTCACCTACCCATCAAATCTGTACTCCATAAGTTTCATAAACAATCCTCGTGTTGTAAGCTCCTTGAAAGCAGATTCCAGAGTTTGTAGAGATTCATTGAGATGGAGAATCTCTGATGTAAAATTCAATCGGAAAAGCATGGCGTTGAAGCGCGTAAAGGCCAATGGAACAAATTTGAGAAGATGGTAAAGGAAAGATTCAACATCAGCTAGCTTATGAGGATCTCCTTTGTAAGCAAAAAATTGGGAAATTTCTTCTTGAGTCAAAACAATTCTTGTGAGTTTTTCAAGAACCTTTGTTTCGAGGCCTCGACCTTCGTTGAGTGTATCGAGGATTTCGTTGCGAGGAATTGTTAAGGACTTGATTACAATGACTATGTTTTGAGATTTTTTCGATTCAAGAACGAAAGTTTGCGCCGACCCCTAGTTTCAGCCAATGGCGTTTGCTGAAGAGC
Source organism: Cucumis cinereus (assembly GCA_037974625.1). Taxonomy (NCBI): domain Eukaryota; kingdom Viridiplantae; phylum Streptophyta; class Magnoliopsida; order Cucurbitales; family Cucurbitaceae; genus Cucumis; species Cucumis cinereus. The sequence goes on from JBBPDJ010000017.1 coordinate 7,607,574, forward strand.
TGGCTTCACTCTTGGGCGATTTCCAGTTGGTTACGACATATCCAAACAGAGCTTCCATAAGACCCCATCAAATCTGTACTCAAAACGAAAAACTAGCTAATTAGTACCCAAAAGAAATTAATTTCAAGAAACAAGAAAGGGCGTTTGAGAAAATAATAAATATCAAGCAAAAATATTCTTCAAACTATTTCTATTATTTCTTTCAGAAGCGAGGAAAAGATTGAAAAATAAAGAGACGTGGGGGGAGAAGGATGGAGAAAGCACACAATTGTGTTGTTCATGTTCTTGTCCCTGGTGATGTATATTCGATGAAAGATCCTGGTGGTTGTTTAAATTTTGCCGTTCTTCCTAATTTTTCTTTTTTCTTTCTATGTACACAATTGATTCCAACTATATCAATGAATTTTCTTAATGTTATGGATGATTTTGGAATAAAGGGTATAATTAACATTTATAAACAACAAAATCAATGAGAAGCCAAAAATGACAACTAAAGACCAAAATGTGTCTAGGAGAAAGGGGTTGGCTTGGGCCAAGCCCAAGCCAGAAACCTTAGCCTTGGCTAAGGGCCGAGGTCGTCCCTTGTCAAACGCCTGATGGGGCATGCCCAGACCTAAAAGTAACATTTACCAATATATGACCTAGTAGAGACTTATAAGGCTTAACATCTCAAAATTAATGGCAATGGAAGAAACAACATGTATCTTTTAAAGATAGTGAGGTCTTTCAATCTTTACAATGTGGGATTAATGGCAATGGAAGAAACAACGTGTATCTTATAAAGATAGTGATGTCTTTCAATCTTTACAATGTGGGATCCTCGACATGATTCACTTAAATTATTTGCCTTAGTTTTAAAATTATCTTAAAACCATTTTCAAAGCCATTTTCTTCGACTCTCACATTTTGTTTAATTTTAAAAGTGTTTTAAAATTAAGATAGAAAGGAAGACATTACCAAACAAACCTTTATTTTACAGATTAAAAAACAAAAACATAAAACAAATCCAATTTAAAAAAATTCATAGACAAAAGTAAGATTTTTTATTTTCCACATATTTGTGACAAGAAAAATAATTTCACGAAACAAAAATAAATAAAATGACTTGGTTATCTCGAAAGTCACAAAGACAAACATATATGTGTGCGTAAATATATATTACATTACTCAATTCTTTGAACAAAGCGCTTGGACTGCCAATCTTGTAGATTGATTTGTAGCATTGCCTAGTCCAAAGACATTTGCAGATACATCAATTGAACAACTTTTCATACCAATGCATGCTTTTTCCACCAAAAGAGCACTGTTTGTTACATCCCATGAGCCTTGCTTAAATGAACCACATTTTCCCTCTGGATTTCCATAACTAGGAAATTGGATTTCAGAGATGATATGTCTTCCTTGACAAGACAACTCTAGCGTACTACCTTCATTAGCATTTCCACATATAATTCCTATAGTAATAGTTTGAACAGACACTTGTTGAGAATTTCCACCAATTTCTTCAAATAAAATCAATGTGTTTTTGTCATCGAAAAGGAACGATCTTGGAATGTGATACCATCTTTGCGAAGGATTCCCACAATTTTCAACACATTTGCTAGGATCATATGCACCTCTGTAGTTGCATGTTGCACTACAACTATCATTGCTTGAGATGAAAGAAGGCCAAAATCGACCTAGGCTTCGCTCGTTACCCAAGCTTGACCTTTTCCCATTGCTTGCATGTCTAATATTACCGGGTCAATTCCTGAAGGAGTTTTAAAGCTAGTTTTATACCATGTCATACGCCTTCCAATAGATTTTTGATTTAACGTCGTCCAATTTATTTTCTCTGAGAATATTGGGTTGTAAAATTGTTTCATTTCTCTATTTAATCCAACTTTATAAGACCATAAATTTGATGACAAATCTGTTGTGACATTTCCATTTCCAATTAGATAAATAGGACCACCATCAATTCCTGTCGGTATTGTGTCATAAAATACATCGTAGTTCTTCAATCCAACTGTGGCACTTAGAAGAGTTATGGTATTGGTTCCTTGTTTTAATAGAATGAATTTTTCAAATACAAAACTCTGGCCATTGCTCTCCCAGTGTGATCCAATATACCTTCTATTTATGAAAGCATGAAGGACATGGCCGGTTGTATTCACTTGAAGAGTCACATTTTGAAAAGAAGAGGTTGTATTAGTATCAAAATTTGTCATGTACCATAAGTAGTCACTAAAATCAACTGTGATTCTTTTTTGTTCCAAAAGAATGTTGCCTTAAATTTACCATTTCCTTGTAGTGTGTCTCTAATGGGCTCTGGAACCTAAGTCCATGAATGTTGTGCATTTTCCTTCTCATTTTGCTCATTCACAAACATAGACGTTTGAGAATTAACCTTTGCAGTATTGTAAACCTCCTTGTTGCAACCATCAAGAATGCTCACAAACCAAGCTGGTACAAAATATTTTCCATCTACTTGCAAATCAATAGTGGCATCATTTCTACCATCTATATTACTCAAAAAACAAAACCTCTCCTCTGTTGTTGGGTTAGAGAATTTCGTTAAAGTTACAAAATTACCAAAGTTTTTGTCTGAGTGGGTGCCATTAGTGAGTATTTTTTCTCCAAGCTTGATTGATGCATGGAGTTGTTTGAGATGTCCCCATTTTGGTTGATTCAAGTTTCCATATTCATCAATTGGAGCATTGTAATCATAAGATGTAGTGATAAATGAACCTCCTGATGTTCTTCCAAAGTTGGTACCTCCATGATACATGTAATAATTGTTAAACACACCACCAGATTGAAAAAACCTTGCCACAGAAAATGCTACATCTTCTGCAGTTCTGTAAGGATCTTTGTCAGCCGATTTTTTGAACCATCCCACCCAGTTTTCAGTAAACATATTTGGACTCTTAGGATTATTAGGAGTAAAGTTATCACAATAGAATCCATTGCATGTGTTAATCATAGGTTGTGGGGCATCACTCTGTGGCACATGATTCATGAAACGCCAATATTAAGAGATTCAACCATCTGAGCACACCAATTGATATAAGTTTTTCCTGCATCTCCATAAGGTGTCATCACATTTCCATACTCATTCTCAATTTGAGCTAAGATTGTTGGCCCCCCTTGTGATGCAAAAAGGTTAGCTTGTTTACACATATTCACTATTTTTGTCGTGAAAGTTTGCATTTCACTCTTTTAAACTTGGTTGTTAGTTCGTAATTGAATTCCTGGCATATTGTGCAACCATAAAGGAAAGCCTCCATAGTTCCATTCAGCACACACATAAGGACCGATCCTCATGACAACGTAAAGTCCAGCATCTTGTATAAGTTGGAAGAATTTAATAAAATCTAGATGTACAAAGAAATCATACTTTCGTCATTGAGGCTCATGATGATCCCAAAAAATATATGTCTCAATTGCATCAAGTCCACCATCTTTAGCTTTTTGAATAAGATCAGGCCACATCTCTATCGTGCTACGTGGATAATGAATTGAACCTGAGAAGATAATTCGTCGTTCACCATTGATAATTATGGTATTTGAATCATATGAGACATTATTTCCTGTACAAAAAGACATACAAGCTAAAGTTGCAACGAAGAGAAGAAGAAGCCATTGAAAGTCAAACATCTTTGAAACTACAAAGTGTATGTTTGGTTTTTTGATTTGTCTAATTCAAAATTGTTTATATAGAGAAACTTTGTGATAAGGTAAGAGTTATTTGTAATCTATATTTGTTCATTTTTTGTTGATGGGTTCTTAAGTATAGAAAATGTATGAATTTATTCTAGCAAAACTTTGTTTATATGAGCTGTTTTTTTTTTTTAATTGAAAAAATGATGATCAATAGTATTAAACTTTATTATGGCAACAACTAATAGTGCAATTAAAAGTATAATCCTAGTTAACAAAAAATTCTTTTTCCAACGTGGGTTTATCTATCCGTATTCTAAGTTTGGTTTGAATATTATCTTATCTAACTAAGGAAGTTTTTATCAACCACGTGATTACAAATATGTTTGGTTTAACTTTTTAACTGTTTATCTTTAAAAAAAATCTTAATTTTTTTTCGAAGTGTTTTTGACAATAAAATATGTTTATAAAATAAGTTGGTTTGAGATAAACAATTGAAATCAAATTTTAGAGAGAAAAAAAATAGAGAAGGTTTTTGAGTGTTTAATGTTGAATCTATCTCTAATTTATACAATATATAAAATTACCAAAATGTCTTTCACTATCATCTACCTCAGCTCTACCATAATTGGCATTGACTACCACCACTCTCTGTCGACCACCTTCGTCGATGACCAACATTGACAACCAACAACCGCTAACATTGTGACATTGACATTGATTGTTGTTTGCAACGATTTTCAATGATCGACTCTGATGATAAACTCTGCACCTCAAACAATCATAACTTCAACAATGACCACCTTCGGTGCCAGCTCTAGCAACCAACTTTATGAACCAATTGTGTCAATTATCTCTAACAAGCAACTCTAGCAACTAATTCTAATTACCAACTCGAACCTATCTTATTCTAAGAAAAAAACTCAGTTGTGAAAGTGTTTTGAAATTCAAATTTATAATTATTTGTTTACAGTGTTTTATAGTCTTCTCTTTCAGTAAATTAAAATTAATTAAAACACTTCGAATATATAACAAATCAAACAAATTTGCATAAAAAAACACTTATGGGAAAATATAACCAAACACTTGAATGTTTTTATTTTAAGTAATTTTTATGTAAATTATTTAAATAAAACGACTTTTCACAAAAAAAAAAAAAAGAAAAAGAAAAAAGAATTAGGCAATTGAAGCGCAAGTCCTAGATCTAGAAACAAAAGGAAGTATGCATTCATGAAAAAAGAAACATGTAAAATTCTAAATAAAATGCTTTAGCCTTTTCTCTTTCCTCTTTTGGATCATCACAACCATGAATGAATAAATACAACAATGGAGGGTTTTTAAATACACTTGCTAAAAGACGTAAGAAAGGGCCCATATTATTGTATCTCACTTCCATCCCATGCTTGGAGCTACCAAATATGATATCGAATATCCAAATATACAACTCCATATAACCTACAATTAAGTATGGTAAATACTCTTTTAAAACCTTCTTTGCTATCGTATTTACAATTTTTCACTCATCTTCTATTTTCTTCTTTGCTATAGTGTTTATTATTTTTTATTGAAAAATAGTTTACACTCCAAATACAAACTATTGTAATCTCACTGACTATATGACTAATCCAACATTCCAAACGTCTTTAAGTGAAATGTTTTAATATAGAGTTGAATGAAGGAAGCACATCAACTGGATTGAAAATGATGGTAACTTGAAAAATGGATTCAAATATGATAGAGATAACCACATATTAAAAACATTATATGAAAATCATTTCAATGGAATAGGAGATTTGACGGATCTCTATAAATCTAGAGAGTGTGATTGCAACAAGGAAACGAGGGTAAATAGAAAGAAAAAAAAAGCATAGAGTAGATATCCAAAAATTCATGCAATCAACTATATTTCAAAAGTAGACTTATAATTTAACTAGAGCAATTACAAATATAGTAAATATACCCAAAATATTAATTAGTAAATACAAAACACAAAAGAACTTGCAAAATTAGAAAAAATAAATTCATTTTCAGAGTCTATTGGTGATAAATCATATGACTAATAAGAAGTTTCTCAACGTAAAAGGTCTATCACTAATATCAACAGTAGAGTCTATCATTGATAAACTTTGTTATATTTATAATTTTTTAAAATGATACTTTTGTTTTTTTTTTTAACGAACCAATTAAAATGAGGATAAATGAGAACAAAAAGTTGGAAGCTAATAATCCCATAGGACATTTTAACATGATAATCACACCTAAATTCATGCATTTATGCCATGAACCAACAATCAATGTTGTTGGTCAAGATGATCGATAGCCGATAGTCAAGACGATCGCACTACAAGAAAACTGTCATTTAACGACGCAAAAAACGCGTCACGAAGAGATTTCGTGACACATTTTTCGTCCTTGTATCCACTGTCAACATAGAGGTTTTAACGACACCGGCAAAAAACGTCGTTGTTTGTCCGTTCATGACACTTATTTTGTGTCGTTGTTTACTCTTTCGTGTCATTTTAAACGTGTCATTGTTAATTGGTCCTTGACAAAAAAAAAGTGTCATCATTGAGGTCCAATTTGGATATTTTCTGTCAATTATATGATATTCACGACACATTATTTGCGTCACACTTTTATGTTCAGTGACTTTAAATTAGTGTCAATATATGTGCAATGATAACAATTTATTTGTGTTACGAATTGGTTTAGGATGACACATTTTTTTTGTCATTAAATTTACTGTAAGAACATGATTTTCAGTGTTATGTATTGATTATATTTTACTTTTTTATTTCCTGTCAAGAAATAACAATTGACGACAATTAATTGTAATTGTAATTATTAAGAAAATAGTGCGAGCAAAGTCAACATAAAATTGAAAAATGTTTGGTATATTCATAATGAATCATCAATTTACATTTCGAAGTAAATATTTGTCCTTAGTATATAACTACTCTATCATATTAAAAAGGTACAACTTCACATATCTATCGGGCAATGCTTTACGCTTCAGAGTTTCGTCGAAAACCTGAAATGTTGATACAAATTAAACATTAATCACAAATGTCAACAACTACTTTCATCTCATACCACAACTTTGACAATTATTGGTTATTTTTAGACAGAAGACAAAGATACTCAATCAATATTTATAAAAAAACTCATTAAACAGAGAGAAGTAACAAAACCCAAGCAAAGTATAAACATAAACAAAAACTCAATCAAAATCCAAGCAAAGTAAGCACGTCAAATAGAGAGACTATACAAATAACAATCTAATTTATTTAGCAAAATGATAAAATTATAGCAACACTAATAATTAAAAGGTTTACCACATTGATCGAAAAAGCATAAATAAACTTTAGAACTCAAAAAGTAACAAATAAAAATTATAAATAAACACATAAGTACATTAACTAATTATCAACATAAATTCTGATGGGATAAAAAACCCATTGAAACGGAAGAAGTACAGAATCATTCTCAATTTTATTTTGAAAAATAAAATACCATACATTGGAAAAAAATACAGAAACTATTTACTGAATTAAATAGGCTAAGCATGCTTTTAGATACAATAAAAATTACAGAGTAAAAAAAAACTTACTTTAGGTTGCAGTCTCAGAATTCTACAAACCACCAAATTGTAGACACCACCAGTTTAAGTCTCTCCTATCCTCTGAGTAATTAAGGTTTTAGCTTGTGGGAACCAATTTGGATTTTTCTGTGAGAATTTTTGGAGAAAAGTAGAGAGATCCTTTTTTTTTCCCCCTTCTGCAGTTTCTCTGCAAAATGTAGATTATGCCTTACACAGAACGCTCTTCCCCTGCTTCAGGATGAAGAAGTAGAGGTTAGAAAAAAACTGGGAAAACGTGAGAGCATCCAATGAGAGTTATTTAAATTAAATTTAATTTTAATTAAACTAAAATTAAATTTAATTGATTAATTAATTAACAAATTAATTAATAAAATAAAATAAAATAAAATTAAATAATCATATTTAACAAATATTTCATTTAAATCATATTTTAATGAATATCTCTCATATAACCTATAGTTTTAATTTAATTAATTTAATTAAAT
>JBBPDJ010000017.1:7615401-7627553 GCA_037974625.1 Cucumis cinereus
GTATTTTAAATTTTCCCAAAATAAAATTGAGATGATTCTGAATTTCTTCCGCTGCGATGGGTTTTTATCCCATCAGTACGCACACTCATTTCATCGCATTTCCATTAGATTATTATCGCATACCCTATGTGACAGCAACAAACACCTAAACAATGACATGCAAAATTTGATAATCTTATCATTTCCAAAGGATTCAAAGTTAATGAAAGTGGCAAATGCATCTACTATAGGTCTAAAAATAGCATATGCACTATTATATACTTATACATAGATGATATGTAAATCTTTGGATCGAAATTGCACATCATAAATGATGTAAAATCAATGTTGAGTGCAAATTTTGATATAAAAGACTTAGAAGAGGCTAATGTAATCCTAGATATAAAAATAACTAGGTCTAAAAATGGAATTTTTTTTTAGATTAATGTCACTATATTGAAAATATTCTAAAGAAGTATAATTACTCTGATAGTAAACCAGCATGTACTCCTTACGATTCTAGTGTAAAGTTGTTCAAGAACACTGGTGACACTGTTAACCAATCTCAGTATGCAAGCATTATCGATAGTCTTAGATATGCTGCTGACTACACTAGACCAAACATAACTTATGTTGTAGGATTACTATGTAGGTTTACAAGCAGACCTAATATAGAGTATTGGAATGATGTAGAAAGAGTTGTGAGATACTTAAAGAAAACCCAAAACCTAGGATTACATTATCAAAAGTTTCCTGTTGTCCTAGAAGGTTACAACGATGCCAATTGAAACTCCCTCTAGGATGACTCTAAGGCTACCAGTTACTGTATCTTCAATATAGCAAGAGGAGCTGTTGCTAGAAAATCCAAGAAACAGACTATTTTAGCCCAGACTATAGGATCGGTATGGCAACCCTAGAGGGAGGTGAAGAGGATTTTTATAAACTAATGAAACTTTTTAATTAAGTGGACCCAATGAAACAAATTAACAAACTTTTTGCTAATAATTAATGTAGATAAGAAATTCATACAAATGCATTCAAATCAAAATGACTTATAAAGTGACATAAACAAATTCAAGCGCAAGTTGTAGCAATTTATTTTATGCAATGAACTATATCAACAAATTAATTATAAAACTAAATAGAAAAGGGATAGAGAAATTGACATCGGTAATTTTATAATTGTTGAGCACAACCGGCCTACATCCATTTTCCAAGTCCTTCTTGGGTATGTCACTAAAACTTCAAACTGACTCTTTCCACAGATTAAAGACAACCACTATAACGCTCTTTTTACGAGTTCAAGAGGAAACTCAACCATTTCTACGGATCACGATCAAACCGTCATAAACGATTTTTTTTAAGGATTAAGAGCAACTCTTCACTAAATATTTGAAATGATGAATAAGATGAGAAAAACTCTCCCAAAGAGTAGATATACAAATGAAACCACTTAACAATTCAATCCTCACAATACAATATAACTCTCTCAAGAATTAGATGAAAAGAATAAATAATGAAGCTTAGAGAAAGCCACAATGGAAGCCTTGTGAGTTATGGAGGATTGAAAATAGCAAAAGTTGTTGTGTAAAAAATGTGTGCCTTAATTTGGAGAAGAAGACGTCTTTAAATAGAGAAAGTAGATGTTGAAACCTAAAATCAATTTGGTCCATTGGATCTAATAAAAGAAAATTAAAGGCTCGACTAGATAAATAGCAAAATTTAAGGTTTACTTTTGACAAATAACAAAAAAAAATTAAATTATAAAAAAATGACAAAATAAATTAAATATTATTAATTATAAACTAACGATAGACCAAAATACCCTAAACTAATTCATATTCAAGTCCTAACAGCCAAGATTTTCTTACTATTAGTTTATTGCAAAAATACTTATTTTTAAAATCACAACAATTTTGATAGACACAACCTCTTAACAAACTAAAAGATTTTATTCTTAAAATACAAATAAATTTAAAATTAAAATCAAAACCAAAAATAAGATTTTGAATTATTAGAAACTATAAAATGATTAATACGGAAGAAACTTTGTTTGAACTAACCTGACAAAATAAAAAAAATCATAAAAACAATTACAGTATAATTCAAATAACCTAACAAAATAAAAAATAATCATAAAAGAAACAAAAAAATTACAGTGTAATTCAAATACGAAGCAAAGTAAGACGAGTTGACATAAAAAATGAATTAAAAATGACATAAAAGAGAGTAGAAAAGAAACTCACCAAACCATAGTAGTGGCAAGATGACAATCGAACCCCCACCCCACTCTTTTATAATGAATAGTCCGTTGTGTATTTTACAACCTAGTCATATCTTGTGCGAAGAAGCAGAATTATCTGGATAACTTTAATTTTTTTTTTATCAATGTCTTGTTTGTGGTTTTATGGTCAACACATGGAAGGATGTTGCTAAGAGCTGTTTCTGCATGTGGATTTTTCGCTCATTCTTCCATAGCCATACATGTATCAGAAACAACACTAAGAAAGAGAAGAACAGGACATAAAATACACAATAATGAACTCAGTCTATACAGAGAAATAAGAAGCGATATATTCGAATGGTAAACAAACCAACTTACTTGTCAAGAATTACAAACAATCCACAAAGAACAAATGTAATTGTCACATGTAGCCAACTACTGATTATTAATCTGCAAACTATGATGACATAATGTTATTCTACAAGTATATAGATGAATTTGAAAAGTAAATTAGCATTCTCAGAAACTTACATATAGATTGCATGTTGATAACCAAAGAAGGACAAGAGTACAACAACAATGCCAGCTAGTGAGTAAAAAAAGAGGAACAAGTGCAACAAACAAGAAAACTAAACCATTATTAAAAAATTTAGGAATTACATACAAAGACCAATGAAAGCCAAAAGAAACATGAGTGCAACAACAGTAATTAGTGTCGAGCGCCTGCACTAACAAGATTAAGTTAGCTTTTTGACATCATAAACAACATAAACTTGATTGAAAGGAACAAGTTGAGGATGCATACATAGTAGTGAAAACTTTTCTTATTTTACGATAATTTACGTTTGGTATCTACTGCAGAAATAGTCTAGTCCGCTATGTTTCCCAAAAAACAAAACATGGAGCAGAATTATCTTGATAACTCAAAATTTATCGGTTGCACATGGAGTGTTGTCAGCGGCTAAGTAAGAGAGACCGACGTGGTGGAACTCGATTAACCGACGTGCGAAGAAGAAACAAAGAGGGAGGGGGCTGCGACAGACGGTGAAGAGGAAGAAGCATATTAGATTTTTTTTTCCTTTTCTGTTTCTTTAGTTTTTGGTCGACGTGCGAAGAATAAAAAAAGGGGGAGGGGGTGCAGGCGAATGGTACGATGGAGAGGAAGAAGAAGATTAGAATTTTTTTCCCTTTAATTTTCACTCAAACTCTAATTGCTTTATATAAAGAATAATAGTAATAATAAGTATTTTTGTATTATATTTAATTTTTTAATGAAAAGATGTATTTGTAAAAATACATTCTACCGAGATCTCTCAAAGATATTTTAAGTTGATTATTTGATTTCAATGAGGGTAAATCTGGAATATTAAAAAACCATGCACATGATTATCAATGGATTTGCTATTTTTCTTATTCCTAAAAAATCTTGTCATTTTTCTAATCGTCTCCCCTAAAATTTGTCGTTCTTCTGAATATTCCAAAATTAAATGGTGAAAATTTAAACTCAACTAGTCATTAGACACAAACAATAATAATAATATAATAATATATATTTTTATAAAATCATTTCTTTTAAAAGTCCAACAAAAACAAGTCCATTATTTTTAAAAAAACTAGTCGTTAAACACAAACATAAAATAATATTGAATTCATTTTCTTTTTAAATTAAAACCAATTAAATTCATTTTCTTTTCAAAACCAATCGAAATAATCAACTATGTGTTTCTTCTCCATTTGCTCCACATGTGACTCACTAATTGAATCCAAATTTATAATTTGGCCACCACGTCACTACCTTGAGTATTTTTCTGTTGAGCTTGTTTTGGCTATAATTTCTTCATTTGAACTTCGATTTGGGTGATTCAATTGTGTTGGAATCGTTGTTTCGAGCTCTACGCTATAGACTCATCAAAACACTCAAATTATTCATAAATTAATTTGAATTTGTAATAATCAAAATATTGATTAATTAATTAATTTGAGACTAAGAGCCAAAAACCAACATAGTGAACGATGGAGTTCAAAATGATAGCACTATCTACAACTAGTGAAGAAGCAAGCTAGCTTCGAAGCTTGTTATATGATATTCCTGTATGAAATAAATCAGTACCAACCATATTGATCCATTGCAATAGTACTGCAGCAATCACAATAGTTTAGAATCATTGTTACAATGGCAAAAGACGACAAATACGTCGTAAGCACAATACCATTAGAGAGTTTCTCACTACTAGTGCAATCATAGTTGATCATTTTTGGAATAATGAAAACTTGGCAGATCCTTTGACGAAAGGACTATTGAGAGAGAATGCTTTTGAAACCTTAGAAAGAATGAGATTCAAGCCTATAGAAAAATGAATCACTCATGAAGTAATCCCAACTTGTAGATTGAAGATTCCAAGAAACAAGTTCAAAGAGTAATAACTTATCACAAGTGTAGATTTGTTGATATCTCCACACGTACACTCCACCGTCGTCTGTCCGATCGATCGATTGGTCGGTCGAGGCGAGGCATGGTGAGGAATAAAATAATAATATTTGTTTTATTAAATATTTATTTATTTATTTATTATTTTTCAATTTCAAAAGGCGTAGAGAAGTAAGACATTGACACTTTGAGTCATTGAATGCATTGAAGTGAGGTGTTGAGATGTAATGCCTTGAGACCTTGCAACACGTTAAGATCATGATGTGTTGAGGCATCATTGAACGCGTTGAGGCGTTACGCTTTGACTAGCCATTCAAGTGTTACGATCGTTGAGGCGTTACCAATCTCGTGCATTAATACTCTTATGACCGTTGAGGCATTACGAATCTCAACACTATATATAGTCCTTCTCCTCCTCTCATTTGTATCATTCGAAAATACTTTCTCTTACAGAACTTTCTAAAAAATTCTTCTCCTTTTAGTTTCCAAGTAAAGTCATTCAAGAGTGTTGGTTTTTCGATCAGTTCCGGTGTAGCTCCGATCGAGTATTTTGACTGTTTTATCCTAAAAACAACATGGTAAATCAAGAACTATTTGCATTTCAAGCAGAGCTGCGAAACGTCTTAAAGAGAGGGTGATCCACGACTCAGCTCTTCATCTAACAAGTTTCTGTTTTGCAATTAGGCGTTCAATCTATGCACCCATCAGTTTAGGCGTCTATTATTCTAGGTGTTAACCGGCGTCTCAGGATTTTTTTCATCTAGACGTACAAACATTCAGACGTCTAATTGTTGCTTCCAATATTTGAACCAACAAGATGGTGATCGTTTGGTCAGTGGTACTAAATACAATAGTATTGTGGAGGCGCTTCATTATTGTACTTTAACTCGACCTGATTTAAGTTTCTAGGTTAACAACGTAGGTCAGTTCCTTCATGCTACTACTTCTATACATTAGGTTGTTGTTAAAAGCATCCTACGATATCTTAAATCTACTATATCTCCTGGTTTGTGTTTTACTAAGTCTTATAATCTCTCCTTAATGTGTTATACGGATGAAGATTGGGCTAATTATCCTAACGATCGTTGTAGTACCAGTGGCTTTTGTGTATTTCTTGGTCAGAACATGATTTTGTGGCTTTCAACCATACAAAGAAGTGGCCTTTCGTCCAAGCTCGAAGTCCAAATAGAAGGGTATGATCAATGCTTCTGCTGAATTAATGTGGCTTCAGTCCTTATTGTCTAAAATCAATGCTTCTCCTTTGTTTGTCCCACTACTGTTTTGTGATAATGTAAATACCACTTACCATGTTGGTAATATGATAATTCACAATCGTTTCAAACATATTGAAATCAATCAACACTTCATTAGCGAAAAGGTGGCTCAAAAGCAGCTCGTGGTTCGTCACGTTCCTTCGATAGACCAACTAATGACTGGCCCCTCTCTTCTCCACATCATTCAAGTTTAAGAACCAAGCTCACAGTCCATCATTGGTTGGTTAAGCTTGAGGGGGAGGATAAAATGTCATGGTTATTGCTTTCTTTTAATGTGATTTAACCTCCTTTCTCCCTATTGTGAAGTTTGTTACGAACCTTCCATTTATGGGGTTCCACGTGTCCTTGTATTGGTCTTTATATTTTGACCTTTACCTTTCCTCTTCTTCATTGAGAAATACAGAATATATTTCTCTGATAATAGCTTCACCAATAGTGTTCTCTTAGTTTATGAATCAAGATTATAATATATTATCAACATGTCCACATATCCCTAAATCGAAGGGTACAATGTTGATATAGATATTTCTTAGATATTTTGTATAAATATCAATAAAACATAAAAAGTATTTTCAATAATAATTTTTTTTAACACATTTAAGATGGGAAATGAACTTATTATTTAATAAAATATTTTATTTTGTATTTTTTTAGAGAAATATTAGTCGACATGGAGATTTTATATATACATATAAGTTGATGTGTATTGGTAACATTGAAATCTAGAAGTGGATATTTAAACTGTAGGGTTGATTTCAGTAATTTTGGAAATATGATGCTAATCGGCAATCAATGTGAAGCTTAAAACATCTTATAAAAAGATTGAGAATTATAACTGAAGTTTATATAAACATAACCCAAATATTTGAATTCACGATGCAAAATTGTTGAAGTGAAAATTTGAAGAAAGAGAGTGATAATTCAAGTAAGATCTTATGGGGAAGAGAGAAATTGGAATGAAGACTTTATAATATTATTACACCATCAATCTCATCTTAATGAAATTTAATGTTTATTATTTTCCATTTTAGTAGTTTCAAATTTTTATTCTGTTATATATATATAAATTATATATATTATAGCATTTAGAGTAGCTATTTGACTACCTGACATAACGTATTTTGGTCCATATATAACTTAAAATTAAAAGAGAAATTATTTAAGTCATTACTACTTTTCTCATACTTGAAATCCATTCACTCATATAGATTTTGACTTCATATGGCTAATACATCTTCACATTAGTGCATTAATACATATATTTGAAATGATATTATATCTTTGTTTGGACAATTAAGGAAATAATAACAATACTCATAAGGATTTACTTGAATTTTTTAGACACAAAATAATAAATTTGTTAAATTACAAGTTGTCTCCAAAGTAGAAAATTTTTGTCTACTTTTGTAGTATAACAATTATGGAGATGAGGATCGGACATCTGACTTCTAAAAAGAAAATTCTGTCTATTTACTTCCAGCTTTGTACGTAATAGGTTCTTGAAGTATGTGAAACTTTTTAAAGTTAATTGATATATTAGATTCAAATTTGATTATACATATATTTTTTTTTATCAAAGATGCAAATTTGAATATTATGTCTAATGAAACGCTAAACTTTTAATTTTATGTTTAGTAAATTCATGAGCTTTTAAAAAATTTGAAAGTTGTCAACAATTGCTTACCCAACTGATATTTGTATCACTTCCAAAACATGTCTTAAACATTTGCTTAATATGTGTTTGATAAACATGACTTATGTTAAAAAACATTTATAATTATTATTTCATAATATCATATAATTTAAGAGCATTTTCAAATATAGTAAGATGAATCAAAATATTTACAAACTATAGCAAAATTTCAGATTCTATCGATGATATACATTGATAAACACTAATAGAAGTCTATCAATGATAGACATTAATAGACACTGATAAAAGTCTATATATGTCCATCAGTGTATATCATTGATAGAGTCTAAAATTTTGCTATATTTTGTAAATATTTTGTCAATTTTGCCATTTTTGACAATTCTCCTATAACTTATAGTACATTGTATAATAGCTATTTTAATTAAAAAGTTAATTGACTTTATAACATGAAATACCATATACGTTTATGATAGCATCGAAAGTGTGCTATCTATTTCTGATTAATTCGGAATCGATTTTATGTTTCTATTTAGCTATTCTATATGTTTCCAGCAACTCAAAGGTAGAATTCAATGTTGATGTTATATTATTGCTTAATTGGGAGAAAACGAAGTAAAGAGGCATCAATCAGGGCAAAGAGCAAAGAAAAGAGGCCAAATTTGGCCTCTACTTTGCAACGTCGTTGCGCCTTACGACGTTGTGCGTGGCACTGAAGGCAGTAGCTTTATTGCTCGCAAAATGCACACAACCGCGAACTATGCCTTAATTAGAGGGTTGTGGTGCTACGAAGATGATCCACATGTATTTTCTATCAGTACTGCGGTGCTGTCCCTAGAGTCGCGACACCATTACGTTTCTTTATATAATATTTATGCCGCCTAGATCATTACGACTCCAATTCCAACTGTTCTAATACAAATTTTCTCTATTTTTTGAGCTTTTGAGTCTAGTTTTATGCACCCGAACATCTCCTCAATATTTGACATGTAGATGAGAGGCTAAGGTATTCTCTCTTAGTTCGAGTTTGTAGCAATCTCTCTTTAATTCATGCATTTGTGAGATTTGAATTGAATTTAATATATTAATAGTTCAAATTATGTCTTTGATGATCATGTTCATATTGTCGGATGCATGATGACTTTATGATGAATGCTTTTGATTATGTGCAATTCTCTTAGTAAGTTGCATGTAATTCAATTAGAAGCAATAAGTTAGGTTAGCTTGTAAGAATCAATTAGATCTTGCATTGCTCTAATTGACTTAGGATTGAACTCGATGAATGTCTAATTGGACGCATGAAATTAAGCTATCAACCTAACTTAGCCCATTGTTCGTAATGCAATTAGTGTAAATTGGATTTTGTATGCTTTTCATCGGTTTAATTTGCACTAATTTGATGCTTAGGACAATTTGATTAGCTTTTCTAATCAAATTGGTTAGGAGTATCAATTCTTAGATTCAGTAATAAGAATTCAATTATCAAATGTTATGTTTAGGGAGATCTACAAAACCCAAGCTAAGTTTTCTCAAATTGATTTAATCTTTCAAATTATTTTCTTTGCAATTGAAAACAATTCAAAACCCCCATTTGGTTACCTTGGGTTGGAAATGATTTTGCTTGAAGAAATTCATGTGCTCCCTGAGTTCGACTCGGTTTTGCCACTAAGACTAGTTCTTGGTTTGTGATTCAATAAATTATTTGAGCTGGATTTGGGCAACAAAATACGTACGATCAACTTTTCTCCTTCTTTTTCTTCTTTTTTATTTAAATACAACTATACATTTAAAATTTTCAAATTCAAAATATGGATACTTCTTGAAAAAATTCTCTCCATAATTTACACTATTTAAAAAAATAGAATCCAAATTATCTACTAACCACATTTTTTGAACTCATTAAATTTGAAAATATAAAACTAAAATTTAGATTGCTTGTTAAATAGTTAGGCTTTGAGTTTAGAAACTTTATATTTTAACTGAATTATGAGGTCTTTAAAATGGTTTAGTTGGTCTTTTTCATTGTTTTTCTGTTAATTAACTTTATATTTTAAATATTGGTCAGAAGTATCGAAAGTGCAGCCTAACAAAGACTTGCTTAGGGAGGCCGATACACCAAAAACTACACGGATACATAATGAAATAGATTGGAGAGAGTCTAGCAAAAAAGTTAGATGCACAATATGTACTGGAGAAGGACATAGCGTATATGTCCAAGACGTACATCGAGTGCTTCCTTTCAAGACAATAATGTGTAATAGGGTAGTCTAATTTTCTTTATTACAATTTGTACATTTCTATCTAACGAAGTAATGTTATGTATATTTATTTGTAATTAACTATTAATTTAATTGTAATAAATTTTATGTAAATTTGTATGTAATGATTTCGACTTTTTTTTTTGTTATGTTTAATTCAATTTGTTACTACATTTAGTTGATTTATTGTATTTTAATTTTTAATTTTGATACGATGGAGCCTGGACATGTTGGTCCTACCCGATTGTATCAACATCCATCTCATCGCTCTCAATTGGTATGGGACACTTCCTCTACCATCGTTCTGAGCTGTCGTAGGAGAGAGGCAGCATCTCAGCGCACAATTCCATTCGATTCACGTATTGCGCCATATGTAGAAGCTGCTGGGTTTCTAGGGATGTCTCAGATAGGATTTGTCCAACTAGATTGACACCTCTTTACTACTTTGGTGGAGCTTTAGGGACCTGAGACACATACATTCCATATGTCATGTGGGAAGTGCACAATCACGTTGCAGGATGTGGCGGTTCAGTTAGGACTACCTGTGGACGGAGAGCCTGTTACAGGATCATTATTATATAACTGGAAACAAGTCTGTGTGGATTTTCTGAGAGTAATCCCACCTGACATGCAAGGTCAGAGATTAAGCCTTCCTTGGTTAGTAGAGCAATTTCTCGAGTTGGCTCCTAATGCGGACGTCGTGAGTATCCAAAGGTATGCACGTGCATACATAATGCAACTCATTGGAGGTTTTTTGTTCGCCAATAAACGCAACACTTTGGTCCACTGCATGTTTCTACCACTGTTGGATGATTTCAACCAAGCAGGTACGTATTCTTGGGACTCTGCATGTCTGACATGGCTATACAGGGAACTGTGTCGATCAAGTAATGCATAGTCATTAGAGATTGTTGGACCAATTATACTATTGCAAGTATGGGCGTACGATAGATTTAATATCGTCGAATCACATGTGGCATTACAAACCCCACATGATCGTCGACTTAACTTCAAGTACTATTTTATTTATTAATTTTTATATAATCATTTCATATAATAATATATTTTATTTTTATTTATAACATTTTATTATTTGGTAAAAATATGTTGATGGAATGGTATCTTACCAGCATCTGAACAGTCAGCAAATATGTTGCTAACATATAGGCAAATATTTGATCGACTGATGCACAATCAGGTACGATAATATATTTAAATAAATAACGCATATTATTTTCTTCGTTGTTGCTTATGTTTGTTGTAATTGTTGGTTTTACAGATTAATTGGACACCGTACACACACGATGTCATGACATTGTTACCTGCACAATGTCATAATGGTCATAATGGTCAAAAACTTTGGATGTATTTTGACCCTCTGATATGCTTTCATATCGTAGAATGACATTTATCCGACTGTGTGTTGTGACAGTTTGGTATGATGCAAATTGTGTCATAGATATGTTTTACAAATCTGAGTCTACACCACAAATTGATCTAAGAGGTAAACATGATCAAGATTGATGTAAGATCCACGAAGAGCATATCATAATGTGGCAGTAGCGTTATTAACGTATTGCAGAGGAAGAAGTTATGCATCATCCAACCGTTTCAAACGACTATTTTTCCTTCTACAATTTAATTATCAGGCGTTTTATCACACATGACGACGCTTACTATCATTACATGGTAAGAATGTTAATACGATATGTTTTATAAACTATATAATGTTAACCTTACATAATCTTATTATATTTATTCATGAAGAATAATTTTGTTCATGACATACACAAGTTCTCAGTGAAAAACGAGATACCAAATCTGAGTTCAATTTGTGATCAAGCATTAGGAGATGTACAACAAATTATTCAGCAAATAAGAAGCCTCAACGTTGCAGACACAGATCGAAGACATGTTCGACGTAGACGACGACGACAGGGCAAAGATGTTGTGCAAGAAGATGTAGATAATGCTTGATTGTAATTCATATTTATAAATAAAAAATTTTGTAGCAATTTGATTTTATTAGGTAATGACGTTTAAAATTAATTTTAATTTTCAAAACTATTAGTTTATCTTTTAATTTTTTTTCACATCAACATTAATGTCTATTAATTAGTAACCATTATTCTAAGACAAAGATTAACTTTATGGGTCACATTGAACTATTTAATAAAATAGATAAACACTACAAGAAAACTGGAATATAACGACGCAAAAAATGCATCACGAACAGAATTCGTGACACATATTTTGTGTCCTTGTATCCACTGTCAACATAGGACTTTTAATGACACCGCAAAAAATACGTCGTTGTTTATCCTTGCGTGACATTTTT
>JBBPDJ010000017.1:7634496-7661424 GCA_037974625.1 Cucumis cinereus
AACCTTCTCTAAAAGAAATATTAATTCTAACCCTTCAAAAACCAAACCCAAACTCACCAACAAACCAACAACGAGCAATGGCAGAGGAGATAGGAAGTGACAGAACACAACTCGGCTCAGCGGCTCGACTTGGCGGCATGGCGGCTCGGCTCGGCGGCTCAGCTCCGGAGAAGCAGATCTGGCTCAAGATAAATTCCAGATCTGGACGTCGCAACGGCGCGGCTTACGGACTAACGCGCGGACGGAAAACAAAGGGTGGTGCGGACTAGGCTGATGGAGAACGACTGCAGATCTGGGCGTCGACGAGTGGCTCACGGCTGAGGGTTACGCCAGCTCGGACGGATGGAGATCGGCTGGCGCGGCTGAGACGGCTGGGAAGCAGATCTGGATTGTGCGGCAGCTAGGGGACAAACGGGCGTGCGGCGAGCGGCTCGGGCTGGCGCGATGCGAGGAGACGCCTGGCGACGAACGACGTGCGCGAGGAGAGGCTAGGGTCGGTGCGACGCGAGGAGACGGCTGGCGATGGAGCTTTGGCGTGAGGCGCAGATCCGGCGCGCGGCTGCGAGCAGGGGAGCGGATTTGACTCGGGCAAGACGCGGGCGAGTGGATCTGGCGTGGTTGCGGGCGTGCGGCTGCGAACTGTGGTGGCTGACGAAGATGAATGGCGCGGCTGAGCTTCGGCGCGAGGAAGCGAGGCGTGCGGCTGGCGAGCTTGACATTGAGGGTTGGGCTCGACGACGATGAGTGGCTGCGAGCGGATTGGAGAGGGCGGCGGCGCAGCGATGGCGGCTAGGGTTAGGGTTAGGGTTTGCAAGAGGAGAAGACTAACTTGGGAAAAGAGATGAAGACACCAAAGCCCTAATTTCCTCAATACTTTGAAAGAGAGAAAGAAATAATAAAATAATATAATATATATTATTTTATTTCCTTTTCCTTTTATTTTCTTCCACAAATAAATTTCCCTTCTCTTCCTTCTTTTAATCCAAATTTTTTTTCTCTTCTCATTAATTCTCTTTTCTTTTCCCCAATCACAAACAAACTAACCACCACCAATACAATTAACCCCAAAAAAATTAAACTCAACTTAAACATCCCAAAATTACAACCTTACCAACCTTTCATAAGATAATTAATAATAAAAATCATTACAAATCACCTTACAAATTTGGGATGTTACAATTTGAATCACATTCAAATATTAAATCCTCTCATAACCTATAGTTTTAATTTAATTAAACTAAACTATTAATTAATTCTCTAATTAATTAATTTCTAAATTAAATATCTTATATTTTATTTAATCTATATTTGAATCACATTCAAATATTAAATCCTCTCATAACCTATAGTTTTAAGGTGTACCATATACGCATTAAGTTCAATCTATAGTTTTAATATAAATTTAATTCACATTAAATCAATATTTGAACTCATTCAAATATTTTATTCTCTCACAAAGAATATTGAGTTTAGTCCAATTCGACTCCCTAACCTAAATTTGAGAAGAAACAAGAATTCTAACAATAAATAAACTTGTTACATGCATTTTGAATCTCTCAAACTTAGGCATCAAGAGTGTGTCAAGCACCACAATAGTTGGTTTTTCCCTTGTTTTTAGATCATTTAATCCCAAGAAATTAGAAATATTCTCGTTGAAGCATGTGCGAATTAATTGTGTTATCTTAAATTTAGTCAATGGAACTATGATCGGTTAAATCCTTTGTTTCAAGGAGTTTTGTTGTAGTCATGGATCGATGTTGAGTTGGTTAGTGTCGAGTACATATTTGGCATGTATGTGTTTTATTGTTGTTGAGCAAATCATCAATGTTTGATTGATTTAGGTTTATTGTCTTGCTTGAGACATAAAACTTTTGGCTAGATCTTGCATGTTAGAGTAGTGTTTGATTACGTTGTGGGTACATTTTAGCCTACTCAAGAGAACTTACGGGAGAGCCTATGCAAGCCTAGTGAGAGCTCGGTGGACCCATGAAGTGAGTCTAAGCGAGCTTAGTAGTAGCTCGGTGGTCCCATGAGGTGAGCCTAAGTGAGCCTAATGAGAGCTCAGTGGATCCATGAAGTGAGCTTAAGCGAGCTTAGTGGTAGCTCGATGGTCCTCATGAGATGAGCCTAAGTGAGCCTAGTGAGAGCTCGATGGATCCATGAAGTGAGCCTAAGCGAGCTTAGTGGTAGCTCGATAGTCCCATGAGATGAGCCTAATCGAGCCTAGTGAGAGCTCAGTGGACACATGAAGTGA
The DNA here is from genome assembly GCA_037974625.1 of Cucumis cinereus. NCBI lineage: Eukaryota > Viridiplantae > Streptophyta > Magnoliopsida > Cucurbitales > Cucurbitaceae > Cucumis > Cucumis cinereus. Next base: position 7,636,751 of record JBBPDJ010000017.1, read on the forward strand.
GCCTAAGCAAGCTTAGTAAGAGCTTGATGAACTCATAAGGTGAGCTCAAAAGAAGCTTTAGAAGCATAGGAGAGAGCTCAAGAGGAGCATACATGGGGGAGAGCTTAGCAGCTCTGTAAGACCCATGGGGTAGGCTCAAGAGAAGATGAGAGGAGCCTCAAAGAGAGCTTAAGAGCACTCATGAGAGAGAGCTTAAGCAGCTCGGTGGAAGCCATGAGTAACCTCAAGAGAAGCTCAAAGGAGTCCAGAAGAGAGCTTAAGAGCATCCGCTCAAGAGAAGTAAACTCATAAGAGCTAGAAGAGAGCTCAAAAAGAGTTTAGCGAAATCTAAGAGAGACATTCCTGAGAGGAGTCGTAGGAGGAGAACCCACAAGGGAGAGCCTAGCTTCTAAGAGGAGCTCACATGAGAAGGACCCACAATGGAAAACACTTTAAGGGTAGTACCAAGGAGAGGTCAGAGAACCCACGAAGAAATACCTCTAAGCCATTTAATGTGAAACCGTTTGGATTCCGAACGAACAAGTGTCATAAAGAGAGTCGTTAGGAGCATTCATGGTTCGGTCATAATGGTAATGTAACTACCCATTGATGTAACTACCCATTGATTATCAACTCAAAACTTATGAAAGTTTAAGAGGCACAATTATGACCCGAGTGTCAGTTACAAATCATCATATCATATTAACGACCAAGGTCATTGATCAAAGGTATGTCTAGCTTCCCTTGTTTTTTTTTTCTTTTTTTTAATTAAATCTTTCCATTTTTGTCCATAAAATAAATTCCACTCTTACACTCATAATCGTTATTTCCAAGCCAAGAATTTTTTTTTATCTAGTAAAACAATTCCAATTATTCTCCAAACATATAATAATCCATAAAATACCCCTCCCCCCCCCCCCCAAAAAAAAAAAAACTTTGAATAATTTTTATTATTTAAAAATAACTCGAAAAAGTAGTTCGAGAATGATGAAAGAGATAAGATGTTTAAAAAATGGAATTTTTTTCCATACGTCATACTAATATAAAATATTAAAATATTTTATGTCTATCCATTCACTGATCACTGAGCATTACATTATTTTATCTTCTTAAGTAGCTATGAGAAAGTGAAGAAATAATAAAATTTAATTTCATCAATTAAAAAAAAAGAAAAAGATGAAATTATTAAAATAATGGACGGAAAGGTGATAAACGAGGAGCCACTTGTCTTGACTATCAATGTGACTGTATTCGGACGTGTACTCATTAAGCTTAATTAATGAATTAAATAGTTTTAAGTTATTAATCGATTAAAGAAGAGAAATAAAGTTTTTGCTGACTGTGCAAAACCACGGCGGGGTACTACGTAAGCACTCTGTGGATCCCACTGATGACCTGGATACAAATCGTGGAATTAGTCGTCCTACTCCTACCCAATGGCGGGGTGGCTGGCTTTTCTTTTTACATTTTTTTCTTTCTAATATATTATTTCATGTATTATTTCTAAATATATCAAAATGAAGCTATATTTACAAAATATAACAAAATTTAAATTTTATCAATCATAGGTACGAAAGTCTACATGAATTTAAAATTTCACTACATTTATAAAAATTTTCAACAATTTTACCGTTTACAATCATTTTTCTATAAAAAGATTATAATAATTCTACATAAAAATTTTCAATTTAGGAAAAAAAGTAGCATGTTGAAAATATTCCTAAAATATAATAAAATTTAAGATTTTATTTATGATAGATACATAAAGACTTCTATCAGTGTCTATCAATGTATCTGATAAATATCACACCGATAAACATGTATGTTTAAAGGAAAAAAATATAATAGTAGAGTTGGAATAGATCAGGTAAGCTTAAAGGCGATGGGAGGTTTAAATTTTTGGGACATAGAAAGCTTCTATTAGATTTTGTTGACAAAAAGGTGATCATGGATTTGTTTACGTGTAAAGTCGATTCTGTTATTTGCTAAGAAAAATGAGGTCAAATTAATTAAAATGAGGTCAAAGAAAAATAAGTTATTTAAAACATTTTTTAAAAAAAATAAACACAAAAGAGTTTTTATTGTTATTTTTTAACCACTAATAAACCGTTTACTTGCATTTATTTCATTAAAACATACTCAATTACAATAAAAAACAGAAAAAATTACTAAAGTGAAAAAAATAAAATAGATGAAGTTTCTTCTTACGGCCAAACTCTTATGTCCATGTTGTCCTAATTTGTTTAGATGTTTTACAAATAAAATCATTATGGATTACGGGCTCTCTTCTCTTCTCTTGTTCTTCGTTATTCTTCTCGATCAATAGTAACTACAATTTTGTTATATATTAAATTTTCTTTTACCCATCAACTTAATATTTTGGATCAACAAGTAATTTAAGATGATATCAAAATGAGTGGTTTAGGGAGGTCTTGTGTTCAAGTCTGGTGAGAATTTTACTTCATTTAGTTCCAATATTTTCACACCGTTAACTTTGTTTCAAGAGTTATGAGTTTTATTCTGTGAAAAACACCTAAATGGGTCTTAAAGAACTAACTAAAACAGTGACCAAAGAACAAATGGAAGAGATGGAGAGTGTAACCTAGATACCATTGTTTTAAATTTGAGAGATAATGTTTTTAGAGATAAAATTTATAAAGAAACAACATATGAAATATGGGTGAAATTAGATGAATTGTATCTTTCAAGGGATCTACCTAATCGTGCATACCTTAGGGAAAAGTTCTTTACCTATAAAATGGATTATACAACACTCACGGCAATGAATCTCTTGATGAAATTCAGAACTGGGTGTTGAACTCAGGATGTACATGACACTCTTAAAAGGATGGTTCACAACCTATAAAATTTGGAATGGAGAGCTGGTCTATATGGGAAATGATTAGGGGTGGACATCGAAACCGCTAAAACCGAACCGAACATCAAAACCGAACCGAACCGAACCGAATCGCTTTCAAAACCGAAAAATTCGGTTCCATGCGGTTTGAAATTTACGAAACCGATTTTAATCGGTTTGGTTGCGGTTTCTATCTCAAAAAACCGCTTAGAGCAACCTACTAAGTTGGAACGCAACACTACAATCAGTAGTGACTCTTTCCTCAACTAAAGCAGAGTCCATAGCCCTATCTGAAGCAATTAAAGAAGGGTTATGGCTTAAAGGCCGCCTAAAAGACTATGGAATAGCACAAAACCCAGTAAAAATTTACTGTGAAAGTCAAAGTGCAATACATCTATCAAAGAATCAAACATATCACAGAAGAACAAAGCATATCGATATCAAATTCCATTTTATTAGAGATCAAATAGAGAAAGGAGAAATTGAAGTATTGAAAGTACATACCTTAGAGAATGTTGTCGATATGCTAACTAAACTAATAGCTTGATTGAAGTTTGGTCACTGCCTCGAGTTGATTTGTTTCACTGAGAAGAAATAAACGAAGATAGGAAAGGGAGTAAGATTTTATAAGATTTTTATTTCAAATGAAAAATTGGTAGAAAATAATCACCAAGTGTAATTATGAAATAGTGAAATTAAAAAGCAGTTAGATTTTTCATAACAACCTAAGGCATGCTTAAAATCTATAAATAGGAACAACAGAAGAGCATGAAGATAATAGAGAAATCAGAAAACTTATATGAGTTTTATGCGGTAAAAACCCCTAAAATTCTTCAATAAAATCTCTCTCAAAATAGTGGAAATAGGCATGTGTAATAGCCGAACCACTTTAATTTTTTTTGAGTTTTTCCTTCTCCTTCTCATCAAATTACCAAAGAACCAAAGTGAAAGCCATAAGAAAAAGAGAGAAAGAATTAGAGAGATTTTTTTTTTTTTTTTTGTGAAAGCTTTCGAAAGAAAGAAGAGTAAAGTGAGAGAGAGAGGTGAAAATAACCTTACCAAAACAATTACATACAAAAGAAGTCAAAGAGTAAAGTTAGTATTTTACCAGTGACAACACCTTATCTATACACATGGTTGCAACACATTCGGATACCTCCTCATTGTTGTTTTCATTACTTGCACCAACGTCTCGTCTATAAAATATATCTCAAAACTTCAACACATACTCTTTATTCAGAAGATGCGGAGATGATTACAAGCCTCAAGACTTTTGTGTTAGTGAATAATAGTAATAATTTATTTTTTTCAAAAAACATCTGATCGATAAATTTTTATTAGTTACAATAAAATGGAAGAAAAATTTAATTATACAAAATATCCATCAACTTTGTAATTTACAAAAATATCCTTAAATGAGATAGAAGAAAGTTGAAGGACATTGTTTTTTATAAAAAAAAATATATATATATATAATTTAGGTAAAATGGAAAAATCAAGAAAAAGATGAAGAAAAGAACATAAAAATAAATGAGATGCACTTTTTTTTGTTGTTGGTGGACAAACAACAACATTACATCGTTTTCTAACCATCTTATTTGAGGAAAAAAAAAGGGGCAAAAAAGCAGCGTGGCACTTTAATGACCAACTGGCAAAAGTTGAAAAATATCTAAATACAAAGGGTAGTTTGGATATTTTCACAATACTAGAAATTCAATTTCCTCCCATGATCCTTCCTCTTTTTCACCAAGCCAATTTGCTTTGTGAAACGTGAGTTTCTCTTTATTAATTATTAATTTCCTTTTAAATATTTATTAATTTTTATAAATTTCAAACCCCCCACTCCTACAAACTAAATACAACTTTTAAATACCAATTCAAGAAAGGAAAAAAAAAAAAAAAAAAGCCAAATCATTTCTTGACATTTTATGTTCAACTGAAAAAATGAATCCAACCAATAATATATCACAAATTAATTGAATCAATTTCTTCTTTTAAATTTTGATAGGTATATTATTTCAAAAAGTGGATATTCAATTTTTTTAGAGAAAACATATAGTTATACGTATACCCTTAAATTTTAAGAGTCGTATCATCAATCTAACAATTTATACCAAATGCTTTTTGTTTCTTCTTTTTTGTTTATTCTCTTTTGGGGATGAGTTGTTTTCTTTGTTTGTTTTGTTGTTCTTGTTGGGTTTCTATGTTTGGGTTGTTTACTTGGACGCTTTTTGCCTGTTTGTTGTTGCTTGGTGTCTCAGTCTCGAGTTGTTAGGTTCTTTTGTTGTTGTTTAATATATATGTCTTAGAAAATTAGAAAATAGTATGGGTGAATACACTTAAAAAATTAATAGTAAAAATTGATATATGAATATTTTTTTTATTAACCTTTTAGCAAAGAAGATATGCTTAAGGAATTGAGAAATTTAACATGTGATGTAATAAACACAGCACATGGTAAGGGTTAAAAACATTTTTGGTCATAATTTCAACTCTTGAGACCCGAACACGAACGCAAATTTCTCCAAATTCATAGACTCAGTTCACAAATTTAGGGTTTAAAATGATGATAATAAGATAAAAATTTCCTCAAATTTTCTTTTCCCACAAAATCCCACCAAGTTCTTCCACCGTAAATTTAACCCCCACTTGTCAGAAAAATCTTTTTTTTTTTTTTTCTTTTAATATTATTCCTTCCGTTTTCTTTTTTGGCTGTCTGTTTGTTTGTCTGTTGTTTGAAACAAAATTTTTTTCGAGGGTTTTTGATTTCTTCTGTTCTTTGCATATAAAATAAAGATATTTGTATGTTCAGCCATTCTCTGGAGAAGGAAATTTCATTTCCTTTCTATCTTCTTTCTTATCTTCCTTCTTCCCTTCTCTTCTTCCCTATCTTTTATCTCCTTCCTTATCTGTGTCTCTCTTATGCTCTCTTTTTGAAATCCCAATCAATTGTTGGTCTTTTCAGGAGGGATCAAAGAGAGACATGGAGGCCGTTTTGCAGAGCAAAGGGCTTCTTTCTCTTCCCCCAAATCCCAAAACCAGGTGTTTATTACCTTCCCATGGCCTTAGACAAAGGATTTTATCTACAAATCCTCGAAATCTTTCTGGGTTTTCTCTTTCCTCAAATGGGTTTCAAAGATTTCAAGGATTTGTATCAAAAAACCCTTCCTTCTATTCTAAAGAACGAGTTTCTTTAGTCTGTAGGGCTGAAGCTGCCGCAGCTCCGGCTGCGGATTCCGATGGTCAGTCGGGCTTTGGTGAACTTGAGACCCCGAAATTTTTGGGGATTGAGGTTGAAACCCTTAAAAAGATTATCCCTCTCGGGCTTATGTTCTTTTGCATCCTTTTTAATTATACGATTCTTAGGGATACGAAGGATGTTTTGGTTGTCACTGCTAAAGGTAGCAGTGCTGAGATTATTCCATTTTTGAAGACTTGGGTTAATTTACCTATGGCTGTTGGTTTCATGTTGTTGTATACCAAGATGGCCAATGTGTTGCCTAGACAGGCTCTCTTCTACACTGTTATTGTTCCATTCATTGCCTTTTTTGGGGCTTTTGGGTTTCTTTTATATCCTCTCAGCAATTATATTCATCCTCAAGCTTTTGCTGATAAACTTCTCAACGCTCTTGGCCCGAGGTTCCTTGGCCCTTTGGCTATTATGAGGATTTGGAGCTTCTGTTTGTTTTATGTAATGGCTGAGCTGTGGGGAAGTGTTGTGGTTTCTGTTTTGTTCTGGGGATTTGCCAATCAGGTATAATTTCAAAAGCTTTATCATTTGATTCTGATTCGTTTTGTGATTTATGATGATTTGGTTTTGGGGTTGTTGACTGCTGCTGATGATTTCGATCTTGTTCGAGTGTGTGTTGGATGTTGAAGATTATTGAATGACGATTCTTGTTTGTTTCTTCTGGATGCTAGTTTTTGCTCCTGTTGTTCCCATGGCTTCATGGTTTGTTTTTTGAAATATGTTTCTAGTGTAGGATGAGGTTGAGGATCTGTGCAATGGAAAAGGAATTAGTTCTTTTGCATTTGTGTTTTAGTGAAAAACTTTGGACTTCTCCCATATTCTAATCCTTGCTATGAGTCTGCTGGTATTCGTTTAGTTCTTGAGCTTATGATTTGATCATGTATGGTTAGTTTCATTGAATCTCTGTGGCCAAAATAGCAAGTTTGAAAGGATTAGCTCATTAATTTTCTCTTCTTTGATTGCCATTTTCCTGCAGATTACTACTGTTGATGAAGCCAAAAAGTTCTATCCCCTATTCGGACTTGGTGCAAATGTTGCCCTCATTTTCTCGGGCAGAACGGTGAAGTATTTCTCGAATATGAGGAAGCACTTGGGTCCCGGAGTTGATGGTTGGGCAATATCTCTGAAAGCAATGATGAGTATCGTGGTTGGTATGGGACTTGCTATCTGTTTCCTGTATTGGTGGGTGAATAAATTTGCCGCTCTTCCCACTCGCAGCAAGAAGAAGAAGGTAACGTCTATAGGATCTAATGGTATATTTATAGTTATAAGAATGCCATTGGTATGAACCCTTGGCTTCCCCATACGGGTTGGAGCCAAAAGATTCTCTTGCCAATAAACTAATGCATTGCTATACTACTATCTTTTTTGACAAATGATTCTGAATATTTTTGATTCTTGTATCCATTTACAGGCAAAGGTTAACATGGGGACGATGGAGAGCTTGAAATTCTTGGCGTCTTCAAGATATATTCGGGATCTTGCCACTCTGGTGGTTGCATACGGCATCAGTATCAATCTCGTTGAGGTTACATGGAAATCAAAGCTCAAAGCACAGGTTTGTTGCATTTTACATTGGAATGTCTGTCTAGAAATCAGCTTGTTGCTCTATAAATAATACCTTTATCCAACTGTGCAGTTTCCGAGCCCGAACGAATACTCCTCTTTCATGGGTGATTTCTCAACCGCTACTGGAATTGTGACGTTCGTAATGATGTTGCTAAGTCAATATATATTCAACAAATACGGATGGGGAGTGGCAGCCAACATTACGCCCACAGTGCTCCTTGTCACTGGAGTTGCTTTCTTTTCATTGATCTTGTTTGGAGGCCCGATAGCACCAATGCTTACACAGTTCGGCTTAACTCCTCTTCTTGCTGCTGTTTATGTGGGTGCTATGCAAAACATCTTCAGCAAGAGTGCCAAATACAGTTTGTTTGATCCTTGCAAAGAAATGGCTTACATTCCTTTGGATGAGGATACCAAGGTATACTAATTTCACAACTTGTTCGTACTAATTGTCTAAATCGTCATTCAAGAATTCATTTTTCGATGGCTCTGTGTGACAAATGCTTGTGTTTCAGGTTAAAGGGAAGGCTGCCATTGATGTCGTCTGCAACCCATTGGGGAAGTCTGGAGGTGCTCTCATTCAACAGTTCATGATCTTGACATTCGGATCTCTTGCAAACTCGACTCCATACCTTGGAGGTGTCCTGTTGGTTATTGTGCTGGCATGGTTAGGAGCAGCCCGATCGTTAGACAGCCAATTCACTGCACTCCGTCGGGAAGAAGAGCTCGAGAAGGAGTTGGAAAGATCAGCCGTGAAGATCCCAGTCGTGTCACAGAACGATGGTGACAATGGCTCCCTAGCAAGTCGCTCGCCTTTGAACCCGACAACAGGTGATTCTGCAAGCAGTTCATCTGAAACCTCAGCACCCACAAACGCTTAGATTTGTTCTTTCAATCGCTAATTCAAACAAACAGGGAGAATTTGGTTTGTTTGGCTTAGAATTTTGTTTTAGTTTTATAGAAATAAAAGTAGCCAAAGACAGAATGTGATCTGACTTTTTCCAGAATATCTTTTTTCTTTCTCAATATAAATTCAATGGCTCTTGTACCGTATTTGTAATCGCATTTTATATATAATGGTGGTGAATCCCCCCAGTTTTTTATTCTTGAAAAATTTGGCCAAAGATATTTTGTTTTTGTTTTAATACAGGAATTAGAATTCTTTCTGAACTGTCTGCCTTTTATTTAATGTCAACTAAATTGTTTATTTAATTTTTAATCTTTTCTTGTTTGTAGAAAAGCTGTCAGAATTTACTTGCCTTTTCTGATTTGTCAGACTTAGCTGCTTTTTTTCTCAACCCAACTCGTGAATTTGTTTCAATTGTTTAGAGTGGTGAAAATTTAAGGGACAGATGAACGTGAACTTCACTTTATTTAAATTTTAAGTTAATTTGTCCATAGTTTGGGTTCGTCATTGTTTTCAGTTAATTTTTGCTTTCTACGTCACGATTGGAATTGCTCGGTTCATGAACGTGCTAGCAGGGATAGTTTGGGTATTACTTTTTCTTGATTTTGTCAAGAAAATTTTCTTGACTTGTTATTGTTTACTTGGAAGTCGGATGTTAGAATCTTTATCGTCTTCCTGGAAATAGGCAGAGTTTTAATTTGGTTCTCTAGAAAAGAAAACATAACTCAAAGGAACATGCATAACTATAGTTAAAAGCCAATGTGTTTAAATGTTAAAATACATAAATAAATTTAGAGTATTTATATCACACCAAAAAGCCTTAAGTTACAAACACAGCCAAGAAAAAAATAAAGTAATTCTTTTGCATTGAGCGCCTAAATGCAGTGATTTATTGGTTTTTCAAGTAACCAACAACACCCAGAAAAAAAAAAAAAAGAAAAAGAAAAAAAGAACCATATGGACAAGCTCATACAGACATTTAAACACTGGCATAATTGAAACAGGCAAGTTTCATATCCTAACTGCCTTCTTGAGTGTCTTGATAGAAGATTTGATAAAGCTGTTTCTCGAAGCATGATCTTCAACATCGACGATGTCGTCCCCACTTACCATTGGTTTCTTTCCCATACAGTCTACTCCCCTTTTCATCCCTAAGATCAGAGATGGTGAAGATGGGATTCTCCTAAAAATCCTTGCACTCTCTGATCTTGTGAATTTTATTTCCTTCCCACTCTGCTCTTTCTTTTCACTCTCTTCAATGTTCACGTCTTTTTCGCTTTTTCTGTCTTCTGTTCCGACAATCCTATCTTTCTCTTCAACAGTACGTTCTTTATCACCCGTCTCTTTGTTGTTTTTCTCTTCTGTAGTCGTCGAGACCACGGCCTCCTTCTGTGGGGAATTTGCATTCATTTTTGTGCTTGTACTGCTTTCATCTTCATTTTGGAGATCTGCATCTTCTTGGTTCTCATCCAACAGCATTTGAAGCCACTTCTCAATGTTTCCTTTGCCCCGTTGTTTTCTACTCTCTTCGTCTTCTTCTTCTTCGACATCTGACTCTTGCATGAAAGGGAATAGCATGTCGTGTCTCTTTGCTTCTCCTATTTCTAAATTTTGAAACCTTTGAGTAATTAAGCTTCCTTCCACTAATGGAACAATTGCTTTGTTGTTCTCATGTTCACCAGGCTTCTCCATGGCCACATCACTTTCCTTTTGGTTCTGCTCTCCATTTTGAGACAAACCACATTCAGAAGCTCTTTGTTCCTCCTCTAGAAATAGTCTGAGCTCTTTGTGTGTAGGTGTCTTTGGCTTGATTCCTGGCAAAAAGAAAGTTGGACTTTTAGAGTCTGTTTCTTCCAATAACATTTTGTCCATTCTTAATCTTTTTCGAGCCTGATCGTGTTCAGGCCTCAACTGTTTCTCCAGCTCATCTCTCTGTCTATATTTTTGGTAGAGATCCTTCTCGGCAGCATTACAAATTGCCTTCTGTGCTTCAAGCCGGGCCATTAGCGCATTACTCGCTGCTTGGTTTAGCCTCAACTGCTCCTTGTAAATAACACTCCTACAAGAAAACAATCACATTGCCAAGTTTAGTCTATTTGGACAATAATCCAAGCTTTACATGTTCTTTTTCACGAAACCTGCAATTAAGTTTTATAATCTTACTGGTGCATGGTATCCCGGATCATCTTCTCCAGCATTGTCTTATGAGATGATTGTGCCTCTGCTAATCGCCTACATTTCTCTGCCCTTCGTTTATGCTTAATTAGTTTCAGTTCCAAGTCCTGAATTGTGAGCTTCTCTTCTTCATTATTCAGCTTCATATCATTCACTTCATCATCCACTCTCTGAATTTCAGCCTTCAGCTTTGCCCTTTCATCTCTTTGTCTTAGGGAATCTCTGGCCATGACAATGGCTTGGTAGGGGTTCGTAACGAAGTCCGGGTTTTCATTCTCTTTAAGTTCAGGTTTCACTTTTTGTGCAGCTGACATTAGACATGGAATTTAAAAGTTATCAAATTTGACTGATTCATATTTAAACATCTAGTATGAAATCAAAATTTAACCTTCCAAGAGCAAGAGAGGAAGAATGAGAAGGGTTTCATAAAACTAACCAACTATAGGGATACTTGGTCTTGGTTGCCTATTGTAGTCCAATGATCTCAAAGGTGATGAAGAATCGTAACATTCTCTCCGAGATAAAACGATGGCAGCTGAAGCAAAGCCGAGTCGCTCTTTGGCTTCCACGAAATGTTGTGGAAAAGAATGAGATTCAACTGCCTGTGAAGTATTCAGCTCTTCATTTTCGCCTTCAAAGAACAAAAAAGAAAATGCTCTACGCCTGCCATCATTACATCATGAAAATACAAACATCACCACCTTTATCATTCATGAACTCAAATAAACATCAATCAAGAAACTTAATGCAAACCTACCTGAAATCTGAGTTGGATGAAGCAAAGATTGATAAAAACTGGTTTACAGAGATACCTAATTGAAAATCCCACCAAGGGACTAAGAACTCTAGCTTGTGATGCTTCCTCTTGCAGGCTTGCCATTGTAGTATCCGTAAATTGCTTGGAACGGTCAGTCCTCCTCCTACGTTACAGCAAAAAACCAATAAGACAAAGAGAGAGAGAGAGAAAAAAAGAAATTGACAAATTTAGAACAAAATTCGAAGTATACTTGAGCAAGGAAACCAATGATCAATATCCCAAGCAAGTGGTGAAGCAGAATCAGCATGATAATACAGAACATTTCCGTAATGGTCAACTCGAATCACTGCAGGATCAAAGCCAGCATTCCTGGTATAGAAGAAACCAGCTGATTTCAAATAAGCAGATACAAAAGCTTTTAGAAAATTTAGATATGGAAATTCAGCTATTTACCCGAGATGATTGAGTTGCTTCCATAAGAGACTCACAAAAAGCTTAGGCTTCGCAGTAGGCTTTGCCTTTGAATTTATAATTGGAAACAACTTATCAAGTTCTCGTGCTGTTGCCATCTGAAACATTATACAAAGACAATCAATATAATGAAATTAATATCTTGATCTATGCCTAAGGTTATCTGGAATTCGGCAAACAGAGTAAAATTTGTTTGAAGTTACGAGAGATCGCATCATTTTCACTGTATCCAGCACAATTTAAGACAACAATGAAATTCAAAAGGAGAAGTTTCGGTTTCTGCAAACATTGCTAAACTTCTATAGACTCGAAATAGTTTGAGATCGATTAGTAGATTCCATTTCCTTGCTGAATTCACATCATAATAACAAAACATTTCCCCCAGAAATGGAAATTTTGAAGAGAAATTATTCAGAAACCCACAAAAATTGCCAATTAGAAAGGAACTAAGGAGCAGTCATATACAATTTCCGCCAAAATAACAGAAAGAACTCAATTCCTAAAATGTTTAATCGAACAATTCAATCAGCACAGCACTAAAATCATAATTCAGTTGATTTCATTTCCTTGCTGAATTCACGTCATAATATCAAAACATTCCCTCCAGAAATGGAAATTTTGAAGAGAAATTGTTCAGAAATCCACAAAAATTGCCCATTAGAAAGGAACTGAGGAGTAATCATATACAATTTCCCCCAAAATAACAGAAAGAGCTCAATCCTAAAATGTTTAATCGAACAATTCAATCAGCACAACACGAAAAACTCACTTCAGTCAATTCTTGCTCAATTTTACGTAGAAAAGTTAATTTGTACCTCTCGTTTCTTGAGACTATAAGGCGTGAAAGTGAAAGGAGGACCATGAGTGAACAATCCAGCTTGTCGATCGCGGCAGAGCTTGGCATAAGCTTGCGGGTGGCCGACAGCTTCATCGATTGCCATTTCTACTTCACTAAACAAGCAATTGTCGGCCATTATCTTCAATCTTCTTCTTCTTCTTCTCCTTCGACTCGATGAACAAAAAAGCTTAAAATTCAGCTAAGATGAAGAAACTGACAGAGGAGCGTAAGAGATATTAAGATACTGTTTTTTTTCTTTTTTTCTTTTAGGTATCAAAAAGAATCCAACGGTCGAATGTGGATTTAATATCGTTTTTTTTTTTTAGAAAAAATATAGATGGTTTTCAAATTCTATTGCCACGTAGGTGAAACGGTGCGTATCGGGGCAATAGTAACGGCTATTATTTTGAATGGCCCACAATAATTAAATTGGGTTATTGTATTTGGGCCCATTTGATGATGGTGGACATTTTAAAACGACAAACTCAAATTCAAACTTTATTTGAATCATTAGGAGGAGCTTAGTTTAATTTGAATCTCAAATTACCCCATCTTTTTTATTTTACACCTTATGATGTAGTGTAGTGAAGTAGAAAACATCAAGTATATATACATATATTCATTTCTATTCCAATTTTTATTGTAAATTTTCAATTTCTTCTAATTGCATCTCGAACTTAGATAAGTGTTGCAATCTTAACCTCAAACTTGAAACAAAAAAAATATTACAACTCTTACCTTCTTTTATTTTTAAATTCGTTTGAAAAGGATAGTTTCATTGAATTATAAAAACATATGTATATTACAAACTTTATAAATTTCAAAGAGGCGATATTATAGCTAATATTTTGTTTGTAAGTTTTGACAAAGTTATTTAATAGTTAACTTTTGCATTAACTGAAAAAATGAGCACAATTCAACTAACATCAAGTATGTACGATAATTTTAAGACCCAAGTTCAACCCTTCATTTCATATAAAAAAGAAATTACATTAATTAAGTTTAAATTTTTGAAAAGATTATGTACAATTCTAATGAACATATGTTAATAAAATTAAATTTAATTAGAATTTAAAGATTAATCTCAAAAGAAGTATGAAAAAAATTTATTAAATGAGTTTTGACATTTTTAATTATTAAAGATTAACAATTAAATTAATGTAATTTTTAAATTTTTTTAATTAATAATTAAATTAATGTAGAATTATTATTAATTATTAATAATTTAATTAAATTATTAATAGTTGTTATAATACAAAATTATTAATAATTAAAATTTTTTATTAATAATTTATATTTACAAAATTATTAAATTTAATATTTACAAAATATTAATAATTTTTTATTAATATTTTAATATTAATAAAAAATTATTAATACATGTTAAAGAATTTTACATTAGGATAACTAAACTTTGTTTCAAATGAATGAGCCCAATGAGCCTTTCTTAATATGTAGTGTTTAAAGATATGTTATTATCGCGATGTGGTTTAGGTTGTAAATTAGAGTAAGAAAATATTCACATTCACTAGCTTTTTATCTTATTTATTTCTCTCTATTGCTATTGATGATTTCAATCGAAAAAGGTCATATAACCTTTCTCGAACTATTGGGATATAATTTTCTTTTCACGTTACTGTCACGCTATTTATATCTTAATTTTTTGCTCTAAATTTTAAAGAATTTCTACTCCAATGATAGTTTTGAAACATTTGTGAAAGTTTATGAATATATTGAGACTTACGAATGTACAGAGATTATTATTTAAAAAAAAGATAAATAGAAAAGTTAAGTAAGGGTGTGTATATATATAATTTAAACTAAATGGAGACTTTCTTTTGACATAATTAAATATACCTTTTGTATGGCCAAAAGTAGCTTTATCTCATCTTTAGAGAAAAAAAAAAAAGGAAAAATCCTTTATCTCAAAATCATTGAGAAATATAGAATGCTTCACCAAAAAGTGATTTATAATTAGCCTTTTTTTTTTCCTGCTAAAAATAGTTATAAATAACCTAACTTCAGTTGGAAATAGTAGTATGAAAAAAATTATTTAACCCTTCTTCTCGAGAAAATGCTAGCTCTACCTTTTGTCAAAATAGCAATGTATGAATCTCAAAATTAGAGATTCGATTGTCCGCAATTAATTCAAACATGTTCATAAAAAGAAAAGAAAATCTCCCATATTTTTATTAGTTTCTCATTAGGGCTACTTTTTTTTCCAACAATTTCTCACACCTTCTCTTGAATATAATTGTACCACACACCTATCAAAATTTTCCAATATTTTCTTTTCGTTTCTGGCTTGGTATTATATTGTTTATTGAATACGGTGTATTTCATATATTGTTTGTTTTAAATCCAGTTTGTACTTGATTTTCAGTGATTGGATAATGGTGCAGTATTCGCAAAATACAGTGTATTTGTGTGAGTGGGTAGAGATTTTAAGATAACCGAACAGGGAGATCAAATCTGGATTCTACCCGATTTTCTTCTAATATTTGAATCAATTGCAGATCTCATAGCTTTAGAGTTAGTTAAAATTTGAATATATAAATATTTAATAAATCTTTTAGATATTTATTAGTTTTATAATTTATCTTTAATATATTTTATTAGTTTTATGTTGTATTGTTTCATTATTAATTAATATCTAACATTATTTAATATTTAATAGACTTAGGAATATCTTGTTACGTTCTAGCTTTATGTTTTATTAAACCAATATGTCTAAAAACGTTTGCTTGGATGAATTATCTAGGATCAATTCGAATTTATCCATTTTTATTTGTATTATATTAATTAATATTTAACTTAATTTAATTCTTAATTGGTTTAGGAACATATTGTTACATTTTATCTTTACGTTCTATTAATCCAATATATCTTTTAATTGGTTTAGGAATATATTGTTACATTTTATCTTTACGTTCTATTAATCCAATATATCTAAAAACGTTTGCTTGGAGGAATTAACAAATACATTTTTGTTATGGCTTTACAACGAGTGAAGACTATTTTTTACGGTAGATGGATTGAAACTTCAAAATATTACGCTTATTGTGTTGTCGAGGTCTATGTTTCCTTAGCATCTTTTTTTCAACAATTTGTTGATTGTGTTCAAGATAAACTTTTTTCGTCTTGTAATCTTTTTGTGCTTCGTTTGACGGTTTATTGGGATGGTTGCAACAATTCCAACCTCATTCAAATCGTTGAAGATAAGTATGTTTCTTGGCTTATGTTGGTTTTATCGAAATTTCCTGATAATGATTTGTTCGTGGTTGTTGATTCTGTGTCAGGTGAAACTTTTGAAAATACAATGTAGTTTAACACTGAAGTATCCAGATCTTAGCATTCCTCCCAACATTTACATCGTGATATGGAAATAATTGATTTTGATGCATTTGAATCGTCTCAGGTTGAAATTTCTATTAAGGTTGGATCAATGTTTAGAAGCAAGTTTGTATTGAAAAAATATATTTATTTGCTTTCTCTTAATAATAGTTTTGAACTTAGTACGATTAGATCGAATCATACATCTTTGATATTCGGTGTAAGGACTTGACACAAACTTGGTATTTGCGTGCTTCGTATTTAGGAAGAGTGGTATTTGGATAGTCTGTACATTTACAAACACCCACCCGTGTACCGTGGACGTTGTGAAAGATGATCACAAACAAGCAACATCTTGAATTGTTGCTGAGTGTACGAAGTCGTTTCGAAACGCCCCAAATTCCCAAACCGAATCGAGTCGTTACTTAATTAAAACCAGTAAATTTTGAAAGACAGAAGTAATGCAAAACAAATACTTTTGTTTAAATAAAATATTAGAATGTCGCCAAAACAAATACTTAATTAAGTGCGAAAAAATGCCTAAACGGGATCCCTAAAAATAGTTTTCTAAATCAAAATAGTTACAACGAATAAAATAAAATAGATAAATAATAATGGCGCCAGAAAACACAGTGCGGAAGCAAAATGTCTCGTGGTTCCCCACGGTATGGTCACTGGTTCTTCTTATCCCTCGCCGCTCCCTTTTTACCTTTGCTTGAAATACAACACAGAAAGGATGAGTATAAAATATACCCAGTAAAGGACCCACTACAGATCTCACTAGGTGACCGTTAACTCCCTTAACTTGCACTCTACGACACAGAGTATATTGCCGAGTTTGGTAGGAATGCCAATACAGTCTATTGTCGGGGTCGTTCTAGCAAACCTGTGGGATTACATGCAAAAGCAATCACGTTGGAACACATGCCACACAGACTAGTTAACCCGACCCACGAGACACACGCTACACAGGCGTGTTAACCCGTCCCACAAACGAAGTACGTAATAGTTAATAGCTAGAGTTAAAGACACTATAATCCAACAGAAACAACAAATTCATAAGTAAAGCAGTCACAACAATAATCCGTTCCTCATGGTACTGTTAACATGCTTCACAGATTTCGTAAAATTTGAAAGGCCCTGCATAAACCACATAGTTAATTACACAAAGACCCAAACATCAAACTACAATTTAACCAGAGGACCCCACTATCACATAACCAACATCCCCACCATGATAATATGTGTCATGAATAAGGTGTGTCATAACATCCCTAAACATAACCACAAAACAGTTCAACAACATCAGAAAGATTTCACAATACATGCGATCCAATCCATCTTCCACCTTATACACCTAAGACGTGGATTCAGTAGAAGTATCCTTTACCTTTTCTTCACAAAAATTTTCTTAGCTCGAAGTAGCCTTCAATTGACCCTAAACACACAATAACTTTTAATTAATGATTTTTCCCATGAAATTGTTAACTAGGTTTCTCTTGAACCTTCAAACAATTCCTTAATTTTACCAATGAATTGACGAACTCCAAACCAATTAATAGGGGAAAACTATGAATTAACTACGACGAGTAGCTCCCCAAATTTACATTCAATCAACAAAGCAAACAAAGAATTAAATCCAAATATTAATTTTCCCAACTAAAACCATAGATGGGGGTACCCAAAACACCAACTACAAAACCTTACCCATAGTCAACTGATGACGTCGGCAGTAGATATGAGGACGACGACATGTCATGGAGGAGACGCGCGAAGGTAGACCCACGACGGTCGGGCTGAATGGCTGGGCACTACACGAACAGTGCGGCTTGGATTGATATGCTATCGGCGCAGACGTGGAGATGCGGTGGTGGCGTCATGCGAGCTTACCTGACGCAGAACACGGCAGCGTGGCAACTCGAAGTGACGATGGTGCGTAGAAGATGCGCAGCACTGCGCACGATGTGCAGTAACCAGATGGCGTGGCTCACTGGTCTTTGACGTACGTGACTGCGCTTTGCGGCTCGACATCGGACCAAGGGCACACGAGAAGTGGTAGCTTGCAACGAGCTTGACGGAGAAGAGATGGAGAGGTGCGACGGTGCACAGCGAACGTGAGGGAGGGGCGACGACTGCTTGAGGTGAGGAAGAAGAAGATGAATAGGAAGGAGGTTTAAACCCTACTTTTATAAACACAATAATAATAATAATAATAATAATAATAATAATAATAATATATTATTATTATTATTATTATTATTAATCCTTTTCTCTTTCCACAATCAATTCGAAATTTCCTCTTTCCTCATTAAAACTCACTTTCTCTTTCTTCATTTAAAATGTCCACTTTCCTCTTTCTTCCTTTAAAACTCACCTTTTCTCTCTCCATCCACAAATATTCATTTAAATCCAAAACCAATAAATAACTCTTAAACAATTCCAAATTAAAATAAAAACATCCCAACAATTAAGGGACCGTTTGAGGCGTAGAGTGAGTTATTATAGTATGTGGTTATTATAGTCTGTGAATTATAATAAACTGTGTGTTATTATAGTCTGTGTTTGGGGTGCAGAGTATTATAGTCTAGGTTATTATAATCTGTGTTTGGGGTGCAGAGTATTATAGTATGAGTGATTATAGTCTATGTTTGGGTTGCAGATTATTATAGTCCAAATTATAATATGTAAAATAAATATTGGTTATCTTAGATCATGTCTATTTGTCTGCACTATTATTTTATCATACATATATTTAGGTACATGAAATATCATTTTTGGAAAACATATTTCAAACTATATCTTCTACATTTTATACAAGCTATTTATTACTACATGAGATGGACATGTTATAAAATTTTATAGTATAGTCTCTTTTATAGAAATCAATATGTGATTTCATTAAATCTAGTTAATTATGTTATTCATTTAATAAATTTAATAGTATATATATATATATCTATGATATTTAGATTTTACTAGGTTTTGAAATAAATTTTCTTAGAATTTTGTCATTTTAACTAATTTGAAAAAGATCATGGTTTTTTTAAACATTATAATATGTTAACTTCAAATTGAAATAAACTAGTATTTTAATCTTGAATTCAATCACTGGAAAATTACAATTTTTTTTTATCAAATTATATTTGAGGAATAAAAAAAAGCATAAAATTTTGAATTTTTAGTTTAATTTTTATTTGGTCGCTAAGTTTTCTCTAGCATTTTAATTTTTAAGTGCAAAATATAATTCTAGGTCTTTGAGCCACTTAATTGACCAACGAAAAAAATGAAAAAATGTTATTAAACCAAAATAGAGATTTCTACACATATAGCCTAAATAAATATACTTAATTAATACAAAAAGAAGCTTGTATGTGAAGTTTATTTGATATATATACAAGTTTTTATATATATATACTAGCATTATCCCCTAAAATGAAAAAAAAAACATTAGTTTAAAACAAAAAAAAAAAGGAGAAAGAGATAGTTTTTTTAAAAAAATAACCAAATAATAATAACAATTTAGAAAAACCTCCAAAAGAAAAAAAAATGAGAAAATATATTTTAAAAAATATTAATATAATTAAACTAAGTACTGAATGACTTAAAAAAAGTTTTTCAAAAATTCATTTTTATTTAAACATTTTTTTATAAAAACTTCTTAAAATAAAAACACAAATGAGTTAAAAAACTGTTTTTAAAAAATATTTGTACATACAAGTTTTTTTGGTTTGTTATATATCTTAAACATATTTTTATTAAAATATTTAAAGGTTGATCAGTGGCGACCGAAGGTTGGTTGGCGGTGGTCGTCCGAGTTGGTTGTCAGAAGTTCGCCGGTGGAGTCACCGAAAATTGTGGTCAAAGATTGACCGACAACGATCATCGATGGTGGTGATTGGAGATTGGCTGGCAACGATCAATGGATGAAGTGGTCGGAGATTGGCTGGCAACTATCACCGGAGGTGGTGTCCGAAAGTTGATCGACAAACTTTTCAACCCTCGAAACAAATACCCCTTAGGGTTGAAGAATAGTAAAACCATGTGGGTTATTTTAATCCTAATCCTAATCCCCAACTAAAATAATCCTAGCCACAAACATGGAGTGTACTATTATAGCCCATTCCATTCCACCCCACTCCATGCCCCAAACACACCCTAAAAAACCAACCAAACAAATTAAAATTAATTTGCTTAAGATAATTAAATAAATAATTTACCTTAATTTTGGAGATGTTACACGTTTTTTAAGATGAATGATAAAGCTCCTTGTCGTCCTTCTGATATTATTAATTACATGAAAATGCACAATGGTGTGAATGTAAGCTATAGAAAGACTTGGAGAGGACGTGAGATTGCTTTGAATTCTATTAGGGGTACCATAGAGTCCTCATATGTTATGTTGTCAGCATTCTCGATTGCACTGATTCAAAATAATCCAGGTACATATTTTCTCAAATACAGTGTAATTCATGAATTATACATTCTAAGTTACGAATAAACTCATTTCTAAATTCCCTCTTTACAGGCACATATACGACTGAGGAAGCAGACGATGAAGGAATGTTTAAGTATTATTTTATGGGTCTTGCTGCTTCTATCGATGCATGGAATTGTTGTTTACCAATATTGTTGGTTGATTGTGCATCTATGAAGAATAACTATTTGAGTACCTTAATGTTTGCCTACACTTTTGATGGTAATTCTTAGATTGTGCCTCTTGTATTTGTTGTTTTTGATTTAGAGAACGATATGTCATGATCTTGGCTTTTTTTTTTTTCCGTAATCTTAAAGCTGCATTTGGAGAACATCATGACCTTGTTATTGTATCTGATGCCCACAAAAGTATAGATAATGAGTTTAATTCTGTGTACGACTGAACTGAATATAGTTTATGTGCATTCCATTTGGATAAGAATCTTAAAAAGAACCATAAGGCTCTTTCGATTGAGGAATCTTTCCACAGTTGTGTGAGAGCATATACACCTTTGGCGTTTGAGTACTACATGACACAACTTGATGATTTGAAAAGAATCTTAAAAAGAACCATTAGGCATGAGTTAGAGGAGGTTGGCAGATGCTGGTGGGTTAGGGCATTTTTTAGCAGGAAGAGATACTCGTTGATGACTACCAACATATCTGAAAGTATGAATAACACGTTGAAAGAAGCACGAGATTTACCTGTAATTAGTCTTTTTGAAACGATTCGTAGTTTGGTTCAAAGATGGTTTGATGAACGTCGTACTAAATGGAGTTTTCAGCGTACAAAAATTTTCATATATGCAGAGGATATGATTTGAGTAGTATTAAGGGAGAGTCGTGCAATGAATGTAAGCATTTGGTTTTGGAATCTTAGTTTATCATTGTTAAGAACCTTATTTTTATCTTACATTTATTTTAATTTTTGGCAGATATATCCTATTAACTAGAATGAATTTGAAGTTCACCACCGTAACGAACAATTTGTTGTCAATATTTTAGACCGTACTTTCTCATGTCAACAATGAAACCTTGATATGATCCTGTGTTCGCATGCATGTGTTGCATTGTGTAATAGTAAGCTTGATCTGATATATCCACTGATAAATTCTATCATGTTTCCAATTTGGTTTTCCTATATAGGAAGAAAATACTCCCTATTGTAATATAGAACAAATTAGAAATATGCACCCGGTTGGAGATGATGGACTTCTTCCTTCACAGGTTAAATGTCCAATTGGAAAACCTAAGGAAAAAAAGATTACTTTTTGTTTAGAGAAGAAAGTTATTATTCGTTACAGTATGTGTGGTATTTCAATAGTAAAAAGTTGAAATAATAATCTAAATATGATGGATTTTAATGAATTATATATATAATTAAATAGAAAATGTAACTATTATTTCAATAATTACCATATTGAGGTTTTTTTTTATATTTATATTCGGAACTACAATGTATATAATAATATATAGTCAATCAAAAAATAAAAATTTCTAAATATATCTAAAACAATTCAATATATACTAACTATCTAAAATACATTGTATTTAAATATCTAACATTTAATAGGTAAGAATCTGTGAAAATCATTATACACGAAAAACACCCTCATAAAAAACTAAAACCAAGGTTGTGAAGGGTAAAATTGGAATATTAAAATTCCAAAAAAATCGGTTATATCGAATTTTGCCTTTTTTTTTTGCCATTTTTCTAACAACCCCCCTTCTTTTTTGCCATATATCCGAATTTCTCTTTAATTTTTTTTTGGAAGAAAAATGAAACGATATAATAATATAATATTAATTTTGTTATTATTTCATTTTCTTTTAAATTAATGGAATTAGGTTTTCCATCTTCATCTTCTTCCCCATTCCCAAACCCTAGCCGCCGCCCCTCACTGTCGTAGTACGCCCTGCTGCAACTCTCTTCCCTTCTTCGTCAAGCGCCACCGACGATGCCGAGCAGCAGCGCCACGCCACGCCGTCAGTCGTAGCTCTCACGCAGTCGAGAGCCAAGCCGAGGAAGTCCGTCAGCCAAGCCAGCGTCTCCTCGCCGAAGCCACTTTAGATGTGACGCTTGTCTGGAGGCCGCGCCGCTCGGATCTGCAAGCCGCGTCCTTGCTCGAGTCGGTCTCCAGTCGTGCACGCCAGATCCACGTCCCATCTAGCCAACGCCTGCTTCGTCCAGACTCTCAGTCGCGGTGTTTCTCCACGCATCAAATCCGTCTTCCCAAGCCGCATGCAGTTGCACCTCACTCGAGCGTCTCCCAGCAGCAAAGTCGAGCCAGGCCGCGTCAAACTGAGCCATTTTTCCATCATCTTTTGTCGCCGTCGCAGCTGCTGTTTGTTAGTGTGTTTGGTAAGGTTCAGAAAGAATTTAATTTGGGTTTTAAAGTACCAAATGAAGTTAATTGAGGATTTTTGGTTGGATTAAATTGAATGTTTCTCCATTGTTTGAAGGTTCAAATTGAAGTTTTCGATCAAAGGTATTTGTGGTGCGATCGCCTTGGTTTTTGTCTTGAGTGGTGAGTTTGCATTTGGTTATTGAAGGGTTAGAATTAATATTTCTTTTTTGGGAAGAAATTATTAATTAAAGTTATTGTGTGTTTAGGGTCTATTGGAGGCTTCTTCGTCTAGGAGAATTTCTGTGAATTTAGGTAAGGAATACTTCTACTGAATCTACGCCTTTAGTGAATAAGGTGTGGAAGATGATTAGTGTGCCTAGATTGTGGTGTTAACTTCGAGTTTTTGGACATATTTTGTATGAATTATGCATGACCCGTCATTCTACTGATCTGTGTTATGTGCTGCATGAGAATTATTTGGTTATTGTGATCACTATGTTTTAGATTTGATTTATTGGATATGGTTTTTGTTAACTTTACCTAATGAATTTTGTACTCGGTGGTAGAACGGTGAGTCAGATAGCAAGCATGTGTGGCGTATTGCTCTGACACTGCCAGAACAAGCCTGTGTGGCGTATTTGTTCTGAAGGTCGGTTAACACGCCTGTGTGGCGTATTGTTCCAACATAACCATTCTGATAGCAAGAAGCCTGTGTGGCGTATTGCTCTAACAGGGCCAGTTAACAAGCCTATGTGGCGTATTGTTCTGGTAGGGTCGGTTAACAAGCATGTGTGGCGTATTGTTCCGACATGTCTGTCCTTACTCAACCACCTGACTGTGTGTCGTAAAGTACTAGTCATTAGAGGGAGTTAACGGTCACTTAGTGGGATCAGTAGCAGGTTCCTTACTGGATATATTTTATACTCATCCTTTCTATGTTTTATTTCAAGCAAAGGTAATAAGGAACCGGCGAGGGACAAGAAGAACCAGTGACCACACCGGGGAGGACCAGGAGACCTTTATGCTTACGCTTATGATATTTAGGCATTTTTACGGTTAAACGATTTTATTTTATTTGTCGTATTTATTTGGTTTAGAAAACTATTTTAGGGATCCCATTTAGGTACTTTTCTTTTTCTTTATTTTGGTTAAGTGTTCGTTTTGATGACCTTTTAAATGTTTATTTTGATTAAATAAAAGTATTTGTTTCGTTTTATTTTCGTCTTTTAAAATTGATTTTAATGGTTTTAATTAAGTAACGGTCCGGTTCGATTTGGGCAGTCTGGAGCGTTACAATAGGAATTAAAATTTTTTTTTCCAAATCTTATTTTAGAAATTACTTGACAGTTTTAAACCGTTAAGAAATTTTTCCACTTTCATTTTAGATTTCTCCCACTTTTTTAATGAAACATAAGGAGAAAAGAAAAAAAACCAAATGCCACCTATGAATCCCCTGCTTCTCCTCCCATCTCACGACAACTGTAAGACCCGATCTTTGAATTTTAAGATGTTTAATGTAAATAAATGTTAATAAAATAATGGAAGGGTATTTTAGTAATTTTGGAAAGGGAATTTTAGTAATTTTGTTTTTAAAAAAAGAGAGAAAAAGAATTTGAAAAGGGTAATTTGGTAATTTAGTTTAACGCCCCGAGTTTTCAAACCTTAACCCAAGGTCGTTACTTAAGTAAAAATCATTAAATTCATTTTAAAAGACAAA
>JBBPDJ010000017.1:7661524-7702107 GCA_037974625.1 Cucumis cinereus
TATGTTGTGTGGTCTTTATATTCTAAGGTATAGCTATCTCTGTGCGTTTTGACTAGCTTGTGTGTGATACTTTGCTTAATGATCGAGTAGAACATAAAAGTATTACTACTCGCTGGTGTAGTATGTTGAACTAGGGTAGGCGTTGTTTCCGTCTATGGATCACTTGTCGTACTCTGTAGTGGGACGGACTCGATACTATGTGGCACGCACTCCGATGATACACTAGGCTACTTTGCATGTGTTCCCACAGAATCCTAGGTTAACCCTCGCATTTAGGTTGATATGGGCTTTCCTTGTGAACAGTTATAACTGTGTGAAACAGGATACTGACTAAGTAAGGAATCAACAGCTACCTAGTGTGACCGGTAGAGAGAGTTCCTTACTGAGTATATTTATATACTCACCCTTCTGTGTTTTTATTTTTCAGGCTAAGAGAAAAAGAGACCGACGAGAGACAAGAGGAATCTGCGACCATGCTCATTTGGACCATATGACCAGATGCTTTCGCTATAGTTTTGTTCTGTTTGCATGAGTACCTTTAGTTTTTTACAAATTGTATGCTTTGCTTGTGGCCCAAACGTCAAAAGTCTTACATTGTTTGATGCATTTGTTCATTTGATTTTCTTCATAAAGTCGATTTGAGTGTTTCTTAAATTTCTTCCATAAAAATGATTTGAAATTTTCAAGAGTCTGGTTTTAAATTCTTGTTTTTGTTTCAATTAACGATCTCGGGTTGTGATAGAAAACTCGGGACGTTACAGTTGGTATCAGAGCCTAAGTTTTAGGTTTTGTAGACTGACTTACGATGTAAGTCTATGGTTTATGTTCCCATGGTCGCTATGATTCCTTCGTCCTTGCCATGTATGTTTTGTTGATAACGTACTTTATGATTATATGCTTATGATATTGCCTGAATAAACTGGAAATAGCATGGACTATGTGTTTGACTGAGAACCTTAAGGAAAAGGTTGTTATTGCTAAAATGTTGTCACATAGTGGTGCTGAAAGAGGAGCTTGCACATGTGTAAGTTGGATAAGTTTGAAGCACGTTGAATCGTGTAAAAAGTTAAGACTTTGTGGATGGAAAACAAAATGCTATTTGGTAAATAGTTGTTCGATTGAAACTTCCACTGTTTATCGTTGTGTTTTGCGTGGGAGAGTGAGATTAGCAAAAGTACAATAAACTTTGTCACAATAAGTCGCATGCTTAGTGGGGTGATTAAAGTTCATTGAGACAAGTTATAGGAAGGAAGAAACTGATAGTATCAATGGTTACAGACGTTAAATCCAAGGTTTGGTCGTGACTCAAAGGTAAGTGATTCTTTTGTTGGAATACCCTTGGGTTTGACACTAAAATTTGGAAAGGTGAATAGACACGTTTAATATTATGGTAGCATAGAGGTATGCTATGGTTTGATGGAATAAGTTCGTAGATCGAGTCTTTTAATGTTTTTGAGTCACTTCAGTTAATTGAGAATTGAGCTTTGGGTAGCTAATCGTTACGATTCTGGAAAGGGAAGTGACACACAATAGAGAAATTGCGTTGGTAAAAGTTGTGGTGGAATCACTTAGACGCTACTTAGGAGCGAGGAAATGGCATGAGGGCGCGATACTTTGAGTTTTTGGAGGAGTAGAACTTTCGAGGACGAAAGTCTCTTAAGGAGGGAAGATTGTAATATCCCAAAATTTAGAGATAATTTTAAATTTGATTTATTTGAAGATTTGATTTATTTGGGATGTTGATTAATTGTTTTGGTTAAGAAATTAAATATATGTATACATTTATATGTATATTTTATATTTAATTGTTTTGGTTTGAGTTAATGGTGGGGGAAAAGTTATTGAAGAGAGAGGTATGGGTTTAAATGAGGAAAGAGAAAGAGATTGAAAGAAAAAAAATTATTCTTTTTCATTTAGAGTTTTTTGGGGTTTGTGAAAAAGAAAAAAAATCTTTTTTCCTTCCCCTTTCTCAAAACGCCGCCAACCCTTCCCCCACCTTCTCTACATTCTTCTCCGTCAAAACCCAACCGCACGCGTCGCCACCCTCACCACTCTCTTCTAGCCTTCAACCGCTGGCTGTCCTTCGCTGTCGAACGTGTCATCGTCGCCTGAGCCACTCGGCATTCTCCACAGACGGTCCGTCACGAGTTGACGCATCGACGTCATCGTCTTCCAAAAGCGCGCCTGTCTTCGTCGTGGAGTTTTGTCTGTCGTCCGTCTCCAACCATCGTCGCGCCGCTTGCCAAACCTTACGTCAGATTCGGTGCGACACGCTCCAGCGCCGTCGTGAAGTCGCTCTGCCCGCGTCTCTGTCTGACGCGAGCCGCCGCCGCAGCGAAGCCGCTCGCCCGCGCCAGCCACCAGCCTTCGTCGCTTCGCCCGCGCCAACCACCAACCCACGTCGCCCGCGCCACTGCCTCGCGTTTCTGTCCTCGACTTGTTGTGGCTGCCACTGTGGACGATGGTGGGTAAGTTTTCATGGCCTTGTTTTTGATGTTGGAAAACCTAGTGGAGACTAAATTGAAGGTTTATTAGGATTAATTTTGGGGTGTTTGACGTAGGATTCAAATACACATTAGTGTGCAATTAGGAGTTTTTTCGACATAGTTTTACTGCGGGTTTCGCTACAATTTGGGTCAAATTTTGTAGAGATCGAGCGATCGTTAGTACGAATTTGAGGAGATACTTGTGCAAGCCAAGACTTCATTTGATAACTGAGGTAAGGGATACTCCTATTGGATTCATGACTATAGTTAACGAAAGATTATTGGAAATTAACTATTTGACTTGTTATGTGATGGGTTGTCATCTTATGATCAATTGACTGGTGGTAACTATGCATGCTAGTTGGTTGAGTTTGGGGCATTATGTTGACTATGGTCTGTTTGTTCTATCGATCTGTCTGACATTCTTGGTGAGACTAAGTTGGTCTACGTGATGTTGCTTGTTACATTTTATGGTTGTTGTGGAAAAACGGTAAACATGATTAATATGCAATGTGGATGGCATGGTATATGTTACGGTTATGCATGCATTAGACAGATAAACTGATTTGGACTTTAGAAGTTGTTAAGTTCTACTTTTAGCCATATCACACCTCGTATGAGGGACCGCGGATTCGCTGGGGCGATTCTTGCATTGGGTCAATATGGACGTCCATACTGAGTTATTTGACTGTGTGGCACGAGGTGTAGATCGCTAATGGTTACTTAGTGGAATCGATGATATGTTTTGTGTCATAAACTGACGATTCAGAACTTATGTAATAAGGTCTCGGTTATGACCTATGTTATATGCCAAGTTGTGTGGCATTGAAGTATGGTTCATGTGATAAGCATACAGTTATACCTTACGTGGTAAGTTGAATTGGGTCGTATTGCTAGTGTGACTGAACCACCATTTGAATTGTTGCTTGGTTTACTTCTACGGTTTGCTATGGGTAAACCGTAAAGCATGGCAAAGATGGAATGAGAATGGTCTAGCTAATTGTTAGCATCCGTTTCGTGTTGAGTTAATCTAAGGGTGTAACTCAGAAGTTTGCGGTTGTGAAGGAGATAGTTATGTTGAGATGGATTGAAGGGTTATGTGATGATCCGTTAGGACGGGTTGCTATAGGAAAAATCTATAAGTTTAGGTGGTGTTATGCCTTTATGGTTTACTATGAAAAAACCATAAAATAGGTAAAAGGGGTTCAATGTCTAACGTCTAGGTTTGATCGGAGGGCCTATGTTGTTTGCATAGCTTTGAGATCTCCATTTGAGGAAAGGGGTTCTCTTTCGTCTCATGCATTAACACTTTGAAGTGAATGGTTGTTTCGTTGATATGGTAATTATGTGTTACTCTCAGGCGACATGGTGTACCTATGTAAACTTAGGGTTGCGGGAAGTCACCGCTGAGTTATCTATTGTGTATGAATGATTATGGAATTTCATGACTGAACTGTATTATTATTATACATTACAGCTGGCGCTATACTACTAACATTATATATGCTGTGTGGACTTTGTAATGTGAATGGTACCTATGTTATATATGCTGTGTGGATTTTGTAACATAGAGTGCAATTGTTGTTATGCATAATGATTGTGAATTGTACCTATGTATATATGCTGTGTGGACTTGTATCATAAGGTGTAGTTGTGGTTATGCATAATGCTTGGACAAGGACTCCTATGTTATTATATATCCTGTGTGGACATTGTAACATAAGGTGTGGTTCTTGATATGCGTAATGGTTGGGAAAATAATACATATGTTATATATGCTGTGTGGACTTTGTAACATATGGTAAAGTTGTCGCCACGCATAACGACTAGCGCTATACTACTAACGTTATATATGTTGTGTGGATATTGTAACGTGTAGTATGTTTGTTATTGTTATGTGTAAAGACTGACACGATGCTACCTAGAATATATATGTTGTATGGTCTTTATATTCTAAGGGTTAGCTATCTCTGTGCATTTTGACTAGCTTGTGTTTGATACTTTGCTTGATGATCGAGTAGAACATAAAAGTATTACTGCTGGCTGGTGTAGTATGTTGAACTAGGGTAGGCATTGTTTCCGTTTATGGATCACTTGTCGTACTCTGTAGTGAGACGGAATTGCTACTATGTGGCATGCGGTCCGATGATACACTATGATGCTTTGCATGTGTTCCCACAGAATCCTAGGTTGACCCTTGCATTTAGGCTGATATGTGCTTTCCTTGTGAACCGTTATAACTGTGTGAAAAAGGGTACTAACTAAGTGAGGAATGAACAGCTACCTAGTGTGGCCAATCGAGAGAGTTCCTTATTGAGTATATTTATATACTCACCCTTCTGTGTTTTTATTTTTCAGGCTAACAGAAAAGGAGACCGACGAGGGACAACAGGAATCTGCGACCATGCTCATTGGGACCATATGACCAGATGCTTCTGCTATAGTTTTGTTCCGTTTTCATGAGTACCTTTAGTTTTTTACAAATTGCATGTTTTACTTGGGGCCCAAACGTCAAAAGTCTTACATTGTTTGATGCATTTGTTCATTTCATTTTCTTCATAAAGTCGATTTGAGTGTTTCTTAAATTTCTTCCATAAAAATGATTTGAAATTTTCAAGAGCTGGTTTTAAATTATTGTTTTTGTTTCAAGTAATGACCTCGGGTTGTGATAGAAAACTCGGGGCGTTACAGTGGCTTGATTCTGAAAAGGCCAGTTACAAGCCTGTGTGGCAAATTTGTTATTGAAGGCCTGTTAACGAGGCCTGTACGGAGACCTGTTCCGACATTCCGTTCTGAGGGCAAGCCTGTGTGGCGATTGGCTTTGACAGAGTCGGTTAACGAGGTCTGTACGGAGGCCTGTTTCAACATATTTGTCAGTAGAACCACCAGACTGTGTATCGTAAAGTACAAGTCATTAGGGGAAGTTAATGGTCACCTAGTGGACTCAACGGTATATTTATAGTAAACTGGTTGTTTATGGTTTATATGATAAACGGTTTATTAAGTATCAATGCATAATTCGTATGTCAAGCTTAACGGTGTTGAACGCTTACATGACATGTTTGGTTAGGTGATGAAGTGCTTGATACTGAACTATATGGTGAGTTCATAATTCGTATGTCAAGCTTAACGGTATGGAACGCTTACATGACATGTTTGGTTAGGTGATGAAGTGCTTGATACTAAATTATATGGTGAGTTAACTAAACGGCTTAGTTAACTGCTGGTGATGATTATCTATGTTGAGATGGACTGAATGGCTTTGTGATGATCGGTTAAGACGGATTGTCACGGAAAAAACCAATGAGGTTGTATGACGATATGTTTTTATGGTTTTTTATGGAAAACCCATGAAACAGAATAAAGGTGTGAGGTGTTTGTAGTTCTCATTCTTGAACTAGTCTGCATATGTGTGCTTATGAATGTTTTGGACTAAGATGGTATGTTTTCGGAATATGGTAGCTGTTAACCTTGTCTATTAGTCATGTTGTACTCGGTATGAGGGACGTTAGTCGCTTTTGGGACTAAGATTGTAGAGTATAGTTTAATAGGAAGTTAAAAGTTAACCTAGTGGGCCCCGTAGTGGGTCTCTTACTGGGTATTTTTATACTCACCCTTTTCATGTTTATTTTTCAGGTAAGTGTGAGGAAACCGGCGACGGACGGGAAGGACTAGTGACCATGTGTTTGGGGACTTTATTGACAAATTCTTCCGTTGCAGTCTTTGAGTTGATGTTGTTACTTGTGAAAAAATGCTTTCGCTTTAATTAATAAAAGAATTTGAGTTTTTGTGTAAATAACGACCTCGGGTCAAGGTCAAAAATTCGGGGCGTTACAGTTGCTTAAGTAGGTTAATAACTAAACATTGTATTTTTTTTGTTGCTTTAGTATACCCAATGGATTGATTTTGTTTCTTTTTTTTTTAAGTAAATGATGAAGCTATTATACAATGTATTAAAGTTTTATTTATGTAAGTCAATTTCTCTTGAATACATTAACATTAAATTGCATTCATAACGAAATCATATAACAATGTAACTATATAGAATTTAGTCATACGACAATCATGGGAAAATTAGAAGATAATCAGTTAATGAATAAATAGAAGAATAAATGATATAAAATCATATTTTTTGGTTATATAAATGTATAAATAAAAGTTATGTTGAAACCTATTTTAAATGCAAAATGCACATTCTTTTTTGTAGAGTTAGTTAAATAGAAATATAAATACGTAGAAAACAATCATATGTAAATCACACGACAGTTATACATCAATTGTATGGCAATCAAACGACAATCAAAAGTAATCAGTTAACTATATAAATAGAAGTTATTTTGAAACCTATTTTTCGAACTACTTGTTTTCCAAGCTACAAACTCGTTTTCCATCCTGAAACCTGTTTTCCAATCTTTAAATGCATAATCTACGTTCTTACGATGTTATTCAATATATTTCCATTTAATCAGATAGTAATCAAAAAGCAATCTATTAGCAATCTCACTATCTTAAAAGAAATTAGCAATGCTAGATAATACACAATTTAGGTAATTAAGAACTTTTCACTCCTTAATAACAATGCAAGTAAGTCTATTTGACTATCAACCTATGTGCTAATATCAAAGTCATTATCAAAACTCTTCAAACTGTGTAACATTATATGGCAAAACCTTGTTGAAGATATTATCAATAAGAAAACAAACAAAAAAACTAGTCTACGAAGCTACATTTACACCAACGTCTACAAAAGCTTTTTTTTTTCTTGTTTAATTTTGGTTGTGACAAATTCAAATCAAATGAATTAGGATCAAAAGTAATGTTGCTTTTAATTTTTTTTTTCTTTAGAGATTCGTGTTTCTTTGTCATTTCCAAACCAACAGCCTTTGGTGTTGGTTAGGCTGTTGGTTTCACCCTTCTTCTTGGTGATTCACATTCTACTTCAGGGTTATCTTCTTGTGAGGACTTTATTGTCTGCATTATGTTCGCAACCACCTAAAACAAATAGAAAATGATTTAGAAATGATTATAAAATAGTAATCAGAAGGTAATTCAAAAGAAATTACATGATATTCCAAAAGTAATCAGATAGCAATCACATGGTAATCATAAAACAATGTTACTAGTTTCTTTCCTTTGTCATGTTTTTTCTTTGTCTTTCTATCTTCATTTTCTTGCAAGGATTCACCTTATTAAACATGTTATCAAAACAAACACTGTCAAGTGTATTGATTCAACTATATTAAAATCTCTTATCATAACAGAATGTTGTTACCTTTTTTTTTCCCTTTGTCATTCGTTTTTTTTCTTTGATTTCTTTCTCTTCTTTTATTTTTTCTTGTTCTCTTCTTTCTTCTTCCAATTGACAAAACATACAAATTATTATATCTAATGAAAAAATATAAATCAACTCGTGTTTATTATTAAGTAGATACAATGAAATGGCCTTCTGATATTGTATCTTCTTGATTTCCTTTTTGTATAAGTTCTTCAACAAACTATTATATACAAATTAAGGAAATTAGATATAAAAAAAGTGATTAATATGTCCAAAACAAAAATACAATCAAATTAGAAATCTAAATCCAATCAGATGGAAAACATGTGGTAATAATATGGAAATACAATGGAAATCAAATGGTAATCATTAGATTAAAAGGGAAAACTAATTACTG
Organism: Cucumis cinereus; assembly: GCA_037974625.1. Lineage (NCBI taxonomy): Eukaryota > Viridiplantae > Streptophyta > Magnoliopsida > Cucurbitales > Cucurbitaceae > Cucumis > Cucumis cinereus. The sequence continues at coordinate 7,669,683 of JBBPDJ010000017.1, forward strand.
CTACCACCTTATTAATGTTAAGTACTTCATCGATTGAACATCCATCCACGTTTTCCTGTTCTTTTCCTTCAACTTCTTTACCTTATTCAAATTTTTGTTCAAAAAGCTAAGAAAAGTAGTCATTATTAAAAGATAGTAATAAGTTAAGGTGAATATCAATTAGTAATCGGATAAAAATTAGATATAAAAAAGTGTTAACTATGTACAAAACAAAGATTTAACCAAATAGAAATTAGAATGCAATTAGATGAAAAATAGATAGTAATGAGATGAAATTGACAGCAGATGGTAATCACATAGATTAAAATCAGAAACTAATTACCGCAATCACCTTGTTAATGTTAAGTACTTCATTGATTAAGCATCCATCCAATTTTTCTTGTTTTTCTCCTTCATCTTCTTTATTTTTTCCTTCTTCTTGTTTAGATAGATAAGAAAAATAATTATTATTAAAAGATAGTAATAATTCAATGTTTAATAGCAATCAATAAGCAATCATATAATAAAAGATAAAATGACCTCTTTATCATCCAAGGTGATGACCAAAGTTTCTTGTAGGTAATCTTTCATTCATAGTATGAACGATGGACTTTAACAATCTCAAGACTTCCTCCTTTAAAGAAGCCTTGTATATGTAAATGATATAAAAAAGTAAGAGTTACTTTCTTTATTTGTTCTACAGAAATAGAACCCCTCCTTTAGTCATAAAGGTAATTTCCTTTTATAGGCCCAATTTCCTTCAATTTCTTCCAATGGTTCATTAACAAAATATTGGAGGTAATTTGAATGCATTTTGAAGTCAAATGGATTTAAAGAGACAACAAAAAACTAAAACAAAATATATAAATTTAATGAGTTGGTGACATCAAAGTACAAAAGATAGTAAATTATAAAGTAATCGATATATTTGATAAACTTACATCACTATCTTTGAAGATTCAATCTTGAAGGTAGTTTCAATCAAGCTTTTTGGTTGGTGTCCATCTGAAAATCATGTGGTAGTCTTAACTAGTCTTGGTTACAATTCCAATACCTTGATCTGAAAGTTTAGGTGTGATTCATTTGCCCAAAATAACAAGGCTTGTGGAAACCTTGTAATGTACAGTTTCCACTTTTAGATTGTGCAACCCTTTTAAAAAATTCAATTGTTAGATTGAAGACTAACCTACCCCATGGAAAACTATTCAATGCTTCATCATCTTATCATCTCGACTTCATTCCAACCCAAAACAACGTCTTCGCCGTGGGATCAGGATCAACATCGTCTTCGTCGTGGTAGATCTAGCTTAATACACACAACGGTATCTTATGTTATAGTGGGGCGAGCATCTATAACGTCTTTGTCGTAGTGGGGCGAATCCAACATTAACGACAGTGAATCTACGTTGCAGTAGGACCAACATCTGCAACGTCTTTGCCATGGTGGAGTTATCTCAACACCATGACAGCGCATAACTACGAGGTAGCGGAGCCATTGCCCACAATATCTTTGCCATGGTGGGACGAATCCAACACTCATGACAACGCATACCCTAGAGTGCACACCTAGTATAGTAGCCTCGGGCTCAATCATGGATACACATGCTCTATATATAAAAAAACATCTCGTAAAATGTGTAAATATCCTGTAAATCATCAAAAATGTTCATTAACCTCATCATGAATTTCATAATACTAAAAACATGTTGAGAATCTCTTTAAAACACGATAAATCATTATATCTCAAATTTTACAGAAATCTAAAAAACGTATAAACAGTTTCGACCCTCATTGCAGCCAAACAAAGATAATAATGCATAGAAATCAATACAATATACTCAATACATATAATTATGGCCAAAAGTTTCATAAAGATGCTTAAATCTCAATTTGACACTTATCTCGTAAAACGTGCAAAAATAATAATATAACATTCAAATACCTGGAAATGCCATTAAATACATGAATCATGACTCAAATGATTTAGCATAAGAAAGTATGCTTAAAATCATGAAGAATATGATTTTTATAACTTTTATGAATTTAACACAATTTCTCGTAAAACGTGCTTTTTTCGATATTATTTTAATAATAATATAATATTTGAATATTATTAAAATAATAAATCACTTACAAACTTGTCGGATCGTCCTTGGTTCATAAATTTTTTCGATAGTTATTTCTCCTATAAATTTATCCAAAACCAACGCATTAAATTAATCGTTTCAGTTCTCGAGGAAATTCGAACTAGGGTAAAATGGGTATTTCACAATAATTATTCTAACAGACTAAGGAAAAATCTACATTATGTCTTTACTTTTAATGACGGGCAAAACATGACAGACTAAGTTGTTTCCTAAGGTTTACTTTTAATGACGGACATTATATGACGGTAAGAATTGAAACTTCATCTTCGACCTTCCGTTTTCCCAAGTTTTTGCCTAGTTTTCTAGCCACAACTTCGACGACACTTCGGTGATAGAATTATCTTTTTCTAGCCAAAATTGGACGTTCTAACTATTACCAATCAATTACCCATAACTTAAACTTCATTGCCTCAAGTTTTGGCCGCCTAATTCGCTCTCAATCCACGGGAAACCAAGCTGAAAATTTTGTTGCTCTGTTTTCGGGCGAGATTTTCTTCAATTTTCAAACTCAAATTCGTTAACTCTAGCTGAAATTAATCAAATCAAATTAAATTATCAAAGAGGACTTCTTATTGAGCTTACCACAAATTTTGAAGCTCCAATTTCACCTCTAACACATTCAATTTCTTCAAAAACTTCAATTACTCAAAAATCTGTAAATTTCCAGCACTAACGAGTTTCCTCTTCCATTTTTTTTGGCTTTCTTGACCAAATTTCTTCAAATTGAGATGTCCATCAGCTTTCTCTTTCTTTTCTACACAATTTAGACTCAAATTTTACTCAATTTGATTAAGAATCGAGCTTAATTTCATCACTTTTTCCCACTGTGTTGAAACCTCTCAGACCATAATTTTTTTTCTTCTTCCTCTCGATTTTCCTTCTTTTTCCTTCAAATTTCCTCTTGTTCTCTTCAAATTTTCTGACTACAATGATAATTAAAGACATATACATCGTTTCCATCTTCCAATTAATATAATTGAGGCAGTAATTTTTTATCCATGGTTCTCACTTCAAAAAAGAATAATTATTTATCTTTTTAAAAAAGATAAACATAACCCACTTTTACTAAATAATAATAATACTTTTTAAATTCCTTTCTTTTTCTTTTCTTTTTCTTTTTCTATATTTATTTATCTTTTTGAAACAAAATTACCAAATTACCATTTTGCCATTCTTTAACAAAATTACTAAAATGCCACTTCAAAAAATTACTAAAATACCCTTTCATTATTTTTATTATTATTTTTACAACAACCAACTTGAAATATAAAGATCGGGTATTACAGTCTATTAGCAATCTCACTCTCTTGAAAGAAATTAGCAATGCTAGATAATACACAATTTAGATAATTAAGAACTTTACACTCCTTAATAAACAATGCAAGTACGTCTATTTCACTATCAACGTATGTGCTATATCAAAGTCATTATCGATAAATCTTCCAACTGTCTAGCATTATACGACAAAATATTGTTGAAGATATTATCAACAAGAAAACAAACAAAAAAAACTAGTCTACAAAGTCCACATTAACACCAAAGTCTACAAAGGCTTTTTTTTTTCATTTTAATTATGGAAAATTCAAATCAAACAAAGGATGATAAAAAAATAGTGTTCCTTGTATTTTGTGTATTCTTTGGAGATTTCTTTGGAGTTTTGTGTTTCTTTGTCATTTCCAAACCAATAGCTTGAGATTTGTGTTTCTTTGTCATTTCTAAACGAATAGTCATGGTTGTAGGTTTCACTCTTCTTCTTGGTCATTCACATTTTACTTCAGACTTATCTTCTTGCGAAGACTTTATTTCTGCATTATGTTCTCAAGCACCTAAAACAAATAGAAAATGGATTAGAAATGAGTATAAAATAGTAATCAGAAGGTCATTAAAAAGAAAACATGGAATTCTAAAAGTAATCAGATAACAATAACATGGTAATCATAAAGTAATGTTACTAGTTTCTTTCTTTTGTCATGTTTTTTTTTTTTGTTTTGTTTTGTATCTTCATTTTCTTGCTGGAAGTCATCTTATCCATCCTCTAATCAAAATAGACATGTTAAATGTATTAATTAAATCTTTTGTCAGAACAAAATGTTGTTACTTTTTTTTTTCCTTTGTCATTCATTTTGTTTGTTTTGATTTCTCTTCTTTTATTTTTTCTTCTTATCTTCTTTCTTAATCGAATTTACAAAACATACAAATTATTATATCAAATGATGAAATATAAATCAACTTGTGTTTATTATTAGGTACATACAATGAAATGATCTTCTATTATTTTATCCTCTTGATTTCATTTTTGTATAAGTTCTTCGACGAATTAAGGAAATTAGATATAAAAAATTGCTAACTACATACAAATTTTTTTTTAATCAAATAGAAATTCAAATACAATCAGATGAAAAATAGATGGTAATAGTATGGAAATACGATGGACATCAGATGGTAATCACTTAGATTAAAATCACAAACTAATTACTGTAACCACCTTATTAATGTTGAGTACTTCATCAAATGAATATCCATCCACGTTTTTCTATTCTTTTCCTTCAACTTCTTTATCTTGTTCAAATCTTGTTGAAAAAGCTAAAAAAGGCAATCATTATCAAAAGATAGTAATAAGTTAATGTGAATAGCAATTAGTAAGTGGATGAAAATTAGATATAAAAAAATTGCTAACTATGTACAATACAAAGATTTAATCATAGAAATCAAATTGTAATTAGATGAAAAATAGATGGTAATGAGATGGAAAGAAGATGGACATATAGATGGTAACCACTTAGATTAAAATCAGAAACTAATTATTGTAATTATCTTGTTAATGTTGAGTACTTCATCGATTGAACATCCATTCAAGTTTTTTTTTTCCCTTCATCTTCTTTATATTTTTGTTCTTGTTTAGAAAGCTAAGAAAAATAATCATTATTAAAAGATAGTAATAATTTAATGTTTAATAGCAAATAATCATTATTAAAAGATAGTAATAATTTAATGTTTAATAGCACTCAATAAGCCATCATATGATAAAAGATAAGAGATAAAATTACCTCTTATCATCCAAGTGTTGAACATTCATTTTATCATCAATGTTTTTAAGATTTTTTATTTGAGGATTATTTGGATAAACAAATATTGAGATTTGTAGGATTGGAATGACAGTCCTAGAGGGGGATGAATAGAGTTTTTACAAATTAATGAAACTTTTTAACTAAGTGATCCCAATTAAACAAATTTATTATTACTTTTTTCTAATAAGTGATTTAGACAAGAAATTCATACAAATGCATTCACATCAAAATGAATTATAAAGTGACATAAATAAATTCAAACACAAATTGTAGCAATTAATTTTATGCAACAAACTATATCAACAAATTAATTGCAAAGTTGACATCGATAATTTTATAGTGGTTCGACACAACCGGCCTACATCCACTTTCCAGGCTCCTCTTGGATATGTCACTGAAACTTTGAACCGACTCTTTTCACGGATTAGAAACAACCACAACATAGCTCTTTTTACGAGTTCAAGAGCAAACTCAATCGTTTTCACGGATCACAATCAAATCGTCACAAACGACTCTTTGTAAGAATTAAGAGTAACCCCTTTAGCAATGGATTTTAAAATGAAGAACAAGACGGTAAGAACTCTCTCAAAGAGTAGATTTACAAATTTAAAGCACTCAACAAATCAATCCTCACAATATAAAAATTCTCTCTAAAAAATAAGATGAAAAAAATAAATAATGAAGCTTGGAGAGAGCAACAATGGAAACTTTGTGAGTTATGAAAGATGTTTCAAATGTGTGTGTTAATTTGGAGAAGACCGTGTCTTTAAATAGAGAAAAGAGATGTTGAAATCTAAAATTAATTTGGTCCATTGAATGTCATAAAAAAAATCAAATGGTGGAGATTTAAATCCATGGCCGTTAGACACATAAAAAATAATAATATAATAATATATATTTTTATAAAATCATTTCTTTTAAAATTCAACTAAAATAGATCACCATCTTACAAAAACTAATCGTTAGACAATAATATTAAATTTATTTTCTCTTTCAATTTATTTTATTTTTAAAACAATTCAAAAATCAAAAGTCAAATTCTTAAAAAAAAAAAAAAAAAACTAGCTGTTAGACACAAACATCAAATAAATTCATTTCTTTTTAATCCAATCCAAATAATCAACCATGTGTTCCTCTCTATTTGCTTCTCATGTCACTCACTAATTGGATTCAATTTGATGATTTGATGCCGTGTCACAATCTCGGGTATTTTTACGTTAAGTTTTTTCGGCTATAACTTTTTCGTTTAAACTCTGATTCGGGTAATTCAAATTGCGTTGGATTCATAATTTATAGCTCTAGACAATAGACTCATTATATCACTAAAATTTTTAATAAATAAAATTAGGTTTTTTATCATCAAAACATTGATTAATTAAAATTAATTAATTTGAGATTAAGGGCTAAAAAGCTAACAAGATTGCTTGTCCAAAGTTTCTTGTAGGCAATCTTTCATTTATAGTATCAACGATGGACTTTAGCAATCTTAAAATTTCATCATTTAAAGAAGCCAAAACTTCCTTCACTTGCCTAACCACCATTTAAAGAGAATCTTTTTTTCTTGAACCAACTCTTGCTTGTTTATTGACGTTGTCTTTATCATCATTCAAGTTTACTGTTCTTTTATAGGCCCGTCTTTCACTATATTTGTTAAACTTACATCACTAGCTTTGAAGATTCAATCTTGAAGATAGTTTTAATAAAGCTTTTTGGTTGGTTTCCATCTTAACATCATGTGATAGTCTTCACTAGTCTTGGTTACAATCCCAATACGTTGATCTGAAAGTTTAGGTATGATTTAGCTGCCCAAAATAACAAGGTTTGTGGGAAATCTTGTGCATTTGTTTGCAGTGAAGAAAACATTCTAAGATGTACAGGTTTGCAATATTCACAATTGGCTCATCGTCATGTGAACGTATTGTAAGAAAAGTTGATATACTATTTCTCTTAATTGTACTTAGATTCTTGAAGATTTCATCTCCCAATAAGTGTGGTTTACACTGCTCATTAGTCAGTTCTAAGAATTTTGGAAATGGGTTACAAAGCAGACCTGAGATCAAACTAAATTCTCTGATTGTAAATTTGACCTTAAACCCTTATAGATAAGACAATGACTGCTCATCTGTGCTATCTTTTACACTCAATCGTCCTATAAGATGAACTACCAATTGCCCTTGAAAATTTCCCAAAATTTAAAAAGAATCAAAATGTGGCTCTTTTAAACATATCAATTTGGGATGATGTTGATTCTTAACCAATGTTCCAATTATATCTATCTTCGAGTAATAGTGAACCTTTACTGCATGTGATGGAATGTTCTGTTAGAAGATATTTACACTAAGTTAATCAATAGGAAATAAAATGAAGTAAAATGTAATTTAATTAATAGGCAATTACTTACTTCAGAGCTTTCATCAATCCTTTTTCTTTTACTTAATTGTTTTGATGAACATTCAAAATTTTCAACTTTTCTTGATTGCTTTTTGTTTTTCTCTTCTTCCTTGATCTTCCTATTTTTGCAAAGCAAAGGTAATCAAATAACAATAAGTTAACTATTTCAAAAGCTACATACTATGTAAGACAGAATATTTGTAATTATACAACAACAAGAAGGTAATCAGATAGTTATCTTTGAAAATATTAACTTATTGACAACGACTATAAGGTAATCAAATGGAAACCAAAATGTAATCAAATGTCTATCAGTTGAAAATCAGTAAGTTTTGTTGTTGTTATTATTATTTTTATTGTTATTATTTGCAATAAGAAAACAAAACAAGCAAGTGAAGAACATGGTAATCAACAACACCTACAATGCGGGGTGGAAGAATCACCCTAACTGGGTGGGGAGAAAACAATCAACAACAAAATAGATCATGTGGTCATTATGGTGGATGCGGTGAAAGCTCAGGATATCATCAAGGCCATCATAACTGTAGGCTCCACAACAACAGAATATGCATCCACCTTAAGTTCCTCCATGGAAAATCTTTTGAAGGATTATATGCAGAATAATGGTGCCCTTCTGTAGAACCAAGCCGCCACAATTCGTGATCTGGAGGTACAAATGCCTAATAACATAGAAGAATCTGGGAAAGAGCAATGTAAGTACTACTACAGAAAAATGTTTACTTGATAGTGAAAATCTGCCAAGTAAGGGATTAAATCCATCAAGTAATCTACAGTCAAGAATAAGCATTTTTTTTTCTGAAAACCTGTAAAGCATAAGAGTTTACTTGATAGCTATACACTATCAAGCCTAAAGCTTTACTTGACAGTTTTTCACTATCAAATAATCTAGTGCCAAGAATAAGGAAAAGTTTAATATTGACGATTTTCTACTATCAAGAATTTGTTACTTTGGACGATTTATCACTGTCAAGTATGATGTAGTTCTTGACACTTCTCAACTATCAAGTTTTAGACTATACTTGACAGTATTTCACCGTCAAGTTAGTTTTACAATTTTTTTAAAAAATTTAAAATTTATTATACCCTGTATTTGCACGTGCACCTTGTTTTTGCCCTGTTTTGCACCGATATTTGTAGTCCTAAAACCGCATACATACAATGTAAAGATAAGAACCAAGAGCTTGCATTCATTGCATTTTACATATCGAATGCTTGAATCAAATTGAGAAAGTAAACCACATAACTAAACCTTACATTTTGAATACAAATACTCAACTACCCATAGGAGCAATGTAATATTCTACTTAACATCAAATATACTTTACATGAAACTTCAAACTTCAGACTTCAAACAAACCCTCCCCCACCATCAAACCAAAACCTAATGTAAATCAACCATTATAACATCATTCTTAATATATCAACCAATATATACACAAAGGAAACAACTTAACAAACTTTGCATATGCATGTCAAAAGCTTGAAACAAATTGACAAAGAAACTTAACCTTAACTAACCCCCGAATCTCTTAAACAAAGTCAATCTTGTTTTATGGGAATCAGAAGGGGTGCAGGTTATGGAGTTGTGAAGAGCGAAGTAATACATAAGAAATTCTCTCAATTTTTCTCTCGGAATTTTTTATCAAAATTTCCAAATCCCAAAAGGTTTCCACAAACCTTAAGTCTCCATTACTCAGAGAATACGAAAGATTTCATGTGGCGTTGGCTCCAATTTTGGAATGAGTCAACAACGAATGTAAGTCACTTTTTCTCTGTAATTCTAGATTTAGTTTTCTAGAAGCATGTTTAGCCTTAATTAATTTTATAGTAAAATTTTTTCTGTAATTGTCAATGTAGTGATATTTTTAATTTTTCTATTATTTTGAGTAATGGTTCTATCAATATCTTCCGCTGCGTAAGAGTTCTTATCCCTTCAAAATTGATATTTGTCCAAAAAGTTATTTATTAGATTGTCTCATAACGACGGTTTGATATAAATTCTAACAATATATTTGTTCATAATAACTATTGAATTTAAATTTAAGGTTCTTACTCTCTCTAAAGAAATGGTAAGTTATATTATTGTTGTTCACGGAATAATCTCACCTCCCTAAATCTTCTCTACATTAATAATATGTTTTAGAAATTTGGATAAATAACCCAAAATTTATGACATGTTGGTAAACAATCTGAAAATAAAAATTTGAAAACAATGGATCGAATAAAAAAATGAAAATTGTATTTTATGTTATGGCTACAACATTTAATTTCATATAAAAAGATGGGTACTTGATTTGATTTTCCAGGTATGAAAAGTGAGATTGAGATGGATGTGAATGGTCTTTGAGAGAATTTAATCCATATGAATTCATGAACTGAAAATTTATTAAATGCAATATCGTTATATGTTTATGAAATGATCTAAAAGTGAAAGAAATGCATTCCCTTTAAAAGGAAAAAAAATATGTTTTTAGGTTTCAATTGTATAGTGAAAGAATCGCACGTCTTTCACTTTGAGCCAACACAACGATTTACTAACCTATTTTATTGGTTTTCTCCCAAAAATAAAATGGAACGACCTGTGCTCGAGAGATAGTTGTCCATATACTAATAAGGGATGTATGGATTCTCGAGAAGAGAGGAGCCGAGGTGGTTCCCCTCGGACCGCCCGGATCCCACAAGTGAATAGAAAGTTGGATCTACATTGGATCTCACTTGAATCGCACCATCTATCCTCCTGAGGAGAAGTTTGGTTTCAAACTCCGGTTCAAACAGGAGAAGTACGCCATGCTAATGTGCCTTGGATGATCCACATTTCAGGGTCAGACGCTGATGAGCACATTGAACTATCCATGTGGCTGAGAGCCCTCACAGCCCAGGCACAACGACGCAATTATCAAGGGCGCGCTCTACCACCACTTTGAAGCAACTATTCCCTAGATACACACATCGTGATATTTTATTTATTTCACAATTGAATCAATTTAAAAAAGACCTAAAGTTAGGGCCGCTAATCGAACTGCGTTACCAAAGCGATTCCTTTTTGGTAGAAGATAGGTCTTGGTCCTTTTTGCCTATGTCAGTTCGAATCTGATGGGTCGCGATGAGTGGTTGACTTTTCCTCCAACGAAGTCCTTTGATGGCACATCTTCAACTATCACTCTCGTTTTTGGATCCCAAATCGGGCAGATCTTGACTCGGGGTAGAGCATAAACCTAAAGAATTGAAGAAGACCATTTTTGAACAAGAAAATGACATCGCAATTTAAATTTAATCTCGATGAAACAATACATCAATGAAAAGTTAGTTCGATAAATTGAAAATTTAATGAATTGGTTTTTTATTTATTGAAATTTATAATATAGATAAATGACCGCGGTCCAAAGGACAAAACTGAACAATGTGCAAGTAAGGCTACAACATTCCACATAACATTTAACATGAATAAGTAATATATAAAAAGAACGATAAAGATGGGAAGCTTAGTTCGATGAATACTACTTACATTTCGAGGGACATTGTGCCAAAATAAGATTTCATAAATAATAAACAATTGCAACATATAACTTATCTAAATTAAATAGTAACATATTACAGTCTCCCAAACAACTCAATCACTCCCTCTCAAAGATGACTTAGGCCCCCTCTAAGTTGTAATAATAGTGAAGAGTGTCTTAGGTGCAACGACCTAACTTTTCAACTTAAGTTGAGGTTATTACTCAAATAAAAATAATATTTTAAAATCAAAGTCACGAAAAACTTAGATCATTTTATTAAAGAAAAAAAACAACTTCATGTAGAAAATCAAATGTTCAAGAAAATAGATGAAATAATTAAAAAAAAAAATTAAAACAGACCCTAAATAAAACATAAAAGAAATCATATGTTTAAAATAAAAACTAACTATCAATAGTTCATATCGTTCTAAAATCATAGGCATAAACATGAGTAGCAAAAACATCAGATTAGATAGTCCCATTGGCACAATCACGAGTCCATTTGGTCATTTGCCGACTTTTCTTTACCCTTGCCCAAAAAATGAACATGAACAATGTGAGTATATGAAATACCTTATAAGAGACTCGCTACTGGACCCACTAGCTGAACTCGTTAACTTCTTATTAAGTGGTATACAATGTACCAGAACAGTCTAGTGGTCTCGTAGGAGTGCACATCAGTCATAAAAGTGAACCCGAAGGTACACTTAAAAGTCAATACAGTTAAAATAGACTTAAGTGGTGATTCCATAAGAACACCGTACACACAAGATATACTAACTAATAGTCAAAGCTAATAGTCGCCATCAATCTAAAACAATCCATTTTAGTAAAATTCAGTCAAATGCATAGAATGTAAAATTAATTCCACATTCTCATACTAAACACATAATCATTATATATCAAAAACTTTCATGATATCCACAGTTAAAGCAATCATACTGTCAATATAAGTGAATCCAACTCAACACATAATTAATCTTATTCACTGTTGAGGATGTAATACAAAATCCCTTACCTCAAAATTAAGTCCACAAAAAATAAACTCTTTGGCTCAAAATTTAAATCATCAAATCAAAATCCTAAACATAACGCAATTAATTAATAATTTTATCCACCAAAATCATCAACTAAAATCCAACTTAATTCTCTAATGACTTAACAAAACATCGTCGAAAACCCGTCTGACCTTGTTGGACAGTCCACAAATTACTCCAGAAACCTCCAAAATTAAATTCCAATTAATCCTTCAATGCCAAGGAAACAATCCAAATGAATTCATAATGGGTATCCAAAACCCATTATGAAAGCACTAGAAATCTTACCAAAACTCACATTCTTAACGGATCTGATGAATGACTATGAAGCGACGGCGGAGAAGGAGTAGATCGACGGTGACGTTTCGCAGTCAAACACACAGCGAGACGTCAAGGCAGACAGCAAGTGTGGCTCGCAAACATGGTTTGGCATCGGCTTTAGTGCAATTGGAGTAGTGGTTGGAACTGGAAACCCGACGTGTGCCTCGTCGTTCTCGGTAGCTTAGGCGAGCAAACTAGTGAGCCTAATGCTAATGCCTTAAATGACCAAGGTTCCCCAAAATAGTGTATAATCATACTCGATCACACAACCAAATTGAGCGAGAACTTATCGTGTGCCAGCACGGAAACATAAATGTAAGCTCTTGTCCCATTTTTTCTTCTTTTTATACCAATGTTTCTTAAATTAGGAAATTTAGTTGAAAATGCATTTTAAGATTTTCTAATGATTAAAATATTTCGATGAGAATTGTAGAATTCCATTTAGTTGACTTATAACTTTGATATTTTAATAAATGTTGGAAAAAAATTAGAAATTAGCATTTAAGTTAGTTTTAAGGTAAAGGGACAATATGGTAATATCTCGGGGGGTCGGGGGTGGGGGGTCGGGGGATGGAAAAGGTAAAAACCCCTTTTATTCAAACGTAAAAATTTTCCAATTTCTCTCGATTCTTCTTTCTCCGCACCACCCTCCTCGTAACCTTCACACCGACGACAAAAAGTCAGCAACCCTCTGTCGAATTGTCGTCGATGCTATGCATCCACGAGTCGTTGTTGCTGCTGCGAGTCCACGTGTCGACGTCATCGCACGTCCAACGATCGCCATCTTGAACTTCGGCTGTGCTGAGGAATTTCCACCGGATACAACGCGAGCGACTCATCGTGGTGTCTCTATCTCTCTTTTTCTCACCCTAACGCTGATGACCAACAAACGAAGACCCCGCAAACGTGAACATCAACCAGCCCGCATTATTTTTCTGCTACACACGTCAAAATCTAAGATTCGAGGTAAAACTTCTTGTTTTTAGTTGGATTCTTGAAGAATTTCAAATACGCGTTAAGTTTCGGCTTTGATTTCACGGTACCCATTGTATTTTGATGTTAGAATTTGATTCTTGGAGCATTTGAGTTGTCCAACCGATATGAAGCTCGATTTTATGCATTTTGGCCATAAATTTGGTAAAAATCTCAACTTTCTTAAATGGGTCTTGGATATACATTAAGTTTTGGGGTTGATATTGATTTACACATGATTTTAGAGTACTAGATTCGAGTTTAGAAGGTCATATACTGCTGTCCAACAAAACTAAGACGATTTCAACAAGTTTTCGATAAGGTTTTGCGTGTTATAGTGTGTTTTCTTTAAGTCCTTGGAATAACCATTTAGTTTCAACATAGAATTAACATACCATATGGTTTTGAATGAATGATTGGAGAACTTTGAAACATTGTTCACCACACATATGGTCATTTAGGACAAGTTTGGGTAAGTTCTTAAGTTATTGACTAATTGGTTTGACGTTGAGTTTATACGTCACACCCTCTCCCATACTCTCTACTCTTAGCCTAAAAGATGGCGTGAAGCTAGTAAGTAAACGACACTCACTGACGGTCTAACTTATCTTACTTTGAAAACCATGCAGCGGAAAATAATTGAAAACATGTAAATAAAAATTTACATACAAAACTAGTTTCACAGGTGTCCCATACCACCCAACACAAACATTATAAAACTTTTACAGATCAAAACATGCATATGAAGAGTCATGATTATGACCTAAAACAAAACTCAACAGCAGACAGACAACAATAGGTCAGACTCAGAAATCACGATCCTTACCTGAAAAGTGAGAAAACATTTGAAAGAATGAGCTAACGCCCAGTGAGCGACAATTTAAAAATAAAATACTTTAGAAATCATTCATAACTTGTAACTACTTTAAATAACATACTTTAGAAATCACATGTTTTGAAAATACATACATATCATACTGCTGGAACATCTCATAAACTTGATAAAACAGTGTGTTTCTAATTTTTTCATAAAGCATTGCATAACTGAAAGCTTTTACAAGAAATCTATAACTGGAAACTTTAACAAGCCATGTGTAATCCTCTACTACGTTGTAGTGGGAAAAACTCAGCACTTCCAACGTCTTTGTCCTAGTGGATTCATCTCAACACTAACGACAACGATAACTACGTCGTGGTAGGATCAATACTAACAACGTCTTTGTCGTGGAGGAGCTAGCTCAACACTCACGACAACGATACTACGTTATAGTTGAGCTAGCATCTATAACATCCTTGTCGCAGTGAGACGAATCCAGCACTAACGACAGCGAAATCTATGTTGCAGGGGGGTCAACATCAGCAACGTCTTTGTCGTAGTGGAGCAAGCTCAACACTCACGACGATGCTATCTAGTTTGTAGTGGAGCCACCGCTCACAATGTCTTTGCCATGATGAGGCGTACCCAACACTCATGACCGTGAAATACTCTAGTGTGCACACTTAGTATACTAGCCTCAGGCTCAATCATGAATACACAGGCTTATACTGAAATTCTCGTAAATCGCTGAAATAGTTCTTAAATACCTTGGGCTATTCAATAATAAATATTCGTGAAACTTAGATCATTCAAATCATATTGGATTTTCATTTAGAAATACTAAAGCATGCTTAAATCATACTTTACTGAATTCTTGTAAAACGTGAAAATATCTTCGACCTTTAAACACATCAAATCATGCTTACGAGCATGTATAAATTCATAAATCATGTATCTAATCGTTATATAATATATTTTGGCACGAAGAAATCAAAAACATTAAATATCTTTTGCTAAAACGTGTAAACTCGAAAACATTTTAAAGAAATTCAAATTATACATGCTTAAAAATCATATTTAAAAATTATAAGTCACTCACAAACTTGATAGGACGTTCTTAGTTCGTAAATTTCTCCAATCGTCAAATTTCCTGAAAATTATTCAAAACCGACGGATTAAACCGATTCGATAATTAAAACCCATTCTTAGGTTAAATTCCCTAATTTTTTTCTTAACATAACAATGTCTCCTTAATTTTCTTAATTTTTCCTCTAATTTGCTTCTTATTCAAGGATAAAATGGGCATTTAACAATAATATATTAATCGCTTTAAGAAAATGAAGTATTCTATTTTTAGGCTTTAATGACGGTCAAACGATGACAAACTTTCCATGACAGACATATAATGACAGTCAGAATTGAGAACATCATCTTCAACCTTTCAATTTTCCCCAAATTCAAACCCAGTTTTCGACGAGAAATCCGACGACACTCCAACGACAAAATTCTCCTTTTCCAACAAAAATTAGACGTTCCAACGATTACCAATAATTATCCATAACTTAAATTACATTACCTCAAGTTTTGGTCGTCTAATTTGTTGTCAATCCACGAAATTTCAATCTAAAAATTTTGAGGCTCTGTTTTTCCGACGAGTTTTCTGCAATTTTCAAACATCAAATTCATCACTTCCAGTTGAATCAAATTAATTGTTACAAAATCAAAGAGGGACTTCTTATTGCGCTTACCACCAAATTTGAATCTCCAATTTCAACTCTAACCTCTTCAATTTCTTAAAAAACTTCATGCTTAAAACTGTGAATTTCCAGCGCTGACGATGAATTTCTTCATTTTTCTGGTTCTCTCGGTCAGATTTCTTCAAATTGAGCTTCCCTTTAGTTTCCTCTCTCTTTTCAACACAATTTAGACACAAATTTCACTCACAATAGTCAAGATTTGAGCTCAATTTCACCCTTCTTCTAACTATGCTTAACTTCAATTTCTTCCAGAAAATTGCCTCACTAACTCTCGCATTTTCTTCTCTTCTTCCTCTTCTTTTCCTTATTTCCTTCAAAATGGCCGACAACAATTGTTGAGAAAGAAATCCCCACCGTTCAAATACCCAATTAGAAGAATTGATTGAAAATTAACTCAATTTTCAATTTACTTTCTTCTACCTTCCTCTCGGTCAAATGAGGAAACTTTCATTTTTTTTTAACTAAATAATAAAATCATCCCACTTTTAATAAAATAATAATAATGAATAAATAATTTCAATTATTTTTCTTTTTCTTTTTCATTTTTCTTTTTGTTTTCTTTTTCTTTTTTTTTTTAACAAAAATTACCAAGTAACCCTTTTGCCATTTTCTTTTTACACAAAAATTACTAAAATGCCCTTTTATTATTTTATAATTTTTTTTTACAACAAACAACTCGAATTATAAGATTCATTGTAAATGGCTCAAACCTTTTAGATTAAGAATATTGAATATAAACGTGTATCGATATAAAGGACCCATTAAATTGGCCTAAGTTTGGATGCTCATTTGGTTAAGAATCTAGATTTGAAGTCTAAGAATTTGTATGGAAGGTTTAGTCTAACAAGGCGATGTGCAAATACTTTAGTTTAAGAATGAGGGGTGAAAATTTAAGGGTGCAAGGAGCACAATAGCTTGAGTCGATATTATAAGACGTTTTGGAAATTGTTATGTCATTTACCATGAGAGGATAACTTAACAAGATCGATCATTGTTTTAAAGTCGCACCAAATTTGGAAAAGCTTAAAATCTCGGAGGATCGAGTTGTTGAGCGTGAGTGGTTTATTTTAAGTATTTGTACTTATTTGTGTAATGTTTTTAAATGTTCTCTTCATTGTTCTTACATGAGATTTCTACAATGTTGACATTTTTTGTGTAATGGAACTATGATTTTAGAAATGCCTTGGTTTGTGATTCTTAGTGTTCGTAAATTTTCTTGGTTTGAATTTATGATAATGTGACTAAATCTTGATTTTGCTCAAACATGTTTTATATGATTAAGGATTTCAAGAGTATTATTCAATAAGCATGTGTGCTGATGGTTAAGGATTGGAATCATTTATTTGAAACATGAGTTTGATGACAAGGTTTTGAAAGTGATTTTATGAAATATGTCTTTGAGCATGGTTAGTTCCTATACATAAAATATGTGACTTTATGAAAATGAGTTGGTGATTACCCATAGGCTACGTGAATGTGTTTTCGTAGCACCATCTATGGTTGTCAAGGGATTCTAGAGCTAAAAGAATTCGTGACCGGAGATCCAAGAGTCTAAGCATAGGTGGGAAATTGATGGAGATCTTAAGTTTCGCTTTGGGCCTATATTTAAAGCACGGAGGGTGGCTCTATGTGCACATAGGAGCATGGATATCGAGGATGTGGATATATGTTGAAATTGTCACCATGGTAGGAGCTGAATATGTGTGAGCTCAGTTTGGCTGCATGTTCCTTGAGGATATAGGGCATACGTGAGCTATTCCTAGCCGTGTATTTGTTACGTTCTACTATGATTGATGGATGAGATGAATGCGTGAGGTTAGTTTGGCTGCATGTTCCTTGAGGATGTGGATGTGATATTTGGATTGTCACCATGGTATGAGCTGAATACGCTCGAGCTCAGTTTTGCCGCATGTTACCCGTGGATATGGATCATGTGTGAGCTATTCTCGGCCGTGTATTTGGTATATTCTGCTATGGTTAACTAGTAATCAGTATGGACCACATGGTAAATATGGGTGAGCTAAGTCTGGCCGCATGTTTTCGTCGTTGACTAGAACATGTGTGAGCTACACCTGACCTCATATCGAACATAGCTTTTTGAGTTGATGTGGATATGGATAGGTTTGGATAGATTCTAAATATGCATACACTACTTTATTTTAATCGCTTCAGAAGCTTTAATTGTGGTTGAATATTTTTTATTGAATGAATGTTTCATAAATTCATTATTTTTTATAACTTGCCATTTGTTGGGCATTACCTCATGTTTTCAATGTTATTTTCCCCCAAGTAGCGATCAAGTTTTAGGTGCTAGCTGAGCGCCTCCCTCTTGTAGACATCCTAGCATAGTATGTATATAATTTTGAGTGCATCATAACGATAGTCTAGTAGTAGTGTTGTTAATATTTAAAGGATATTTGAGAAAAACTGATATTTGGTCTAATTTGTTTTGTAATTAAAATTTAAAGATTGAATGTAAACTTTGTTTTGGATGTTGTACTATTTTGATGGGTGTGTTGTGAGACACAGTTGATGTTATGTTGAGTTTGGATAACATAGAAGTGCACATTTTCTCCCCTTTTTCAGGTTAGGTTAGTCCATTTTTAGGGGAGGTGCTGTCGAAATTTTTATAGATTTTTTTCTTTTAGAGAAATGGATAACATAGCATGTCTTGTCTTTACTTTTAGAGAAATGTTTTCAAAATAGTAGTTTCATATCTCGGTCTAGGTTAGAGGGACAATCTGGAACGGAGTGTGACAATTTTTGTATCAGAGAATGATTTTGGAAAACCTAAAGGTTATGAGCATGGTTTTAGAAAAACTTGAGAGCTTATGTATTAAAGAGTCAGCATGATTATAATGCATGAATAAGTTTGTGTTATTCCTAAATACTAAACAAGTGTGATACATTACTTCCTTGTAGGAATCATGCCTCGACGTGGCAGACTCGCAAGTACCCTGTAGAAGGAAATAAAAATTCAACTAGAGGAGCGACTGTTGGAAATGAGGAGTCTGATGTCGAGTCTAGTCGTCCCCATGTTATGGGGAACGTGGAAGAGAAGTTGCTTGATAGACTTTCTCAAAGGTTGGCTTCAGGGATTAGGTTGGCACAACCAGACCTTGAAAAAGAAGTATGGGATAGAAGGGTGAAGGCCTTAGGTGCTACCACTTTTGAGGGGACAACGAATTCCACAGATGCTAAATCATGGCTTAATGTAATCGAAAAGTGTTTCAGAGTGATGAGATGCCCAGAGGAAAGGAAGGTGGAACTTGCTGTTTTTCTGCTTCAAAAGGGGGCAGACGATTGGTGGCAATGATAGAAAGTAGATAGAGAAATGCAGATGATATGAGATGGGATGAGTTCAAAAAGTTATTCTTTAATAAATTTTACCCACGTTCCTTTTGTGATGCAACAATGAGTGAGTTTTTTAAGCTCACACAGGGCTCAATGTCTGTTACTGAATATGAGAAAAAGTATACAAAGTTATCAAAGTTTGTTATCAGTGTGATTGATAATGAGATTGAAAGATGTAAGAGATTTGAAGAAGGATTACAGAGGAAACTCGTAATCTTGTGACAACTTGTGATAAATCGAATAATTTCTCTAAATTGGTGGAGGCGGCACTAAGAGTATAAAAAAGTGTGAATGATAATAACGGGAAAGAGAAGGTTGTAAGAATGTTCGTACATTCAAACATTCAAGCAGCTTTCGTAATCGATCAGGTAATGGAGGAAGTGGAAGATTTGTACCTAGGGTGTTTAGCAAAGGGAATTTCAAAGCTCGATACAATGGTTCATCTGTTTTCATATCTGGTTCATATGGAGGAGTTCAGAGATCAAGTGGCTCTAGCCATCATTTAGATTGTACAAGAAGCCCTCGGTTGTACAATCCAGTGGTGTATTAGTAGGATCTAACAAAAGCAATGTGAGTTATAACTGCGGTCAGTCGGGCCATTACTGTAGAGACTGTCCTCACCTACTACAGAAGGGTAAAATTATTCAGAAAACTTCTTCTTAGACCGTAAGTCAGTAGCCAAAGCCCACAAGAACTAGTGGTAAAGGCTCGAGTGGGGTAAAACATAAGGGAACAACAGGTTGACCCCGCGAGGAAGGGAAGATATTTACAATTACACAGCAAGAGCCAACGGATGCACCAAACATTGTTACTGGTACGTTAAATATATTTAATAAATCTGCACATGTTTTGATGGATCCTGGTGCAACACATTTGTTTGTTTCTATCATATTTACTGTTGGGGTCGATAAGAAACTAGAGAGTTTGTCTGAAGAATTGTTGATAAGGACACCTATTGGTGATAGTTTCATGGCTAATAGGGTGAATCAAAACTTCGTAGTACAAATTGATGGTGAAGCAATAACAGTGGATTTTATTCCCTTAGACATGCAAGAGTTTGATGTTATATTGGGAATGAACTTTTTTGCCTAATCACTATGCTTTCTTAGACTTTCATCAAAAAGAGGTTGTTTTTAAACGCCTAGAAAAGAATGAATTTACATTTCGTTGCGATAGAAAAATATTCCCCACATGTGCAATCTCTACCTTAAAAGCTAATAAATTGTTGACGAAGGGTTGTACGGCTGTAACGCCTCGAATTTTCAACCTTAATCCGAGGTCGTCACTTAAATAAAACATTTATTTTAAAATCAAAAGCACACAAAGTTTGACTCATTTTAATAAAGAAACAATTTAAAAACATTCATGAGTAGAAAACAAAATATTTCAAATAAATAAATAATTGAAATCAATTTAGTTGGGGTCCCCTAGTCAAAACATAAAAAAAAAAAAAAAACTCATAAGTTTTAATAAAAATAGTCTAACAATAGTTTAACATTCTAAAAACATCAAATCATAACAAATCTGCAGCGGAAACATTCAGTCATAAAAGTCCCAAAGAGCATTGCCACATATTCATCTTATCCTTCGCCAGTCTCCTCTTATCTATGCCTGAAAATAAACAAGAAAAAAGTTAGTATAAAATATACCCAGTAAGAGACCCACTACTGGGCCCGCTAGGTGAACTCTTAACTTCCTATTAAACCTATACCTCGAGTTACATCATCTAGTGAACCCGTACGAACACTCATAACTGGCTAATGATCCCGTAGGAAACGTATCTGTCAGGTGAACCCAAAGGAACACACTTTCTTGTAGGGTATACCGGTTAATAAATAAAGTTAACAGCTACCACAATTCCTAACATGCATTCTTGGTCCAATCAATCATAATCATATACATAAAATTTTCATCCAACATCCGCATTCGCACATCATAAATATTATGCCAAACCATAAATGCATAACGTCGTATAGTTCGAACAATTCGTCATAACATAATAAATTGTAATTAATAATTCTCCATAAAAAAATTATTAAATAAAATTATTTAAACTCATCTAACACATCACTAACTCACTACATCGATCAATTCCACCAATTAGATCAACTGTCATATGCATTTGTACCGTCATTTATCATCTTACTGAGGATCTGGTAGTAAATTCCTTACCTCAAATTATAGGAGATTCTTTGGGTTTAAATACAATCCTCGAATCGATCCTAAACGTAAAATATTTATTTAATAATTTTTTCCCATAAAAATTATTAATTAATTTTTCTCCTAAATAACCATTCTTAAACTCACCAATCAACGACGAAAACTTCAATTAATTCGTGGAGAAACTCCTATGAATTGAATCCCCAAAAACTTTGAATTAAACCTACACATAATAATTTAATTAACAATTTTCTCATAAATTATTAATTAAATAACCATAAGCTTTCAATTTGGTTCCATACAACACTTACCAATCTTTGACGAGATCCAACTCCACTTTGTAGAGCAAACTCTACAAATTAATCACAATCAAAAACTTCAATTGAACCTTAAAAATCAAGATTATAAAATAAACCCATGTTAATTTCTCCAACCAAAACCTTATATAAATTCATTAATTTAATACTTATTGGTATCAAAAAACCAAATTAAAATCCAAAACATTACTCCACCAAACTCACACCAACAACCCACTGGCGGCGGCACGATTAGAGAACTGAACTGCTTGAAGCAGCGCGGCGGCTTGGCATAGACGTGGCTTCGCGGCGGCTTGAAGTGGCGCGACGGAGTTATGGTTTCGCGGAGGCGTCATTCGGGTCGTGGCGCGCTGGGCGTGGGGTACGCGGAGTTGTAGCTGCCGGCGAGAAGGAAAATGGAGGAAGATGGGCGTTGGGGGCGGTGGACATCCAGACTTGAAGAAGTTGAAGAGGAAAAATATTAGCTTTGCACGCAAAACGGTGAACCCTAAATACTTTTATAAATAAATAATAATAATAATAATAAGGGAAATTATTAAAAATAGAAAAAAGATCAAACTATTTACGACCTTTAGAAAAAAAATCTCAACCTTCAACATTAAGAAAATACCAACATTACCCTTTAATTTCCCATTGAATTTCGCGCAGCCGCTTTTCTCATCGCCAATTCCTCCTCCTTCTTCAGCGAATTTCTTCAGCAATTGTTTATGGAATCATCTTTAACATCTTCAACATCTTTTTCTTCTTCATCTTCTTGTCGCGACATCAACATCAGGTACACATCACTCTCCTTTTTCTTTTTTATTTTCCTCTTCTTCTTCTTCTCGATCAGTAATTCTTATTTTTATTTTTCTTCTCCTTCGTCTTTAATAAAGAAGAATTTTGGTAGATGTCCAGATGCAGTGAGTTTCTTTTTTTTCTTCATTAGGAGCATGATTATCATCTTCCTTTTGTTTTTCTTCTTCAATGAGTTGTGGGATACATCAGAATAGCAAAAATGGAGTCGATTTTGCGATTGAGGTAGCGGAATGGGACGAAGCGAAATTAGGGTTTTTGAAAAAGCAATTGGCGAAACATCCTGTGGGGAAACCAAGACGGTGGGAGATAATTGCTGAGGCGTTTGGTGGAAGACATAAAGTGAAGAATGTGATTAAAATGGCTAAGTAAATGGGAGAGAAGAAATTAGGCGATGATGATTCGTATGCTCAATTTATGAAGAAGAGAAAGCTTGTTTAACTTTTTGTTTTGTGATAGACAGATATAGACTTCTATCTCTGTCTATATGACATAGTTTATTTAATTTAGAACTACATGTATAGACAAATGGATTGACATTAGAGTTTATGAATTATATGTTTTGATTTATTCTGGTCTTGAGTTGTAAATATTTTATTGGCAATGATCGATTAAGGTATTTGATTTTGATGTATCTATCATTGTCTATCTCAATCTATCTCAGATAGACAGCGATAGTGCTCTATCTTTGTCTATCTCAGATGGACAATGTGAGATAGAAGCTAAAAAAGAGTGTATTTATCACCTATTGGTATCATCATACCTAATTTAAACATGTAAATGAGGAATGACTAAGAAAGGACATATTATTGATGTATCTCCAATTTGGAGCTTTTATTAAATTCATTTCTTGTAGATAGATAGTCAGTGCTAAAGTTCTATATTTGTCTATCACAGATAAACAATGATAGAGCTCTATCATTTTTCTCCATCCAAGAAAAATCATCAAAAGCAACAAAATTAAGGGTTTTATGGGGGACAATGATACATATCTATCATTTTATATCCCAAATAGATAGAGATAGGCCAGTATCACTATCTGAGACAACAAGTGATAAATCTCTATTATTATTCATCCTAAGTGGACAGAGATAGACCACTGTCACTGTCTGTCTGAGATAGATGGATGACAATCGTTGGCTCACCGTTGTGATTTGTGAATCGCATGGGATAAAAATTGTGCGGGCATTTTTGGTATTTTACACATCGATTGGGCTTTTTTAGGTGGACTTTTTCCGTTTTTCAAAAATTTTCTATGAGCTGTAATTATTTTGATTTTTCTAATAATAATAATAACATTTCTTATTATTATTATCTTTTCCCTTTCTAATCCAAATAATTCAAATATTTTCTCTTTTCCCAATCAATCAAATCTTTCATCTCTCTTCATTAATTTTCCTCCACTAATTAATATTTTCTCTCATCGTCTCACTTTAAATTAAATAAATATAATCCCTCAAATATATAAATTTAACTTAAACCAAAATCCACCAAATAAAAAATTCTTTTAATTCTTTCCAAATCTTATCAAATAAAAACTTAACATCCCAAACAAATCAACTCAAAATCAAATAATTCATTTAATACTTAAACTAATTAACATAATTGATAATTAACAAAATTAAAAATTACCTTAAATTTTTGGATGTTACAACCTTCCCTCCATAAGAAACTTTCGTCTTCGAAAGTTCTAATTCTCGAACAACTCTTGATATAGAGAGCTCTCAAGTCCTCATCTTGCTCTCACATAGCTTCTCCATTATCTTATCCCATTGTAGAACTTCTACCAATGAAATTCCTCTTTACGTGGCACCACTACTTCTTTTGTCAAAACTTTGATTGGTTGCTTCTCATAACTCAGGTTTCTATTTGGTTGTTATGGCTCATAGTCATCAAAACTCAACCCATGAATCCAACGACTTAACTTGTATACTTGTACCAATTTTATCTAATCGAGTTGAGTTATTTTTCTTTTTGACTCAAATTAGTAGTTTTACTAGTTCAAGTTTTCACTAGCGCACGAAGGCAAAAATTTCTTTAAAATTTGCTATCTCCTTTACTGATTTACCACTTAACATAAGAAATGAATGAGTATAAAAAAAAAAAATACTTCGTAAGTAATTCCTCTGTTGGGATCTCTTGGGTGAACTGTTAAACTATTTTGACATAGGCGTAATGTACCAACAATAACATTGCATAGGTAGTGATTCCAAAGAAACACAAATCAAGGCATAAGTAGTGATCCCAAAGGAACACAAATCATGGCGTAAGTAGTGATCCCAAAGGAACACAAATCATGGCATAAGTAGTAATCCGGAAGGAATACAATACATCGGTAATGATCCCAAAGGGTCACAAATCATAGCATAGGTAGTACATAGCCTGTCAAAAGAGTAAACGGCCACCCTTCATCTTAGCATGTAATCAACACTCTCGCCTAAGCATAAATGTCAATATCAATAGCTTTTCAATATGCTCACAGTGTCCTTACAGTACATAGCTCATAAATTCATTCATCAAACAATAATATGATTTTACGAATCAAACTATTAAACATTCAATCAATTTCCAGTTTAGGGTTAATTAGTTATGTCAAAACCCTAATCCACAGAAGCTCACTCCACACTGTTTTCATGTGACACCAGGATCTTGTATACCAATCAATATGTCTTAAAAGACTGGATTCTAACTTAACATGCTTAAGAGAACTGAAAATATACATGAATGCTAGACAACATAATTGCATTTAGCATTACTATATAAAGGTCTAGAATTTAAAGTGTACCTTTTTCTACAGCTTCAGATCTTTTGACCTCATCCTAAGTCAAACCACTCCCCTTGTCATGTTTATGTTCTTTACTTGACTTCCTCCGCTTAGAACTCAATGGTTGATCCGCACCACCTTCAGTCGAACTACTACGACACTTGTTTGCTGTATGACCCTCTTGCTTGCATCTGTAACATATCCCAGTGCCATACAGACACCGACCTCCATGGTACCTTCCACAAGTTTTACACAGGGGACTTTTCTTACAGACTTTTCCTTGCTCGGTGATCTGTTGTTGGTAATGTCGTAATGATCCGACCGACTCCTGAACCTTCTGTGATGTATTAGGAGTCTCGTGGTCTAACTTCTTCTGCGAGACCTATATATAGGCCTCTGCTCAACCTTTCCTTTTTGTCTAGAGAAGGGTTCCTTCCCTAATGGATTCTCTTGAATGTCATCATCACGATCACTCTCATTTATTGCGTGACGCAGTGCCTCAGCCTAGGTGGTAGGATTAAAAGATCTGACAAAGCCTCGGAGATCCTTCCTCAAGCCTCTCACAAACTTCTCTGCACAGGCCGCCTCTTTTGCAACCAACTTTGGAGAAAAACGAGACAACATGTCAAACTGCTGATCGTAATCCTCCACTGACATTTGCCTTGCGTCAGATATAAGAATTCCTAACACTTAGCATCACGATGGTTAGCAGAGAAGAACTTCTCATAGAAACATGCCTTAAACTGCTCCCAAGTAATATTACATGGATATCTGCCCAATCTCGTCTCAACGGACTTCCATCAGACAATGGCCCAGTCCTTGAGCATAAACGCTGCACATTGGATCTTCTGATTGTTCGGACCGTTCATATAACGAAAAATGTCCTCGATCGATGATAACCATACCGAGGGGTCCATCAGTGAACCATCACACGTTGCAGGATCATACTTTCGAAAATCTCTCAAGTGCTTTGCCTATGCTGACAGGCAGTCTGGCAAGTCCTCAGGTACTACTAGCGCAGCCTGATCTGGGACAGGTGCGGCCGGGGCCGGCTGAAACTGTGCCAAAGCTTCTCTTGAGTACTACTAGCGCAGCCTGATCTGCGATAGTTTGCCCCAACTGTGCTGTTAGAGCAGCCATGTCATCTTGAGTGACAGGTGCGGCGGGTTCTACAGCCGGTTCAGCAGGTTGACCTCGACCTGCTTCTCGTCCACCACGTCCACCTCTCCTAGCACCTAGACATGGCGGCATTTCCTAAAAAAAATTCAATAACCTTTTGCCTAAGGTTCTCAGTCGCATATAATAGTTCATCTTATTTATAGTTTATACAGGCAAGATCATATACTTATATCTATAAAACATCTTAACAAGAAGACATACCTAGCGAGGACAAAGGAGTCGTAGTGACCATGGGGACATAAACCATAGACTTACATTGTAGTCAGTCTACAGAACCTAGAACTTAGGCTCGGATACCAACTGTAACGTCCCGAATTTTCAACCTTAATCCGAGGTCGTCACTTAAATAAAACATTTATTTTAAAATCAAAAGCACACAAAGTTTGACTCATTTTAATAAAGAAACAATTTAAAAACATTCCTGATTAGAAAACAAAATATTTCAAATAAATAAATAATTGAAATCAATTTAGTCGGGGTCCCCTAATCAAAACATGGAAAAAAAAACTCAGAAGTTTGAATAAAAATCGTCTAACAATAGTTTAACATTCTAAAAACATCAAATCAAAACAAATTTGCAGCGGAAGCATTTAGCCATAAAAGTCCCAAAGAGCGTGGTCACATATACCTCTTATCCTTCGTCAGTCTCCTCTTATCCATGCCCGAAAATAAACAGGAAAAGAGATAGTATAAAATATACCCAGTATGAGACCCACTACTGGGCCCGCTAGGTGAACTGTTAACTTCCTATTAAACCTATATCCCGCGTTACATAATCTTGTGAACTCGTAGGAACACTCATAACTGGCTAATGATCCCGTAGGAAACGTATCTGTCTGGTGAACCCAAAGGAACACACTTTCCTGTAGGGTATACCGACTAATAGATAAAGTTAACACCTACCATAATTCCTAGCATGCATTCTTGGTCCAATCAATCATAATCATATACATAAAATTTTCATCCAACATTCGCATTCGCACATCATAAATATTATGCCAAACCATAAATGCATAACATCATATAGTTCAAACAATCCGTCATAACATAATAAATTGTAATTAATAATTCTCCATAAAAATAATTACTAACTAAAAATATTTAAACTCATCTAACACATCACTAACTCACTACATCGATCAATTCCACCAATTAATTCAACTGTCATATGCATCCTTACTGTCATTTATCATCTTCACGAGGATCCGATAGTAAATCTCTTACCTCAAATTACAGGAGATTCCTTGGGTTGAAATAAAATCCTCGAACCGATCTTAAACGTAAAATATTTGTTTAATAATTTATTCGCATAAAAATTATTAATTAATTTTGTTCCTAAATAACAATTGTTAAACTCACCAATCAACGACGAAAACTTCAATTGATTCGTGGAGAAACTCCTATGAATTAAATCCCCAAAAGCTTTGAATTCAACCTACACATAATAATTTAATTAACAATTTTCTCATAAAATTATTAATTAAATAACCATAAGCTTTCAATTTGGTTCCATACAACACTTACCAATCTTTGTCGAGATCCAACTCCACTTTGTAGTGCAAACTCTACCAATTAATCACAATAAAAAACCTCAATTGAACCTTAAAAATCAAGATTATAAAATAAATCCATGTTAATTTCTCCAACCAAAACCTTAGATAAATTCCTTAATTTAATACTTATTGGTATCCAAAAAGCCAATTAAAATCCAAAATTTTACCCCACCAAACTCACACCAACAACCCACTGCCGGTTGCACGATTAGAGAACTGAACGACTTGAAGCGGTGCGGCGGCTTGGCGGAGATGTGGCTTCGTGGCGACTTGAAGTGGTGCGGCGGAGTTATGGCTTCGTGGAGGAATCGTTCGGGTCGCGGTGCGCTGGCATGGGGTATGCTGGGGTGCAGCTCACGATGAAGCTATCGGCGATAAGGAAAATGGAGGAAGATGGGAGTTGGGGGCGGCGGACATCCAGACTTGAAGAAGATAGAAGAGGAAAGATATTAACTTAAACCAATTAATACTTTCTCTCACCATCTCACTTTAAATTAAATAAATATAATCCCTCAAATATATAAATTTAACTTAAACCAAAATCCACCAAATAAAAAATTCTTTTAATTCTTTCCAAATCTTCTCAAATAAAAACTTAACATCCCAAACAAATCAACTCAAAATCAAATAATTCATTTAATACTTAAACTAATTAAGATAATTGATAATTAACAAAATTAACAATTACCTTAAATTTTGGGATATTACAACGGCATACCTAGCACATGTGATTGATACACAAGTTAGTAAGTTGAAGATTGAAGTTATACCAGTGGTACGAGAATTTTCAGATGTTTTTCCTGAAGAATTATTGGGGCTACCACCAAATAGAGAGATTGAGTTCTCAATTGATTTGGTGTCTTGAACGGCACCCATTTCACAAGCTCCCTATAGAATGACACCAACAGAACTGAGAGAGTTGAAAATACAGCTCCAGGAATTGGTGGATAATGGTTTTATGCGACCAAGTGCATCTCCGTGGGGTGCATCAGTGATGTATGTTAAAATGAAATATGGTACGTTAAGATTAAGCATTGATTATCGTTAGTTATCTTTTGCCTCAGATCGATGATTTATTTTATCAACTTCGTGGTGCCTCTGTATTCTCTAAGATTGATTTGAGGTCAGGATATCACCAGTTAATTATTTTTTTTACCGGTAATCAATATTGAATACCGGTTAACCGTAACACAAATCCACATTTTTTTTACCCACCCAATCCAACTTTTCAAAATTGGTTAAGTTACCAAACAACAATCAACATATTTAATATATACCAAGGAGTATCCTCAACTTTATGCTTTTTAGAAACTACAACTAGTCCAAACCTAGGTTCAAGTCTCACTCTTTACATTTTATTTTCAAAAAACTCGAAATAAAACAAACCTAAAAACTAAAAAAAAATATTTTACAGAACAACATTTAGTTTATCACTTCCACTATGAAAGGGTATTGATATCAACCAAGGACAGACAACGAGGTCAAAACAATTGTTACTTTTTGATATGCACCATAATATATTGATTATTATCTAAAAATGTTACTTCTATGGACACAAACACATTCATTACGAGCTTTTGTCTCATTATTAATGTATTAATAATTGGTTCTTTTAAAAAAACACACATTCTTTATGAATCAGAAAGCTTGCTTACAAGCAGACAAAGCAAGCTGCAAGTTTCTTTTGGGCCCAAAATCAGTGAGGACGTAGCTTGGACGCTATCTAGGAATGAGTTGAAAAGGCCAGGAGACCAACCATGTACAGCTAACAAGCATAAGCCTACAAAATCTTAATAGGTTAAGTTTATCATGCATTT
This sequence comes from Cucumis cinereus, assembly GCA_037974625.1. Taxonomy (NCBI): domain Eukaryota; kingdom Viridiplantae; phylum Streptophyta; class Magnoliopsida; order Cucurbitales; family Cucurbitaceae; genus Cucumis; species Cucumis cinereus. Next base: position 7,699,629 of record JBBPDJ010000017.1, read on the forward strand.
TATTTGTTTTTAACTTAATTCCTATTAAATATTTGAATTTGTATTTTAAATTAATTTTATCATCCTAAGCCTACTAGACAAGACTGCAATAATTTCTATTGTCGTTAGAATAAATATAAAGATATTTTAAAATTTTAAGCTATTTAAAATTAAATTCACAATTATCTTTATCTAAAAATTCAATCTTACTTAATAGCTCATTTAACTATCTAATATAGGAATCATGTTTTACTTAAAGAAAAATCTCTACATGAATTTCTACAAAATTTAAATACAACACCTATACAAATAAAATGCATGAATAAGCTTAACCAAAGTTTAATCCAAATGACATATATTATGCAACATTCATTCATTTAATTTAGATCATATATCTCGTGCATAACTAAATTAAACAAAATAAAAAGGTTGGCCGATTTTTCGCAGTCATAAAAAACCTAATTAAATATAAAACCATAGATGCAGTTTGTTTTTAATTTATCTTCTAGAGCATATTTGAATTTGTATTTAAAGTTAAGTTTTATCTTTATCTACGCAAGGCCCTAATCCTAACATCCAAAAATACAATCTGTTTTCTTCTCATTAAAAAATAATATAAAGATAATTTAAATTTCAGATTATTTAAAATTAAAATTCACAATTATTTTTATCCAACCATGCAATTTTACTCATTTAAGCAATCACTTTTCTAATGTAGACACTATATTTAAATTAAAGAAAAATCTCTCCATGAATTCCAACAAAATTTAAATATAACACTTTTATTGTAAAATAAACAGAATCATATTATCCTAACAATAGAAATATAAGAATTATATTTAAATAAAGGAGAAACCATATGGGAAGTTAATTTCCCATAATTTAAAAATTAACATGATAAAATATCTAAATGTAACAATTGTATTTAAATAAAAGAGAATCCTAACATGCATATAAAATAAATGTAACACTTATATTTAAATAAAATACATGACATGTTTAAATTAAGGTGGGATTTTAATATAAATGCCATACTGTATAAACATTCACTAATTTATTTTACATTCTACACCTTATGCATAGAAAAAAAAAAATTAAAGTGCTAGATAAAATTTGAATTGACGGATTAAAATTATAGAAATTTACTTTAGAATGAAATGCCTCAATAGCAAAGATACGATGACCTTGATGCGGTTCAGATTTTAAATATTTTTCAGCATTCTTCGCAGTGTCACTCTACCTCCCTGCATACAAAAAAAATCTCATTTTTCAAGATAAAGAAAGAAAAACTTCAATAGATAAACGTACTGGTTTGCAAAAATATGTAAAATATCCAATTTACAGAAGTGGTTGCAACTAATAGGTTTTCAAAATATGTACACCTATTGAACTACCGATTCACTTGATAATAGTAATGAATAAATTTTTAACTGCTAACTGTAAGAACCACGATCGTATGCTTTGGCACTGTGACTACGCAAGCGGTGTCTAGGATTCTTTCTCCCACATGTTCTGCATGTCAACTGCTCCTCCTAGAGAAAGAAACTTAAGGAAAAAGTAAGAAATGTACTCACCGGCTAGGTTTTTCATTTTTCTCTAGGCAAGCTTCTAGATTGCACTTGCTTTCCTCGAGATCATCAAGTGCTTTCTTCTACTGTAACAACCAAAATTTATTGTTGTATTCAGTACATGCAACCAACCATCAAGAAAACATGGATTCAAAAAAGCGAACCAATAAGGAAGTTCGTGAGCAAAAACCAGGTATTGTTTGATTAAAAAGATTCTTCTTCTCTTTTTTTTTTTTTTTTTTTTGAAGGATAATTTCATTAACCTTTTATAGGGATAAACATAACATAAAAATGAATACTCAAAAATTGCTTTTCAAATACAGAGACAAGGACCACAGTTCCATACCGTTATAAGCGCAAGTAACTAAGGGTCAGCATTCCATTATGTTGCCGACAATATCAAGCAACTTGTTGCTTTACATATTAACAACACGTAAGTATGACCAAGAAACAAAGATCTTGCAGCACTCGAAGTTTGAGAATGATCTTGAATTGGCCAACATAAACTTATCAAATTCTGCAATTACAATGGTCAATGGACACAGACTGGGAATTAAATTTGGAGAAGAAATTGCCAAGAAATCAGCAAGTCATAGCAAGAATCGAAAAACACAAATGGAAAGTACCAAAACTGACCTTTTTTTAAATTGCGACTTCGTACTGATAAGCACCTCCAAATGAACATTTGAAACTCTACCAGTTCTAGAAAGACCTTCCAATACAGACAAGATAGCACACTGCAAAAAGGAGATCACAGAGTGCAAGTTTCAAAATCTTTATTTACTATCATTTACCATCTAGGAGAGAGAAGAAATATTACGTCTTTGGATTGAGTTTTAACATTGTTTGTATTCGGTACTAGCTTCATGAATGACAGTATGAATAACAGAGTAACAACAGAGCAGAATTATGTTATACCTAGTCAACCTTTT
>JBBPDJ010000017.1:7711028-7738682 GCA_037974625.1 Cucumis cinereus
CATGCTCCTCTAATCTATCAAATGTCTTTTGACACTTAATTGCTCCATCCAACATTGTAAAAGTTGAATTCCATCGAATTGGAACATCCATCGTAAGACAACTTTTTGTTGACATCTTATCTTCTTTAGCAAAATCTTTAAATATTTTCAGTCTTGCAGGAGATGACCTAACATATTTCACAACATTCCTGATTCGAACAATAGGCACCTGCAAATCTTTTAAAGCATCACTGACAATTAAACTAAGGATGTGAGCACAACATCTGACGTGATTAAACTCACCACCCAACACCAACCCATTTTTGTCTCTAAACTTTTTAACCAAATACGCAATGGCTACATCATTTGAACTCTTCTTATCAACTGTTAAGGTAAAAAGTCTATCAATATCCCAACTTTCTAAGCATTTTTCAATGGCTCTACCTATTGTATCTCCTTTATGATTAGCTATTTGACAAAAGTTTAAGATTCTTTTGTGCAAGTTCCAATCATCATCAATAAAATGAGCCGTTATAACCATATAGTTAATATTCTGCACAGAAGTCCATGTATCCGTTGTTAAACAAACTCTTTGGCCACTTCGAGTTAATGCACTCTTTAACTTCTTTTTCTCCATCATATATATTTGAAAACAATCCTTTGCAACAGTCACTCTAGATGGAATTACAAACTTTAGATTTAATGCCAAACAAAATTTACGAAATCCTTCACTTTCTAAAAACTTAAATGGCAAATCATCTAAGATGACCATAAAAGCAAGCATTGTTCTACAATTTTCTTGAGTGAAGGATGTAGCCATCAAACTACTTTCAGAATCTCCCTCTCCTTCAACATTATCTTCAAATTGATTTGTATACTTCTTACATTTCTCTAAATGTCTTCTTAGATTAGTTGTACCATTTCTTTTCGAATCACATGCATATGTAGTCCCACAATACTTACAAGCAGTCCTGGGATATTTAGGATCACATCCTTCTACCTTTACAAGATGTTCCCATGCCGATGAAGGTGATTTAATAGGTTTTCTTTTTCCTAATAATCTTACTGGACTAGAACAACTTTATTTTGAAGTCTCGTCTGTAGAGAATGAAGTCATCCTATAGAAATAAAATATAACATAACTTATAATGTGAAAGATGATAACCACCAAAACAATCAAACTTATATTCAATAACTAACTGAAAAAATATCCACAAAAATAAAGTACCCATAAGAAACTAGCATAAAAAATGTGGGAAAACTTACAGAAAAAAAAATAGAATTCAACTGAATAAATAGAATTGAAATGCAGAAAAATTAACTAACAAGGTTAAAAAAATGGCTACTTGAGCTAGTTAAATGAATGTTTAAATACAAGAACCTAAATCAAGTGTATAGTTTAATAATCATTCATCCAAGTACACAACAATTTCTCTAATGGCAGGGCATTGAGACAAAATCCAATTTTGGAAGAGCATAATTACTAAATCACATTAAATATTGTCTAACATATTACATATTAAAAATTAAAAACCTATACCAATTCTCATGGTCAGAGAAAAAGATGAGAAAACGAAGCCCAGTATGTAGTGTAGGAGCAGTGAGAGGGCAGAGAAAAGTGAAGGGAAGATAAAATGTTAAAGATAAAAATTCCTCATATACAAAAACCCTCTACCTTTGGCTACATAAAGAGATTTCAAAATTTAACTCAGTTTTCTCTAAACATTGATATAAAAAAAAATAAAAACAAAAAATTTATATGAAAAACAGTGTTTATAAGATAGATTTGTAAAAGCCATATATATTTACTAAAAGTTATTCCTTCTAATATAAGACTATAAAAGATAAATGTCGAATTAGTTGTATATATAGCCTTTAAATACAAATATTGTGACTCTTAGTTGTATCCTAACATTCTTTTGACTCAACTCGCTTTGAGAGCGAGGGCTTCCTCTCCCTCTGTTCACCACTCTGGGGGGAGGAATGGAGGGGACAAAAAGCCCCACAACCAAAACACTCCCATTTCCCCGAGGTATGGAGCCACGTCGGTCAAATATAGCGTGTGGTTAATAGCCTAAAATATAAGGTAACCACTCTTGTTAATGAAGCATCCACATCAGGAATGAACGATCTAGTCACCTTCCAGGGCCCTGTAGAACTTTAGATTTTGATTATCTTTCAATAACCTTAGGCAAAAAAGTCAAAATAAATGAACCATTCATACCTATAATTGATGTGAAACTTTATTCAAATTCTAACGTCTTAGCTTTGATTTGACTCTACGACCCAACATTTGTTTTGTTTATTAGAAGTTTAGATAATGCCAATATATTCACGTTTATCTAAACATCCCCTTCTCCAAATTTTGCTATCAGATTTCTTGTATTAACCCTGTTTTGTTTTTTTGTCTTTGAAGACATGTTTGTGAAACAAAGTTGGTGACAACGACCCCTAATGTACCAAAATTTCAAATCAAATTCTCTTTTCCCCTAATTAGAAATCTTTTTCCAGCATTACTCTTCCAATACAGCCTTAATATGAACAAATTTATATGAATTTATTTTTCAAAAACATATTGTAAAAGCATACCTGGTTTTTTTTTTTTTAGAATCGACTTTATGAATATTGTTGAATTCTCGTTATCTGCAATGACATGAGAACTTGTCATCTAGAGAAGATAAATTTAAGTTAACGCTCAACATGACAGCCATGGGATACTACACCTCTGCACATCTCTTACTCCTTCCATCCTGATCCAACAGGTAAAGAAGTTTGTACACAAGATGATAGGAAACCCAAGTTTATACCATATGTTGTACATCAAATCCCATTTAATACATTTCCCCCCACGGTATTTTAACTAAAATTCCTGTTGTATGTATTATATGAGTATATAACAAAGGAGTAGTTAGAGAAAACAGAAAATATAGTAGCAAAACGCAAATAAAATATGGACTGAAGTACTGAGGCTTAATTGAACTGAAGCTTAATTCAAACCAATTTCTCAAATAGCAGCAGCTAGAGTAGGCGATGAAATACAAAGGAAAAACAAAATTGAATGATATAAAGTAAACACCCATATTCATAAAAACAAAACCCAAATAAAATATGGCATAGCTTTTTAAGCAAACAGAGAAAGTAAAGCGAGAAGTACCTGGAAACAAAGAGGGAGAATGAACGGCGGAATTCAAAAGAATGAACGGCGGGAGCTTCGACAAAGAGGGAGAATGAACGTCAAATGAAGGCGAGGGAGAGACGTGTGCGGGGATGAAGGCGAGGGAGAGACGTGTGCGCGGATGAAGGCGAGGGAGAGATGCGTCGCGCATCGTGAAGTTGTTAACCTAATTGGACGAACCAGAAACCAAACCAAACTGAACCGATCTTGTTCGGTTCGGTACTATTATATTTATAATCCAATCCAAATCGAATCGAACCGAATCGGTCCGGTTCGGCCCAATGGTTCAGTTCGATTTTTTACACCCCTATAAAGAACTAGAGTTATTATATTATACACATAAAAAAATGAAATTATAGTAAATGACAAAATTGCTGAAAATATTTACAAAATTTAGAAAAGTTTCAGGTTGTATCAATGATAGACAGTGATAAGCATTAATAGACTTTTGTCAATGTCTATCAGTATATTAATAGATATTGGTAGAAGTATACCAGTGTTTTATCCATGATACAATCTGAAATTTTGTTATATTTTATAAATATTTTAATTTGTTATACTATATTTAAAAATACTCCTATCAAAATTTAGTTGTGAATGAGATATATCAACACAATATTGGACAATCATTTTTAGATTCCTTTACTCCAAAGTCTTCAATCGATGAAATAAAAAACACAATTAATTATATTTTATTTTATTTTATCATTTGATAAATTATATACCGTTTATTATTATTTTTAGATTGTCACATGTGTGTGGATACATATATGAACATATATCCAAGCTATTAGTATTTGAAGTCAATGTTGTCTTGGCTCTTTATAAGATATTCCTTAATATTTTAAATAAATTTAAAATATTTATATCAATAGATATATTAAATTATTATTATTTTTTTATAATTATAACATTTATTACTCCATAAACATCAGATTACAGTTTAGAAGACATGCTAATGACTACTCATAATTTTATTAGTTTTAAAATGAAGTATACTAGGAGTAATTTTTAAGATTATTTATTTTGTTGTGGCCCTTTTTTTAATAATATTTATGTTAACAATATAATTGAATCTACTTTCCTATCACAATAAACTTATATATAGGAAACCGGCCTATTATTTTTAATCGTCGCAAGGTATGTCTAGGAGTGATAGTTTGAGTAGTGATTTTAGAAAAAAAAAATTAACTATAATTGATTTTATAAAATTGATTTTTAAACTTTGGTAACAAATTTTTAAAAGTGATATTCATATGTTTAAAATTGATTTTCAATCATCATGTTTGATACCAAAAATAATTTTAAAACTATCAAATTACTAAAAGAATATTTTATATTTGAAAGTTTATTTTTTAAAAAAATATTATAATAAATATTTAATTTTATTAAATTAGAATTATATATTAGAGTTAGAATTAAATTAGGGTTGGAGAGGATGAAGAAGGAGAATGTGAAATTAGGTTAAAGTTTCCTTATTAAAGAAGGGTATTTTAAAAATTATATAAAATTAGGTAGTGATTCCCGGTTAATCATTTTTCAAGAATCACTAGAGACCTAATTTTTCAAAAATCAATTTTGAGTGATTTTTTTATTTTTCTAAAATCATTTTCTTTATGTTGCCAAACACCATATTTTTGTACAAAAGTGAGCCAAAATCACTACTAAAACACACTCTCAAACTCTATGAATTTTGGCTTTTTAGATTGAAATGTTAGGCTTTGCTTGTTTATGGAATAAGTATCATTAAATGCATGAGTTAATCAATAGTTCATGTTTTTTGGGGTTGCAATGAAGTAATTTAGGTACTTATGCTGACTTATTTGGGAAAATAAAGTTTAGGGTCACCTAGGAACATATTGAATATGGACATAAAAGGTAAGATATCATTTAAGTTAAATAACCGAACACATGGCATCAAGTAACCTTCTAACATTTCAAAGAATCTTGGGGTTGTTCTCGCCTAGGAAGTATCGATAAAAACTATAAAAGCATCAAAAAAAAAAAAAAAAAGGTGCTAATTGTTAAAGATAAAAACCTTTTAAAGGTTATTTATGCAAGGACTATTTCTCGAATTTGAATTCTTCACATATTGTGTATTTTAGTAAACTAAAAAAAAGAACCCTATTAGGATTAAGTTTAGAGGAAGATTATATTTTTTGAAAGCAACTTTTATCGCATGATTGATATTTTATACTTTATAAACTCTACGTGCAAGCACATGCATCTATATTAAGAAATGTTTTAATTAGCTCATTCATGGAATACTATTGAAAGAGACTTTATGACATTGTTTCTAAAAAAAATAATAAAATTTCCATCAATAGTTTTTAGTATGAATAATTAATTAAAAAAACCCAATTTATTATTAGGAGAATTGTTATGAATAACAATAAATAAATAAAAAGTTGAAACTATTTACAAAATATAGTAAAATTTAAGATTTTATAAATAATAGATAGTTTTAAACACGGACATTTATTTATTTCTATCAATGTCATCGATAGACACTGCAATTTTACTATATTTTATAAATATTTTTATTTATTTTTTTATATTTGAAAATATCTCTTATTAGTATTATTTTTTGTGGACGCTGAAGGAAGATTTGTAATATTTGCCTTTATTCAAAAGCTAATTAATAAAGTTAATTAATATATGAATGTGGAAATTAATAACTTACAAATAGAAATTGAATATTACTAGATTTAAAGCATATTTTGGTCAACTTTTTTCATTCTATTGCAATTTCTTTGACAGATCTAAACTTTAAAAAATTCAATTATAGTCTTGCTAATTAAATTGGAACCTTATAAAATTATATGAAAAAGCAAAAATATTATATGAAGTTTGAACATTAACGAAAGCAAAGAGATAGGAAGAAAAAAAAAATTGCAACCATATTCAACCCACAAAATTTTTATTACTATTCTAATACTTATTTCTTCCCGTCCATATTTTGATATGACACTAAATGATATAATACTTTAATTCATAGACTATATAAAATTTTTAAATAGTTTTTTAATAAAAATAATGTTGAGGTAATATGAAAAATACTACGATGGTACAAGTTAAGATAACTATAGTATTAAATTTCTGTTGATATTTTCACATGTGATATCAACATGAGGGACAAATCATTATTTCCTTTATATGGTAGAAAAATTCATGAAAAATAAAAATAAATAAACAAAACAAAATACAATTCATATAAATATAATAAAATAATAGTCATATTTGAGCAAATTGGTTTTGCTTATATGGAAATCCAGGTACTACCTAGTATGATATTAGAACATATAAAGTCGAAACAAGTATTCAATCTAATAAAAAGAAATTGAGATTTGCTAAAAAATGGTGAAAAAAATCATAAACTTTTTATTTAATAATTTAGATTTAATCTTTGTAATTCTTTTTAGAAATATTCATCGAAATGAACAGAATTTGATAATTTATGGTTGTTTCCATAAAATAGAGAGCTCAACACATCCACGAATTTTTAAACTTTGAGACAACTTTCCTTTCACATTATTTTGTATAAAACGTGTAAAATACAAACGACTTGGCACGTTTATATTTTTCTAATAAATGAAATTTCATTAAATGCTGGTTTCTGCCATTTCTTTTCCTACATAAAATCTCTCTTTCCTATAAAGCTGCAGCATCCCCTTAATAAACCCCCCCAAATTTTAAAGAAATGAAACTTCTTGTTTATGTCATTTTGAATTAATAATTGAATTAATTTGGAATGAAAAGTTGAAGAATTTATTAGAAGAGAAATAATGGATTTAGGAATTGGGAGTTCGTTTAGAAGCAATGGAAGTTTTAGATCAATAATGGATGGATTTTCAAGATCTTCATTACGTGAAGAAGAAGATGATGAAGAAGCACTTAAATGGGCAGCCATTGAAAAGCTTCCAACTTTCAAACGTTTGAGGAAAGGTTTGGTTACAACTTTGAATGGTGAAGCTAATGAAGTTGATATTCTTAAGCTTGGGTTTCAAGATAGGAAGAATTTGATTGAAATGTTACTCCATGTTGCTGAACAAGACAATGAAAAGTTCTTGTTCAAGTTGCAGAATCGTCTTGATAGGTAAATTTTTCTTTTTTCATTTTTCGTTTTTCACTTTTTTTTACCTTTTTCTTTTTATCGAGGCGCCCCCTCACGTTGGTTTAATGAATTTCTTTTTAATGGTAGTTTTAGTTACTATCGTGTTTATTTACTTGATAGGATGAGAGAGATTTAAATTAACGTTAGTTTAGTTTTTGTTCTCTAAAAATATAATAATATTGTTTTTTCTGAAAGAATAATAGAACCTTTTTTTTTTTAAATAAATGACAAAGTTAGAAGGTCTATTTTGTAATCTAGTTTTTTTTTTCGTTATAAACCACGAGGTTGAACTTTCATGCTTGTGTCTAATTGTAATAAAAAAAAAAAAGAAACTCTTAGACTTTGTTGTTTGCTTTTTATTTTTTTTCAAAATAAACTCAATATGTTCAAAAGTTGTAATATATTAATTACCTCTAGATTTTCACTAACCTACTAAAAACTTATTGAGTAGAAATTCTTTAGAATTTTGATGGAAATGGATGAAGTCATGCTGTAGAAAATACTTGAAAATTTGGATCACTAAATTGTTTTAGGTCATTGCCGTATATTTATAGGTCCCAATTTCTTTTTTAAATTATAAATAATTTCTATATTTTCAATAATTTTTTTGAAACGTTTATAAAAGTTAAAGGATAACATTTATAACTTTGAAAAGATAAAGAGTATTTAGGGTTTAGGGTATTTTTTAAACAAATGATAAAAGATAGGGACAAAAAAGTCTACTCTCTAACACCTACAAAATTTGTGTGGTTACAAACCTAGAAGGTGATGGATGCATTAAATATTTTAAATTAATTAACTAACTTATGGTTTAATTTTTATTTTTAAAAAATTGAACGTTGAAATGTCTTGAATTTCTTATTTAGTGCTATAAACAACTAAGTATGGGAGTTTCGCTACTAGATCAACAAGTTGAGGTCTAAAAAACGTAACTAACACATTGTTAGTAAACCATTTACATATGCTTGTCGATCTTATTTTACATTTATTTATATTTTTTACTTGTTGATTTGATAATAGTAAAATTTAATTTGTTTGTTTAAAATTTTCAGAGTTGGAATCGAAGTTCCGACAATAGAGGTTCGATTTGAGCATTTGAATATCGAAGCAGATGCTTATGTGGGAACTAGAGCTTTGCCAACACTTGTTAATTTCACACTCAATATGATTCAGGTAAATTTATTATAATAATTAATTAATCAATATTTATCATTATTTCATAATATATCTTAATTAAGAATTTATTTGTTTATTTATTTTGCTGATGGTTTGGCTGTTATTTCCAAAGGGTTTCTTGAGTTACGTTCATATGTTTTCCAGTGGAAAGAAGCCCATAAAAATCGTTCATAATGTCAGTGGAATCATCAAGCCTGGAAGGTAGGGACAAAAAAAAAAAAAAAAGTAAAATTAATTACTTCCAAATTTACTAATTACTGCCTTTACTTACTTTTATTTTATGACAACTTTTATAAATATGTTGAAGTTAGAAGTTTGATTTTTTAGTCAATTATATTATAAAAAATTCATAAATATATATACTTATTTGTACAATAAATTATTTGGTTGCTTTAATTTTCTTTTATTATTTTGGCAGAATGACACTGCTGCTGGGTCCTCCTAGCTCTGGAAAGACCACTCTTTTATTAGCACTGGCAGGAAAGCTTGATCCTAAAATAAAAGTATATATATAAATATATATCTACCCCTCAATTTTTTATTATTACATTTTATTTTAGTCCATAAAATTTAGGGTATTTCATTTTCCCCATAAATATTTAGATCATTAATTTTATTGATAGTTTTAGTGTTTAATCTAAAAAAGATTTTGCATTTTAGTCAACTGGAAGAGTAACCTACAATGGGCATGGAATGAATGAATTTGTACCCCAGAGAACTGCTGCCTACATTAGTCAATATGATCTTCATATTGGAGAAATGACTGTCAGAGAAACTTTAGCTTTTGCTGCTCGGTGTCAGGGCGTCGGCTCACGCAACGGTTAGCTTTGAATTTAATATGTTCACACTCGGTTCCATAATGATTTTGTTTTATAGTTTTCTGTTTTTAATGTATATTTTTCCTTTTCAAACTCTAGTTTTGACTCATCCAAATATATTTGGTGAAATACTAATTTGATTTTGATTTTGGTTTGTTTCAGTCCTTTAACTTTTCAAAAAGTGATCATTAAGAACCAAAATAAACCATAGTCTAGAGTACAAATACAAAAACGAACATTTTAAAAGCATAACAACAAAAATAAATTTGTAAATACAAGAATCAAAATAAGTTAAAACCAGAAGTATATAGACTAACATAGTATGTAAACCTAGAATTTCTAAGCAGTTAAGTCTTTAAACATCAAAAAAGAAAAAGAAAAAAAGATTACGGTTACAATTAGTTTATGGTTCATATTCTCTTTAGTTAACTTCTAGATTCGTAGTTAATAAGAACATAACTTAACTAACATAAAACTTTTGTAATCAACCTCAAGGCTAGAAGTTGATGTTGTTCTGTTTGTTGTGCGAAAGAAAAAAGTTATAGATTGTAAAATAGGGTATATACTTTTGCAGACATGCTAGCAGAATTGTCAAGGAGAGAGTGTGCAGCAAATATAAAGCCTGATCCTAATATTGATACTTTCATGAAGGTTGGTCATTATATTAATCTGTATTAATTACAAGTTCTCTTTAAATTCATAACCATACTTGGAAGGAAAATATTTTAAAAAAGAAGCTTATAGAGTTGATTTTCATTTAAAACCAAACATAATTAATATGCCAAAACAGAAGTTTTAAACACGATATTATTTTCTTATATTTGGTTGTTTGATTTAAAAAATATTAGTGGTACTAATTTTAATTACATGAGGAGTTTTAATTATTCAGGCTGCTGCAACAGAAGGTCAAGAAGAAAGTATGGTGACAGATTATATCCTAAAGGTAATAAAATATATTTTTAATCTCATTTTTCATATTAATTTTTTTATATCAATTTTGGAAGAATAATTTCTAATTTCTCATCCAAATGTCTAAGAAGTTGGAAAAAATTTCGACTTTATATTGAGTTCATCAACTAATTTAGACGAATTCATTTGAAAGATCTAATTAGAACATGATAGATTAAATTGAAACTTTTAAATGAAACATGTTTATGATTATCATATAGATTTTGGGATTGGAAGGATGCGCTGATGTAATGGTTGGCGACGAAATGATAAGGGGAATATCCGGAGGACAAAGAAAGCGAGTGACTACAGGTAATTAAACGAGTTCGTACAAACCTTGAAAAGTTTTGAAAGGAGAAAAAACAAAAAACAAAATGGTTATCGAACAGACTGAATAAAGTTTTTTTTTTCCTTTTGTGTTAAAATGAAATTATACATAGGTGAGATGTTAGTTGGGCCAGCGAGGGCTTTATTCATGGATGAAATATCGACGGGACTTGATAGCTCGACCACATTTCAAATAGTGAATTCATTGAAGCAATGTGTACATATACTTAAGGCAACAACAGTGATTTCACTTTTGCAACCAGCACCCGAGACATATGAGCTTTTTGATGACATAATTCTTCTTACGGATGGTCAAATTGTTTATCAAGGTCCTCGTGATCAAGTGCTTCAGTTTTTCGAATCGATGGGGTTTGTTTGTCCGGAAAGAAAGGGAGTGGCTGATTTTCTTCAAGAGGTAATTGACACCCAATATAATTAGCGATTAAGAGATTAGAGATTTAAAAATCTCCCACCTCACACATATCGTTGAACTCAATCAAAATCGAATAAAACATATATTAAGAAAAAAAAGTTACATTTATGATATATTTGAAAAGGGAAAAGAAACATAGGAGTGAAATCTATGTTTTAATGTAGTTTTGTTTTTCATAGAGGAAATTTCTAGTTTAGTTTCTATTGTTCATAAAAGTTTGAGTATACGAAATTTTCTCAATCAAGCCAACGTAAGTATAGATCGATTGAGAATACGAGTAAGACAATATAACAACCAAAGGTGTAAAATTACAATAATAAATCAATTGATTAAGATATTATATCGTTGAATGGATTAAGATTCAAAGCGTGTCACTCAATCCTACTATTGATTAATAAAAACACAACCTTTTTTACAGGTGACATCAAAGAAAGATCAAGAGCAATATTGGAAAAACAAAGATGAGGCATACAACTTCATTACTCCACTTGAATTTTCTGAAGCATTTCAATCATTCCATGTTGGGAGAAAACTTGGAGATGAACTTGCCATTCCTTTTGATAAATCTAAGAGCCATAGAGCTGCATTAACAACCCACAGATATGGTGTTGGAAAGAGACAACTCTTAAAAGCTTGTTTCTCCAGAGAGATTTTACTTATGAAGAGAAACTCATTTGTCTACATTTTCAAACTCTTTCAGGTAACTTTCAATAATTGTTTTTTTTTTTCAGTGTGTTCTTTGTTTAAACTTAAGTAGTTGTATCATTTTTACACCCTCGATCATGTGATCTCATTACGACTAAAAATGATATAATCTATCAAGTTTGAGACTTAAATTGATGAAATTGAAAGTTTAGGATTAAAATTGATACAACATGATAAGCTTAGAGTGAAGATTGGTTTTGCTCTCTAATAATGAAGAAGAAGGGACAAGAAAGAACAACATAATAATTAATGTGAAAAACTTATAGAAGAATTTTACTGTATAAAATAAGAGTTACACAAATTTTCATTTTTAAAAGAAAGGATTAAAAAAACTCTCTTATAAGAAGAAATGCTCTCCATTTTATCTAGTTTTCTCACTTGATTTGGGATGGTTCACCTATTTGCAGACTAAAAAAATTTGGTCATCGAACAAATCCAATTGTCCTATATTGACCTTGAACAATGTAAAAAATCTAATGACCACAAATTGGCATTGAATAATGTAAAAAATCTAAATTTATCTTGAACAAAGAGCACGATTCAATGGCTACAAATTGGTTTCCTAAGAAACTTCTTGAACAATCTTGAAGATAATGTTATTTAGCATTTTCAATCTAGTCTATCTTTTCAAAAGTTACAATTTAATCCGATGTTAGTCAATATGGTAAACTTGGTTGATGATGTATTATTACATGACATAATCCTTAGTGAATTAGCATTACATTGCCTACGAGTGACTAAATTGAAAAATGTTAATACACTTATATGAAATTAAAAATATTTTGGTAGTCCATCGAGTTTTTAGCTTTGAAGTTCAGAAGTGATTTAACATAATGTATGAGAGTAGGATACGATCTTGAATTCAAAACCGTACAATGTATCTAACACGATATTATTTGTTTGGAATTTTCAGCTTCTGGTAATGGCTCTAATTACAATGAGTGTGTTCCTAAGAACAGAGATGCACCATGATACCATTATGGATGGAGGAATATATACTGGTGCTTTGTTCTTCTCAGTTATCATGGTTATGTTTAATGGATTATCAGAGCTATCATTAACCACAATTAAGCTTCCTAATTTTTACAAGCAAAGAGATCTCTTATTCTATCCTTCATGGGCTTATTCTCTTCCTAATTGGATCCTCAAGATTCCCATTACTTTTATTGAAGTTGCTTTGTGGGTTGGAATCACTTACTATGGCATTGGATTTGATCCAAATATTGAGAGGTTAGAAAATACAAGAGTGTGTTCTTTCTGTTTTTGTCATTCTTCTGTTCCTTTTCTTAACAAATACAAAAATGCTGCAGGTTTTTCAAGCAATTCTTGGTGCTTTTACTAGTCAATCAAATGGCTTCTGCTCTATTCCGATTCATTGCTGCATTTTGTCGGAATCTGGTCGTTGCAAACACGGTCGGTTCTTTTGCACTCCTGACCCTTTATGCACTTGGCGGTTTTGTCCTATCTCGAGGTACAACCGTACTAATCATTGTAAACAAACTTTCATGTCTGTATTTAATAACTGTCTTGACTTTTAAATCTTTTCTGTTTTTAATAGACTCTTGAACTTTTTGAAGAACGTTAAAAAAATTCTAACCAAACTACTATGCAACTTTAAAGTTTAGCTGTCCATTTGATAAAAAAATTGAAAGTTCAAGGGTTTTAGTAAGACCTTATTAGACATGACCTCGAAATTAAGAAACCTAACATGTAATTTAGCTCTATGAAATGAAGCCATTTCATGGATTTCGATCTTATATGGGTTTTTTTGTGCAGAGGACATTAAGAAATGGTGGACATGGGGCTACTGGATTTCACCAATAATGTATGCTCAAAATGCTGTTGTTGTAAATGAGTTTCTTGGAAAGAATTGGGCTCATGTAGGTCTTAGAATTCTTTTATTGGAATGGTTTGTTGTATGAGTTTCTTCTCTATTTTTAAATCACGTTCTTAGTAAAATTCATGGTCTTTTTTTACAGGAAGCTTTAGGATTTGTGGTTATGAAGTCACGTGGATTCTTCCCAAATGCATATTGGTATTGGATTGGTGCAGGAGCATTGCTTGGTTATGTCTTTTTGTTCAACTTCTTCTTCACTTTGGCATTGTCATTTCTCGACCGTAATTATCTTGACCTCAATATGACTTTATACATATATATACATATATTTGCATAAGAAAGAGCTTCATATAACATCTTAGTTTTGATTTGTAGCATTTGGAAAGAGTCAAGCTGTTAATTCAGGGGAAACAGAAAGCATTGACAACGGTGACAAAAGAGGTATGAAAAAGTTGTAACTTCATAGTTATATGTTAGCCCCGTTCGTTAGCCATTTCGTATATGAAAACCATGCTTGTTTTCTTGCCTTTCTTCATCATGGTTTTCATCATCTTTCTTTATAAAAGATTTCATGGCTTTGTACTAAGTTCAGTGAATGAAATGAATTTTCAAGGCAATACCCAAAGGAGAACAGGAATGATTCTTCCATTTGAGCAACATTCAATTGCATTTGAAGATATCACGTACTCTGTTGACATGCCCAAGGTAACTTTGGTCAAATTCAAACTATACCTATCTTTTGGACAACGAACTTCTAAATATCTCTACATAATATGCTACTATCCACGTTAGACAAAATCTCTCATGACTTATATATTAAAAAACATCCCTTTATCTAGTCAATATAGAACTTTGGTCGCGATTTCCAACATCTGTCAACTTAGATTGATTAGTTACGTATATACCGAACTTGCAATTGAAAAATGTTGAACCACATTAGAAAAATTGAAAAGGTAAAACATAGATTAAGTATATTACTTTGTTATCCTAATAATGTGAGATGGGGTTTTGTAGGAGATGAGAAATCAAGGAATCGTAGAAGATAAATTGGTGCTACTAAAGGGTATAGGTGGGGTTTTCAGGCCAGGTGTTTTAACAGCTCTTATGGGAGTGAGTGGTGCTGGTAAGACAACACTAATGGACGTGTTAGCTGGTAGAAAAACAGGAGGTTACATTGAAGGAAACATCAAAATATCTGGTTATCCCAAGAAGCAGGAAACATTTGCTAGAATCTCAGGTTATTGTGAACAAAATGACATCCATTCTCCTCATGTTACCGTCTACGAATCCTTGCTCTACTCGGCATGGCTGCGTTTGCCTCGTGACGTGGATTCCGAAACTAGAAAGGTAAGTTGATCTATGCTAATCTCTATCGAAGTTACTAGTGTCTTGGATTGAGCTCGTTGAGTAGTCGTCTCCTTGTGCCTTTTTTGATTGCATTGAATGAAAACAGATGTTCATTGAAGAAGTTATGGAACTTGTGGAATTGAAGACATTGAGGGATGCTTTAGTTGGGTTGCCAGGACAAAACGGTCTCTCGACTGAGCAACGCAAGCGGCTCACGATTGCAGTCGAGCTTGTGGCAAATCCATCCATAATATTCATGGATGAGCCGACCTCAGGACTTGATGCTAGAGCTGCAGCCATTGTCATGCGAACAGTTCGAAACACGGTGGATACTGGAAGAACTGTCGTGTGCACCATTCATCAGCCAAGCATCGACATCTTCGAAGCTTTTGATGAGGTGAGAGACTAAAGAATAAACATCTCTAAAGCTCTGTTTGAATACCATTTTGTTTTTTTATTTTAATTTTTGAAAACTTTGTTTGTTTTCTTACCATTTTTTTTACAACGAAACATTTAGATTCTTAACAAAATTCTAAAAATAAAAACAAACGTTCTTTTTCAAAAAGTTGCCTATAGTTTATAACCCCTCTCAAACGGTATATAACAAGATAAAGAAATCCAAAAATAGTAGTGTTTATAAATTATAAACTCATTTTTCAAAAACCAAAACTAAAACCAGATGAAATAACAAATGGGACCTAAATTCAAAAGAGAACGTTGATTAAAGCTCTAATTTGAGCTATTTCTTGCAGCTGTTCTTGATGAAACCAGGAGGGCAAGAAATATATGTTGGTCCATTGGGTCGCCATTCTTTTCATCTAATAAAGTACTTTGAGGTAAGACTATCTAGTCTTAATAATACTCTAAAAGTACTTTTGCTTTTTTACCTACTATTATAATCTTCAAAACAATTGCATCTTTATTCTCAAGGAAATCAAAGGAGTTGCTAAAATAAAGGATCAGTACAACCCTGCCACATGGATGTTAGAAGTAACTTCCCCAGCAAAGGAATTAGCTTTAGGGGTTGACTTCACTGATTTGTACAAAAATTCAGAACTTTACAGGTAATTCATCAATATGCAAAAACATCATGCTCAAAAAATCGTCGAAAATTTGTTAACATTTTATTGATGTCTTTGAAATTGTTCAACAGGAGAAACAAGATGCTAATTGAAGAATTGAGTCACCCGACTCCAGCTTCGAAAGACCTATATTTCCCAACTAAATACTCGCGATCCCTTTACACACAATGTGTTGCTTGTTTATGGAAGCAACATTGGTCTAACTGGCGAAACCCGTCGTACTCGGCAGTGAGATTACTCTTTACAATCGTCATTGCGCTGATGTTCGGTACAATGTTTTGGGATCTTGGTTCCAAAAGGTAAGTTTTTTTGGCCACGCTTATTATACCACTTTTAAAATTGTGGAAAAACGTTACTGTTTTAGAATCATAAATATAATACTAAAAGTTATGGGACTAAACTTATAATGAAATGAGAACTGAACATTGAGTTGTGTAATGAAGGAAAAGGCAACAAGATCTATTCAATGCTATGGGATCAATGTACACTGCAACTCTGTTCTTGGGAGTCCAAAATGCTTTCTCTGTACAACCAGTGGTCGCCGTAGAACGAACCGTATTTTATCGCGAAAGAGCAGCAGGAATGTACTCGGCCTTATCGTACGCATTTGCAATGGTAACATGTCGTTCCATTTCGAATCTTTATCCATGTTTAACATATAAGAAACAATAATCCCATCTCATATTTACAGGTGCTGATTGAACTCCCATATGTATTGGTCCAAGCAATGGTTTACACTGTCATAGTGTACTCAATGATTGGATTTGAATGGACTGTTGCAAAATTCCTTTGGTATTTTTTCATCATGAACTTCACTTTGCTCTACTTCACTTTTTATGGGATGATGGCTGTGGCAATGACACCAAATCATCACATAGCTTCAATTCTCTCCTTTGCTTTCTTTGCATTGTGGAATCTTTTTTCAGGATTTGTTGTCCCGAAACCGGTACGTTTCATTTACAGGTTCTTGTTTTTTTTCGTTTCGGTGTAAAATTGTTATGACTTCATTGTTAACTTGTTTTGTTTTGTTGTTCTTTGAACTGACAGAGGATTCCAGTGTGGTGGATATGGTATTATTGGATTTGCCCTGTGGCTTGGACCTTGTATGGGTTAGTGGCTTCACAATTTGGTGATGTGAAAGATGTGCTTGAAACTGGTGAAACAGTGGAAGAATTTGTGAGATTTTACTTTGGTTTTAGACATGATTTTCTAGACATTTCTGTTTCTGTAGTTGTTGGATTTAGCGTTCTTTTTGCCTTTGCATTTGCCATCTCTATCAGTATTTTTAATTTCCAAAGAAGGTGATAATTTCATTTTCTTTTCTTGGGGGGAATTGTATAGGGTTGTATAAGTAAAAGATTTTGGATATCATTGTAAAAGTTAAAAGATAATATAGTTAGTGTATTTGTTTTGTAATGTGTTAATATCAGGGGTATATATGATTTGTATTTGAATACATGTTTATCATCGAATAAAGTTTCGAGTTTGAATGGTCTTTCCCTCCCCCAACTAAGAAAGGGAAAGAGGACGAGAGAGATCTAGATACTCATTTTGACAAAACAAGTACAAACTTAGGTCCCCTTTGGCAACCTTCATCATGCTTTCTGTTTTTTTCTTATTTCATGTTCTATTATTGTTTTTCTAAGAACTAGAAACAAGAATATATTTGGTAGCTCTTTATGTTTATTTTTTTTAAAGAATAACTATTATTGAAGTTTGAACATCAATCGAGAAACTTTGTTTTTCTCTCTTTCTCTCTCTACCTCCAATGTTGTCAACGATTCTACTCGTCGGCCATTGATTACGACCAACTCTCCAGTGACAATCATTGCTGACGACCACGTCCAATGATTAGACTGTAACAACCATCTTCTACATTCAACTCTAGGGAATACCACCTGTGACACACAATGTCTATCATCATCTCTAGTAACCAACTCCATCAATACTCTCAAATGACTAACTCTAGCAACTAACTCTCAATTGATTTATAAACTAAAAAAACTTGAATCAAGATTGTGGTTTTAAATATAAAATTGAAATTATAATCAATTCATAATGTTTGAAAAGTTGTATTATATAGTAATTAACATTAATAGAAACACTTTGAACATATAGCCAAATCAAAAAAAAAAATTCAAACCAAAAAAATTAAACTTATGTATAAAATCAATTTGGCGAAAATGTATCCAAATATATTTTTTATTTTTTATTTTAAGCATTTTGATCTATAAAAGTGTTAAAATTTCATTTCGTTTTTTTTTTTAAATTTTTGTCACTTGTCAAAAAGCTCAAACATGGATGAATATCATCATGGTTGCATCTTTTGAGGCCCCAACTTTTTTTTTTTACACTTGAGGATTCTATCGACACGACTAAGTTAATGTTTGACACTACAGACCTTCAGACATCTCCACATGATAGTATGATATTATCTACTTCGAAAATAAACTACCATGAGTTCACTCTCCATTCTTGTTCACGCAAACCAATCCCCCATCTTTGACCCCATCACCACTATTTAGAGGTCTACAAGCTGGCATAATGTTATTTTTTATTTTATATTTTAAAGAAAAACAAAACATTTCAGTTTGGTTGGATATTATATTAAATTTTCTTTCACATGTAAGCTTAAGATTTTTGGTGAAATTGGTGATTTGATTCAAGCCACTCTGATTTAAGAAGTTTGAGTTCAACTTTTTTTTCTCCTCTATAAATTGCAGTTTCAAAATAGTGATTGTTTTTAGACGACGAGATGCATATAATTTAAAACAAAACTGTAGAAAAGTGACAAATTATTTAAGAATTTAAAAAGGGATTTTAATTGAGAGCAAGAGTGAAGTTTTGCCTCAATGGCGTTTTTGCAAATATCTCATCTTCTTCCTTTTAGGTCTAAAAAATCGTGAAACACATCAGAGAGAGAAAGGGCAGCTGCATATCACACTTCTAGAGAGAGAAAGTGAGTTTTTCTGCATATTTAGAGAGAGAAATTATTGTGGGTTCTTGCCGGAGTGGGTATTTTTGATCGGTGAGTGCATTTCGGGTGTGGGTGGTCCAATTGCTTTGGGTTTTTCCGTTTGGTTTGCAGTGTGTAGCTCGGCGCGTGGATCTCTGATCATAGGAGGAGTTTTTCGTTCAATTTGGGTCTCGGTTTGGGGCTGTTTTCGACAGATTGAGTCTTGATTTTTAGAGGCATTATTGTGTCGTGATTCTCTTGGTACAAAGGGTAATTTTGTGTAGTTTGCTGAAGTGATTGGTCTCGGTTAAGAGGCGGAATGATCGTTGTTGATTATTTAAGTTACAGATTGTTTATCTTGTTGATTTTTTGTAATTTGTACTCTTGATTGCTCATAATAAAATCTCTCCAAGCTGGTTCTCAAAGTGGATGTAGACCAAACTGGTCGAACTACTATATATCGTTGTGTTCTTTGTATCTATTCTTTATCGCTTTGATTGTTTGTGTTGGTCATTGCGTTCTGTTTTTGGTGTTGTGTTCTTGAAAATTAGTTCATAATTTTACAAGTGGTATCAGAGCATCATTTGATCCAAAGGAGGTTTGGGTGGTAGTGTGCATATTCTTTGCTAAATAAGTTTTGTGATTATGGGTTCAACACGTTTTGAGGTGGCTAAGTTTGATGGGAAGGGTGATTTTGCTCTTTGGAGAAAAAGTATTAGAGTTAATTTGGTTCAACAAAAAGTAACTAGAATCTTAGATAAAGAAAAACTTCCGGAAACTATTATAAAAACTGAGAAAAATGATATGGATGAAATGACTTTTTCGACGATCCTTTTGTATCTTTCAGATGGAGTGCTTAGGCTAGTGAATGAAGCTACTACTAGAAAGGAGTTGTGGAAAAAGTTAGAAAGTCTTTACTTGACAAAGTCTTTTCCAAGTAAATTATATCTAAAGGAGAAATTCTTTGGATATAAGATGGACCAAAGTAAAGGCTTAGAAGAAAACCTGGATGAATTTCAAAAGGTTGTGGTTGATCTCAATAACATTGGCGAGAAGATATCCGATGAGAACCAAGAAGTGATTCTTTTAAATTCATTGCCTGAAACATATCGAGAAGTTAAGCAACTATTAAATATGGTCGGGATTCATTGACTGTGGATATAGTGTTGGATGCCTTGAAGACTAGAAATCTCGAAATTAATAAAGACGCAAGGATGGAGAGTTACTCATGGCCAGAGAAAAAAGTGAGAAAAAGCACTTGAAAGTTAAACAAAGGAGTTCCAGGTCGAAATCAAAGAAGAAAGGTAGAAAGTGTTTCTTGTGTCATAAAGATGGACACTTTAAGAAACATTGTCTTTTGAATAAGAGCAAGAAAGCATCAAGTAGCAAGCATGCAGCTGAGTCTAGTTCAGCAAATGTTACTGATGGGTATGATTCAGCAAAGGTCTTGATGGTGTCTCACAGAGATATTCAGGATGCTTGGATCATGGATCTAGGGTGCACGTATCACATGACTCCTAATCGGGATTTTTTGATTGACTTTCAGAAAAAAGTCTTACTGGGTGATAACAGCACTTGTGATGTCAAAGGAAATGGGTCAGTTCGAATTGCAACACATGATGGGATGATCAGAACGCTTACAAATTTAAGGTATGTTCCAGAACTCAAACGTAATCTAATTTCTCTTGGTAGATCAAGTTATTCTTATTAATCTGAGAATGGAGATCTGAAAGTTGCCATTCTTTGGTGAAACTGAAGGGAGCCTTGAAGAATGGTCTGTATGTGCGGATGGTACTGTAGTTTCAGGTAGTGCTGCTGTTGCATCAGGCAAAGGTACAAATATGTCTATGTTATGGCACAGAAGGTTAGCTCATGTGAGTGAAAGAGGTCTACAAGCTCTTTCTCAACAAGGTTTTCTTGGAGGAGCTAAATATGTAGAACTCCCATTTTGTGAGCATTGCATAATGGAAAAGTCTACTAGAGTGAAGTTTGGGAAAGGGAAGCATACAACCACAAATATTTTTTATTATGTTCATTCAGATTTGTGGGGTCCTACAAAGGTGCCATCTATGGGAGGTTCGAGATACTTCATGGCTATTATTGATGATTTTTCAAGGAAAGTGTGGATGTGTCCAGTGAAATATAAGGTTTTGGGAAATTCCTTGAATGAAAGAAGCAGGTTGAGAACCAAATATGCAGGAAGGTCAAGTATTTGAGGACAAATAATGACTTAGAGTTTGTGAACAGTAAATTCAACAACTTTTGCAAATCTAAAGGAATCACGAGGCATTTTACTGTTATGTACACTCCACAACAAAATGGTTTAGCTGAGAGGTTTAACAGAACAATTATGGAACGTACAAAATGTAATACCCGACCCTTGTAATTTAAATTGTTTGTTGTAAAAATAATAATAAAATTACAGAAGGGTATTTTAGTAATTTTTTAAAGAATATTTTAGTAATTTTGTTTTTAAAAAAATGGCAAAAGGGTAAATTGGTATTTTTGTTAAACCGAAAAAGAAAAGAAAGAAAAATGAAAAATGAAAAAGAAATAATATTATAAGTATTTATTATTATTATTATTTATTATTGTGGGTTGTATTCATCATTTTTTTAAAAAAAAAAAATAGAAATTTTGGATTTTGAAAAGGGATGCCCAATAGGTGAGGATGAAGATCAGTTTCATCCAAACTTCTCTAATTGGATGATTGTTTAGGTGGAGGATTACTAATTTGATGTGTAAGTAAGTGAAGCAGGTGCTGGCAGTATTTGAGAGTAAGCAATTAAATATTTAAGTGGAATTAGGTTAATTTTATTTTTAAAAAAGAAAAAGAACCCAAGATGAAAGGGGAAAACATTTCTGGATAAAGTTTACTTCAACACAGTGAGAAAAGTGATGAAATTGAGCTCAAATCTTGACCAAATTGAGTGAAATTTGTGTCTAAATTGTGTAGAAAAGAGAGAGGAAGCAGATGAACAACTCAATTTGAAGCAATTTGGCCAAGAAAACAAAGAAAATCGAGGAAGAAACTCGACAGAGCTGGAAAATTTACATTTTGGAGCAATTGAAGTTTTTGTAGAAATTGAAGGGGTTAGAGTTGAAATTGGAGTTTCATATTTGGTGGAAAGCTCAATAAGAAGTCCCTTTTTGGCTACAATTAATGTGATTAAATTCGGTTAGAATTAACGAATTTGATGTTTAAAAATTGAAGAAAACTCGCTGGAAAAATAGAGTCTAGAAATTTTCAGCTTGAATTCCCATGGATTGAGAGCAAATTGGATGGGCAAATCTTGAGGTAATATAGTTTAAGTTATGGGTAAATTGATTGGTAATAGTTAGAATGTCCAATTTTTGCTAGAGAAAGAGAATTTTATCGTTGGAGTTGTGGCCGAAAAACTGGGCAAAATTGGGGAAAAAATTTAAAGGTTGAAGATGAAGTTTTGATTCTGATAATCATTAAAAGCCCGTCATTAAATGTATGTTATAATTTATCCGTCATAGAAGCTCCAAAGACAGAATGCCTAATCTATGGAACCCGATTGATATATTATTGTTAAATGTCCAATTTATCTTTGACTAAGAAGAAAATTAAAGGAAAAATTAGGGAGATTAAGGAAACTTTGATATGTTAAGGGAAAATTTAGGGAATTTAACGTAAGAATGAGTGTTAATTATCGGCTCAGTTTAATTCGTTGATTTTGGAATATTTTCAGGAAATTTAACGATTGGAGAAATTTATGAGTCGAAAACGTCCCATCAAGCTTGTGAGTGACTTATAATTTTATAGGGTTAATTTTTAAAGTATTGATATTATTAAAATATCTCGATTATTCATGTTTTACGAGAACAATATTTAATCTCAACATTTTGATAATTTGAGATTCTTTATTATACAAGCAGATATTATTATAAATATACAGTTAATTTATGATTTTATTCATGAATTGTTATTCCAAGATATTTGAATATTAAATTATTATTTTTACACGTTTTACAAGATTTCAGTAAAATATGAATTAAGCATGTATTAGTATTTCAAAATGAAATTTTATTATGATTTGAATGATTCACGTTCTATGAGCATTTCTTGACAATTATTGAAAATATTTATACGTTATTTACACGTTTAACGAGAATTTTAGTAAAAGCATGTGTACTCATGGTTGAGACTGAGGCTAGTATACTAGGTGTGCACACTAGAGTATCTTGCTGTCATTAGTGCTACGTTCGCCCCACCATGGCAAAGACGTGGGCGGTGGCTCCACTACAACGTAGATAGGGCTGTCGTGAGTGATGAGCTTGCTCCACTACGGCAAAGACGTTGTTGTTGCTGGATTTATCCCACTAAGACAAAGACGTTATAGATGCTAGCCCCACTATAACGTAGTATTGCTGTCGTAGGTGTTGAACTAGTTTCACCACGACAAAGATGTTGTTGGTACTGATCCCATCACGGTGTAGTTGTTGTTGTCGTTAGCGTTGAGATGACTCCTTTACGACAAAGACGTTGGAAGTGCTAGGTTTTTCCCACTACAACGTAGTTCAATGATTACACATGGCTGTAAACAGTTTTCAGTTACAGTTTTCTGGCGACAATTTTCAGTTATGATATGTTTTAATAGTATGATTCTTACCTATTTATATATTGCTAAAGCATGTGATTTCTAAAATAAGTAATCAAAATACGTTGTTTTTAAAATGTTACTCACTAAGCGTTAGCTCACTCTTTCAAATGCTTTCTCACTTTATAGGTAGAGATCGAGATTCTCGAGCCTGACCTACCGCTGCTTGACTGCTATTAGAGTTTGACTTTGCTTAAGGTATAATCATAACTCTACATATGCATGTTGTGGTATGTAATTTTAATAATCAGTGAGTTGGGCGGTGTATAGTGTATACTTAAAACCTTTTTTACAAGAAAATTTTAATTTACGTGTTATTTATTATTTTTTGATATATGTTATTAGAGTAAGTTAAGTAAGCTGTCAGTAAGTGTCGTTAAGTTAGGGACGTTACTTACTGGCTTCATGACATCTCTTGGGCTAAGAGTAGAGAGTCTGGGAGAGGGTGTGACAACTTGGTATAAGAGCAAGAGTTTTAGGAAATCTTGGAGCGTTCTGAAAGAGTAAAGAAAAATTTAAGAGTCCAGTAACATGCATATAGATTTAGAGGTAATTGTAACATGTCTAATAAGTTGATATGTTATAGGAATCATGCCTCCTCGTAGAGGTAGCAGACAACATAGGCATGAAGCGAAAGGGATACATGATCCTACCCAAGCTTCATTTGAAGGAAAATCTAGTACCCAAGAGAACAAAAGGATATAGAAAGCAGAATGTTTACCAGATTCATGCAACGGTTAGCAAAATCACTTGGATCAATGTCCAATGATCCGAAAAGAAATATGGAATAGAGCGGCACAAAGCTTTAGGAGCCACAATTTTCGAGGGTTCGATGGATCCAGCTGATGCAGAAGCATGGCTGAATTTGCTTTAGAATTTTTTTAGAGTTATGGATTGTCCTTATGAGAGGAAAGTTAGATTGACCATATTTGTACTGTAGAAAGAAGCAGAAGGCTGGTGGAGATCTATTGAGTCTCATGGAGAAGATACTGGTACAATTAATTGGGAGACATTCAAGAAGATATTTGAAGATAAGTACTACCATAGTACTTACTATGCGACAAAGAGACATGAATTTCTGAAACTGGTACAAGGCACACTATCAGTAGCATAATACGAGAGGAAATATACGGAATTATCCAGGTATGCTCACACTACCATTGCTTCAGAAGCTGATATGTGTAGAAGTTTTGAGAAAGAATTGCAGAAGGAGATCCATACATATGTGACAACTATAGCCAAGTGGATGGATTTTTTCCAACTTGTTGAAAGAGCTATGCAAGTTGAGCAAAGCTTAGAGGAAGGAAGGTAGGACATGAGACCTAGTCGGACTATTTCTACGACTAGTAGTTTCCGTGGACGAGATCAGCGACAATTTACTCCTAGAGTATTAGGGAGAAAGGATTTTAAATCTCAATCTTCTAGTCAACCTTGTCGAAGAGACAATTCAGGGCATGCTTTTCCAGAAAAAGTCAGAGGACCTCTAGTCAGTTAACAGGATCATCGACAGGGTCGAGGTTAGGGCAAGACTTAGTAACCAGTCCTGTGGAAAGAAAAGTATGTAACAGTTGTGGCAAGGCTCACAAGGGACCGTGTTTGACAGGAGAAAATGTATGCTTTCACTGAAAGCAACCCGATCATTTTAAAAGAGATTGTCTAGAGTTGAGAGTAGGATTTCATGAAGGGCAACATGCCCCATCCCAAGCAGCAAGTCAGCCAAGAATTTCAGAGGTAGGAGGTGGCAGTTTTAGTGATGTTAAGTAGAAAAGGGTTGCAGGACAACCTCGTCAGCAAGGAAAAGTATTTACCATGACAAAGCAAGAAGAGGAGAATGCGTCGACGTCATTACTGATATATTACTTGTTTGTGACTTACCTGCCTATGTTTTTATTAGATCCTAGAGCTACACATTTATTTGTTTCTAATATATTTATGAGTAAACTGAGTAGAATGATAGAAACACTATCGGACGACTTAATTATTTACACTCCTGTCGGCGATGTTGTACTAGTTGGTAAAGTAATTAGAGGTTGCGACGTCTTAGTAGAGGGTGTTAGTATGTATGTAGATTTGATACACCCTAAGTTACAAGTGCTAGATGTAATTCTTGGTATGGACTTTCTGTTTACGAACCATGCTACTATGGATTGTCATAGGAAATAAGTAACTTTTCGAAAACCGAGAACAACAAAAGTAATTTTCAGAGGAGAGCGGAAAATTATTCCAACATGTTTAATCTTAGCGATGAAAGCTGCAAAGATGATGAGAAAAGGTTGTATGGGTTATCTTGCACACATAGTAGAAGTACAGAAAGAAAAACTAAGACCTGAAGATTTTCTGGTGGTAAGAGAATTCATAAATGTGTTTATCAATGATCTATCAGGATTACCACCTGATAGGAAGATTGAATTTACTATTGATCTTATGTCCAGAATAGCACCTATTTTACAGACACCGTACAAAATGGCTCCGAGTGAGCTGAAGGAATTAAAAATCCAGTTACAAGAGTTAGTGGACAAAAGAGACAGCAGACCTAGTGTATCACCTTGGGGAGCCCTGGTGTTATTTGTAAAAGAATGATGGCACGCTACGATTATGTATAGATTATAGACAGTTGACTAAGGTCACCATACGTAATAAGTATTCTTTACCTCGTGTCGATGATCTATTCGACCAATTGAAAGGAGCGTCAGTGTTTTCCAAGATTGACTTAAGGCCATGATATCATTAGCTGAAAGTTAAAGAATATGATATTCCAAAGACGACATTCAGAACCAGACATGCATTATGAGTTTCGAATAATGGCATTTGGTTTAACGAATGCACCAACGGTTTTTATGGATTTCATGAATAGCGGTTCGTAATAGTATTCATTAATGATATACTGATATATTCCAATAACAGAAGAGCTCATGAAAATCATTTGAGAATAGTGTTACAGATATTACGAGATAAACAACTATATGCCAAGTTCAATAAATATGAATTTTGGCTTGATCGAGTAATGTTTCTGAGGCACGTGGTATCAGCTGACGGTATTAGTGTGGATCCGCAGAAGACAAAAGCTATTATCAAGTGGGAGAGACCTTCCAATGCAACAGAGGTACGTAGTTTCGTTGGTTTAACAGGATACTACATATATTTTGTAGAAGATTTCTCCTGAATAGCATTACCATTGGCCTCCGTGACAAAGAAAATTGCCAAATTTGAATGGTCGAAAAAGTGTGATTAGAGTTTCCAGGAATTTAAGAAGAGATTGATAACGAAACCTATTCTGACTCTTCCAGTGTCAGGAAAAGAGTTTGAAATTTACTGTGATGCGTCTAGACAAGGGTTAGGCTGCGTACTGATGCAAGAAGGTAAGGTAATTACTTATACTTCAAGGCAATTAAAGAAGCATGAATGCAATTATCCTATCCATGATCTAGAATTGGCAGCCGTTGTCTTAGCATTGAAAATCTGGAGGCATTATCTGTTTGGAGAAAAGGGTCATATCTTCACTGATCACAAGAGTTTGAAGTATATCTTTAATCAGAAGAAACTGAATATGAGACAGAGAAGATGACTCGAACTGATCAAAGATTATGATTGTTCTATAGAATACCATCCAGAAAAAGCGAATGTCGTAGTAGATGCACTTAGTAGGAAGTCTAGACTTCCTAAGGATGCGTTGTGTAGAATGAAGATGATTTTGCTAAGCGAGTTGAAAGATTCTAAAGCAACAATAGCAGTAAGAAGATCAGGAAGTTTTGGGGACAAGACAGGTGGGCAGCTGGAAACATAATCACACAAGATAGAATTCACTTCTTTCCGACTTTAGGGTAAGTAGATGAGTGTTCTCTTAATTGGTGTCTCTATGGCACGAGAGCAATTTCTGCTTATTGGTTCGACCATAAGCATGTTGTTCGTTAGAGGAGCATTGGTATTTAAGGACTAAGAAGTAATCAAGGGGTGAAACGGTAATTTGACCAAGATGGAGTTACGAACACTTGTGAAGGACCAACTGGCTATTATTGGTCTACCTCCGTGGACACATAAATAACTAAGGGAATTAGTATAATGTATGTTGATACATTATAATATAAAGTTTATATTTTAATTAAACTTTATAATATAAATTTTAATTTTGGAT
>JBBPDJ010000017.1:7738782-7754931 GCA_037974625.1 Cucumis cinereus
ATTTGTGAAAAGTTTCTAAGTCAACGATTTCTAGCTATGCTATATATATGTTTTAAGTATTTTCTATTAAAGCATCAATTGAGCTCACGTATATTCAGTATCTGCACAATGATAACCTTATTCCAATACGCATCATCTCAGTCACCGCTCCTATGTGCACATAGAGCTACTCTCTAAGGGTCAATCTAGGCCTGAAGACAAATCCACAAACTATATCCACATCCTCACCTAGGTTCAGGTTCCTAAATCTCTGCTCACGGTCTTTTTTAGCCCCAGAATTCCTTTACAACCATAGTTGGTGCTACGAAAACGCATTCACGTAGCCTAAAGATAATCACCAACCTTTCTCATGATAACAATATAAATCAAGTTTAAAAATTAAAAGTGATCATAAATACATTTCATGAAATCTTTTTCAATCATTAGTTGTCAACACCATACTTTATAGACAACATTTAATCAAATCCTCCAAATCCACATAACATGTATTCGATAGCAATTT
The DNA here is from genome assembly GCA_037974625.1 of Cucumis cinereus. Taxonomy (NCBI): domain Eukaryota; kingdom Viridiplantae; phylum Streptophyta; class Magnoliopsida; order Cucurbitales; family Cucurbitaceae; genus Cucumis; species Cucumis cinereus. The sequence continues at coordinate 7,739,285 of JBBPDJ010000017.1, forward strand.
AAAGAATATTTCACATTTCAAATCCTTTTGTATAAACCATAGCCATTCATAATAAATCCTTTTCGTAATATACTCGTTCTCAAGAAAGCTCATTTATCCTAGAACCTTTGAAATCAAACAATGAAAATCATCATAAAAACTTCAGTTCAAAACATATTCATAGAAAATGTATTTTATGATCAAGATATAATTATTTGAAGCAAATCATTCAAACTCATAGAAACTTATTCATAAAAGTTTCAAGAATATTTTAAGTTAAGGGTCACTCACAGTCATTAGCCCAATCCTCTAAGATTATAAGCTATCTCCATTTTTCATTCGACCTGAAATATAGTTGTGAGGACAATAAGTTATTTTCGTATGTCATGCATTACTCAACCATCCTCAATACACTTCATACGGCCAATTCAAGCTACTTTATACTTCAAATCGCTCCAATTTCTCACTTCCAAGGCGTAAATTAATTTATTTCTCAAATACCTTAATTTAGTCTAAAGCTTATCCAAAAGATACCTCGTTCCAAAGCCTTAACTCAAAGTCCAAAACAAAACATCCTAATCTATGTAGAATCCAACCATAACGATTATAATTCCAACAATTCCAGCAATCATAACTAAATCAAGCAATTCTACGGTTTAAACATTTACCAAAGTGAGTCAAACATTCTTAATATTTTCATTCAATGGCTTAGTGACCCAAAATTTCCAATTTCAAGATCCTAAAGTTATGGATAAAATAAGTATCAACAGTATGCTTAAAGGGTACTCAAAAGTAGCACAAGCGAGCATCCAAACTTTCAAAACGACCCCCAACGACCTTAAAAAACTACTAGATAGTGCACTTTAAACCTTTAAAATTGGAATTTAAGAATCAAAATCATAGGAAAATTAATTTTAACACTAAAATTTAATGGATAATAAAAACTTTCTAAGGAAACTCATTAAAGTTACTAAAATCTTACTAAAAGCTTATCAAAGTGGCCTTAAACTTTGATGGACAGCACCCAAACGACCTTCTAACATCCAATTCTAGCATCCAACACAATGGGTTATTCAATATCAACATCAAACATCAGCGTGTACTAAAGACCCATTCAAAAAGGTTCAGATTCTTACCCAATTTGTGCCAAAACGCCCAATTTCGAGCTTCCAACAGGTTGGACAGTAGCTCAAACTTTTCTGAAATTTGAATTAACATAAAAATGTAATGGGTATCATGAAATCGAAGCCAAAACTTAATAGGTAGTAGAAAATATTCAAGGAACCAACTAAAACAATGAAATTTACTCCAAAACTTAGATCCAATGTGAAATAGCTGAAAAAGAACGAGGTGGCGATTTGACTTGCAGGATGATAGCAAAAGATTGTTAGATGTTGGACGACTTCGCTGACGACGATATCCATGGAAGAATACAAACAAAGCAACGTTGATCAAGGTCGTCGGCTTCAAATCGACGTGAATAGTGGCGACGCAGTGTGCTATCGTCGTTTGGTGGAGCTGGTCGGTTTGTGTCATGAACAGTGGTTAGGCAGAGAGATGTCAGCGATAGGGAGAGAAAGAGATGGAGTGATGGTGACGACGAGAAGTCTTGAGAGAGAGTAAGAGGAAGGGGTTGTCGTGTGATGCTAAGGAAGAAGAAGAAGATTGTAGAACTTTTCTTAAAAAATTGATTTATTTTAACTTACAAATAAAATTACCGTAATGTCCCTCACTTATAAATTAACTTTCCTTTTTGCCCTTAACTTCATCCTTTTTAACAATTAATATATTTTCTAAATGATTCACCCAAATAAAATCGATTCTAAAATTTCTTCTCGAGTTGGTTCAACCTTTAGCAGATTTAAAAAACTGGATTCAAACTTCTTTTTTACAACATTAGAAATATTTGCGTAAATAAAAGGAAAAGGAATAAGGGCTTACATATTACCTAGCTGAATCACATAATACAAAATAGTATCCTCAGTTCAAACAACTTTGATGCATCTCAAAGAACACAAAAGATTAGGTAAAACCTATTTGCTTTGGTTTGGGGGGTCCCTTAGTGCCAACTTTTATAGTACAAACAAGATTCTACGTGAAAGGGTCAACAAAATCATAAAATGTAACAAAATCACATACCTACAAGCAACATTTCAATTGGGGGGTACTTAGCTCAAACTGTAATACTCCGTAGTAGACAATAGAAAGGATATTCCCCAATATGATAGACAAAATTTAGTTATGATAAGTGTAGGTTTCTAGCAGCTCAAATGACGTACATGTAGTTTGTGTGGGTTGGGTGGTGTTGCATAACAACCCCTTTAACAAATGTGAAATACAGACCTATTTATAACCTATACTAACACGAAAGTGAAATACATACCTATTGGCCATCAATAAATTAGTTCCATCACAACAAAAAAAATGTTCCTTTCAAACATTTGTACAGTAAACTATGAGTACGTCATTTAGTTCATACTATATAGCGTTACAATTGTACATTTAATATATTTTTCTATAAATAGATATCTTACCATTTTGGCTCTTCCAGCAGCTCCTACAAAGTCAGTATGTATGCACACATTTATCATTCTTGTCCAAAATGTAATTTATATCAAAATATTATAAAAAGCACCTCATTCTATGCAATGAACACGTGCACTCCTACAAATTCAACACATTCAGATAAGAGATTATCTATCTAATTTTATGTTTAGGTAGAGGGTGCACCTTTTGTCTGTTGACAATACACTACATATTAGTACATGACACTGAAATGACAATAGAAATAACTATTTAACTAGATACGTACTGTGTCTAAAATTGAGGGTTTCTTTGACAATATTATATCACGCATGAACTGCATGACATAATATATGCATTCTATAACACCCAACTACTTAGGACACTATGCACATAACAAATAAAATAGACTATAGGATTTGAATGATGTAAATGATGTCCTATATCACTCACTTCCATTTAGGTTTCACTCCTTATACCTTCGTGACCTTCCAAACAGGCTTCTCCTATTTTAAAGTACATTATAAACCAAGTGCGTTATCAAATTACATTTACAAAAGCAATTAACCGAAGAAAAATCCTACTAACCTTCACTTTCTTTGAGCTCCCAGCTGCTTCAGACAAAGCTTTGTTTTCAACATCAACCTTCAATATATCAATTACTTGTGTGAGCAATTGTTCACTCATTAGAAAACATTAAGGAGTAATAAAAGATTATAGTGTTTCACCTTCTTTTCGTCATGTAAGTCGACGTGCTCTTCCATAGCTAGTTTAGTTTCACTATCACTTTTTTCTACTTTAGTTTACTTAGGTCTTTTGAGGAGTCCACACTTCTTGCAGACAAATCACTCTTTCCTTTGTAATTTTTTTACGGCTTCTTCTTTGATGAGTATTTCATCAACTTTTTATATTTCATCAATTCCTCTTCTAACTTCAAGATCCAAGCAACCATTCTAGCTCGTTTTCCCGCATGTTCTTTATCCTTATCAGTCTTAACCTTCACCTTTTTCTTTTACGGTGTGAAAATATTTGGTCCTTGTAACGTATTTATAGACCCCCCGAATCTTTCCCAGTGGATCATCACCCTCCAATGCTTGTGATGGTATATCCCCACTAGAATGTTTCCATGTAGTGATTTCGTAAAGTAAGTAGCTCGTCCTATAAAAAAAGTTGTAATAGTAGTTGATAACATTGAAAAATCATTACTAACAATTGTTTAGTGTACTTACTATATGATTGAACAATTACCTTCGTTTCTTTATCAGGAATTTCTCCCACTCGATTTGTAAGTGACTTTTTCCATATGAGAGAATAATCAACTGCTCCATGGTTTGATGAAGTTACTTTCCACACAAATTACATACATTTGATTAGTAATTTCGCATTAAAATCAATAATAACTAAAAATAAATTTGTCTTACCATCTCTTGTACGAGATTTGCATAACCCTTACGTGACACCGGTGATTGTACTGATTGTTTTTTTTTTTGCCTCTCACGATCCTTTCGGCTTATGACCTTCATACGATAATGAAATAAAAAAAAATGAATCTAAATAGATGAAGGAAGGAATGGTAAAAGTTATTCTATTTATCTGGAACCTTTCACTCAGTCGGGACATAAAAAATGTATTTAAATGCCCTCGATCGATGAAATAGTATTCAATAATAGGATGTCTCAGTTTCTCCTAGTCATTTTTAAACGGCAATATATACTTGGTAGTCAATGTTGATTTGGATTGACAATAGCACACACTAGCATTCTGTAAAAGGATCTTTCTTGATTTTGGGTTGAGACCTCATTTGACACACAATTTCAACATTTCAAACATGGACATCTAATTGAATTCGAATCGTTGTCATGATGTAAACTAAATTCAATGAGTGTTTCAACTTCTAGTTCATATTCCCTAAACATTCTATTCACCATCGTCCATGATTTGTCCATTGAACAATATAAAAAAACTTAATTCTTGGTAATTAGCCCGTAAACAAACCTCGTTACAGTAAACATAATGACAAGTAGTGTAGTAGAAATAAACTAATGACCAGATGACTTTGAGACTCATTCATTCTAGCAATTGATATGTAACATGAATTTATTAAAGGAGTGTTTGCTTATTTAATATGTATAAAATAGAAATAAAAGGAATCCTCTATTATTACGACCATAGTATAAAATATCTAGTTTAGAAGAAAGTACCCAGAACAAGATTCAAGATGGTTCTTATGTGAAGAGAAACAAAATACCACCTCAAACTCAAATCACCAAACTACAATAAAATTTAACAAGATATAAATAAATTTTATAATAATCAATTATTGATAACCAATAGATTGCTGCGTTTTTCAACTCAATGTAACACAAACAAATGTAAAAAGTCCTTTCATTAACACAAGTAATAGTTGAATACAAATGGCTACACAGTAATGAAGAGAAGTATGAAATATATTTTATTTACAACCCAAAACGTAAAACATTATTCAAAGTTTTCATTCCTTCAATACTTTTATTTAATTGTACACTAGCTTCTAGCACACATACGTAGCAACAAAACAATTGAAAGAAAAATATGGAGAAGACAACGAGCGGTGGTGTCGTTAGGCTAAAGGCGGTGGTCACTTGAACATGAATAAGGAGACGGGGGTTTACCGAGAAAGGGGGTTTGGGTTTTGTTGTGTGAGGGAAAATTTTAGATAAAATACCTTAAATGTAATTTTATTTTTAATTATCTCAAATTAATTGATATTTAATGATTAGGGATGCTAATTGATTTAATTTGAAGATTTGAAAAAGAATGATTTGGTGAAAATTTTAGTTATGAAATTAAATATTTATATGGGGTATATATATATTTAATTGAGATTAGTTAAATGCTGAGAGAGAGTTATAAGTATATATTTATTTATATAATTGTTTGTGAAAGAGAAAAAAGGAGATTTGATTTATTTGAGAAAAGGAGGAAATAGGATTTTGGGTTTTGGAAAAGAAAAAGAAATAATAATAATAAGTTATTATTATTATTATTTATGAAAAGGGTTTCTAGGGTTGCGTGAAATTTAAAGAAAAAATAAAAAGAAATTCAAATTTTCATCTCTCTTCTCCCTCACACGTGTGTAGCCGCCGACCTTCCATCTCCTTCACCCAAAGTTTTTCGCCGGCTGACCACATCTCCTCTGCCAGCCACCGTCGAACGTCGCTCTCCACGAGCCGTTGAGCATCTCCAATCTCCTCCCCTTTGGATCCTACGCAAGCTCCGTCGACCTGTGTTGTGATCTGTTCGTGAGCTCGGCATGCTTCACGCCACATCGGTTCCTTCGCACGACTCGTCGACCAAATGCCCACCGTCGTCTGCGTCGATCGTCGCCACAAACCCGAACCGTCGCTGGCTTCTCTATTTCGTCGTTGCCAATTCAGTTGGTTTCTACGTGGGTTGTGGGTAAAGTTTTGTGGTTTTAAATTTGATTTTTGGATACCCATTAAAATATTAGATTAAAGAGTTAATTCAGAATTTAATTGGAAGTTATTCTTGACTATAAAAGGTTAGATTGCAGTCTTATTGTTTGATTTAATTCGTAGAGTTTCTTTATGAATTGAATTGACATTTAGTTTACCAAACTATTAAGATTAAATAATTAAATTGAAGAGTTTTAAGGTAAATTTAATTGATAATTTTTTAATGAAAAAATTATTAATTAAATTTTGTGATGATTAGGATCGAATTGAACATTTATTCTCGAGCCAATGGATTTACGATAAATTGGGTTGAACTGATCGAATTATGTGATGGGTTGAACTGTTATGTGTAGACAGTATGACCGATTTGGTCTATGGATTATTATGGAAAATATTGAAGCATGACAAATATGTGATGGAAATGATAGTGTTGAATTAAAATTCATGTGATATGTCTATGACTGATTTGGACTGAGATGAATCATTTTGGACTGACAAACATATGTGTTCTTTGGATTTACTAGACCTATATATGTGTTCCTATGGGTTCACTAGACATACATATGCGTTCCTTTGAGTTCACTAGACTGATATGCGTAGTGACTGATATGTGTGTGTTCCTACGGGTGTGTGTGTTCCTATGGGTTCACTAGGCAGCTATGAGTGTTCCTACGAGATCACTAGACTGATATGACACAAAGTATACGTTTAATAGGAAGTTAACAGTTCACCTAGTAGGACAATTAGTGGGTCCTTTACTAGGTATTTTATATACTCACCCTTTCCATGTTTATTTTTCAGACAAAGGTAAGAAAAAGTTGATGAAGGACAAGAAGGACTCGTGACCATGCTATTGGAGACGATTATGACAAATGCTTCCAATGTAGTTTTTATGTTATGATGATTTCAATATGTTATGAACGATTGGTAGACAGTTTTTATTTAAGTAATGGTTTAACTTAAGTTGGAAAAGTCGGATCGTTACTTTGTATCAGAGCCTAAGTTTTAGGTTCAACAGATTGGGTTATGATGTAAGTCTTAATATATGTTTCCATGGTCAATACGGATCCTTCGTCCTCGACAAGTATGTTTTCTTAATAAGATGTTTTATGGTTATATGACTTTGCCTGTTTCAAACTGGAATAATATGGACTGCCTATGTGACTGAGAATCTAAAGGAAATGACTATGGTTGTTAGAAAATATCGCCATGTAGTGGTGCTAAAGGGGAACTAGCACATGTATAAGTTCAAGTATTTTGAAGCACATGAATTGTGGACAGGGTTAAACCATTAGGAATGAGAAATAAAATGTTATTTGGTAAATAGTTGATCGAATGAGACTTAAAGGAATTATGTTGTGCTTTACCCTGAATAATAAGATTAGTGAAGCTACAATAAACTTTGGCACAATAAGTCGCATACATAGGTGCAAGATTAAAGTTTATTGAGATAAGATAGCGGGAATAAGAGAATGATTTTATTAAAGGTTACTAAATATCAAAGACAAGATTAGATCGTGATTCTTTTATTGTTCCCTTGAGTTGGACAGACAAAAATTGGAAAATGATTGAACATGTTTAATAATATGGTATCCTAAAAGCATGCTATTGTTTGATGAAATGATTACAGTACTTTGCATTTTCAAGACGTTATGTGTATGTTAAAAAGCATTGAAAACCGTTGAAAATCTATGGATATGTGGTGGTTGTTTACTCTTTTGACAGACTATGTATACTTTATGTTTTGTGTTCCTTCTTAGTCAAAACCTACGCTATGTTTTTGTGACCCTTCGGAATCACTGCCTATGTTAATGATTTGTGACCCTTCGGGATCACTACCTATGTTATGAGTTGTGACCCTTCGGGATCACTACCTATGTTATGATTTTTGTTTCTTTGGAATCACTACCTACGCCATGATTTGTGTTCCTTCGGGATCACTACCTATGTCATAATATGATTTGTATATTATGCGTATGTCAAAGAGGGTTTAACAGCTCACCCAAGAGGTCCCAATAGGGGATTACCTACTGAGTATTTTTATACTCATAATTTTTTTTTATATTAAATGGTAAATCATTAAAAGCAATAGCAAAATTTAAGAAATTTTGACCTTGGTGGGCCAGTTGGAAACTTGAACTTGCAAGACTACCAATTTGAGTCGAAAAAGAAATAACCCAGCTCGAGGTAGACAAAAGTAATACATGTATAAAAGTTAAGTAAGGTAGATTCATCTGATTGTGTATCAACTATTATGAATGGGATATGATAGCGTAACCAAGTTGCAAAGGATTGTCGGAGCCATCAAATGTTGAATGAATAAAGAACTATATTTTTAAAAATAGTCACATTTATTATGAGGTCATGGAATGTTTTCTACTGACCGATGCTTTAGTATCCAATGATTTTATACACTTTATTTTAAAAAGGGATTTCAAGACTTGTTCGTACCAGGATCTAACAGCCATATGCGATTATTTTAAGACTTAAGCATGTCTTGAGCTTTTTCTTAAAGAGGTGTATAGCCCTTAATGGAATAGATTCGGATGTCGAGTTTTTAATTATTATGACTCGTTGCAATTGAATGGAAACCTAAGTTATGAGAAGCAACCAATTGAAATTCTGGTTAGAGAAGTAAAGGTGCTATGCAACATAAAAATTGCGTTAGTGAAAGTGGTATGGCAGACTCACCTAGGTGAAGAGGCTACGTGGGAACGAGAGAATGAAATGAGAGCAGTTGTGCTCTCAAGGACGAAAGTTTCTTTAGGAGGGAAGAATGTAACATCCCAAAATTAAGGTAATTTTATTTTAAATTATCTTAAATTAATTAAGCATAAATTGATTTATTAGATTTTAATGACTAGGGATGTTAATGGATTTAATTTGGAGGTTTGGAAAAAAAAAATTGATTTGGTAAAAAATTGGTTATGAAATTAAATATGTATGTAGGGATATATATGTATATTTAATTGAGATATGTTAATTGATGAGAGAGAGTTATAATTATATATTTATTTATATATTTCTTTGTGAAAAGACGGAAGTTAATGAGGAGAGGAAAATGTGATTTATATATATCTATATTTATTTATTGAAAAAAAAAATAATAACATGAAAAATGCGTGGCCCACTTTTAGCCAAAAAACTTATTAATCCTTTTTTTTTTTTTGACAAAAAGCCAAATGCACTGCCTGGTTTTGCCATTCCCACAAATATTTCAAACTTTTTTTTTTTTTTTTTTTTGCTAGCTGAGCAATTGGCCCATGAAAACAAGTTACTGTAGATTGGATTCCAACAATTTTTTAAATATTAAACATCAATCCCGAAAATTGTATACATGTGTAAAAATTATATATGCACTCAAATAAAAATAAAATTTTAACTGAAGTACATAATCAATTCATTTACAAAAGCTTAATGCCTTATTTTGTACCCTTATAAATTTTGCTTGGAAATGATATCACTCTCAAAATTTAAAAGTATAACTAAATTTATTTCTATCGAGAAATAAAAGTAAAGTTGACTCTTGAGTGAATGAGTGAATGTCCTTAGTTAAAAAGTTTTGATGTTTTCCATTGCTTTAATAGGAAAACAACGAGTAGAATATTTTATTGACATTATATTCTTAAAAGAAATACATAAAAATAAATTTTAATGAACTTAATTATCACATAATTTTAAACAATATATGGTTGAGTTCCAACAATATCTTTGTCTCCTTTAATCTCTTTTGGGGTATCAACAACTACATTTCTTACTTCATCTCCATGAATTCTATAACGGCCATCTTGTATAGGTTTGCAAAGATCAATTGCATTGTGCTCTCCATATTTGTTAGCCCCATCATGTTGCTTTGATATTGAAAGATCTTTTGGATTGCATACAACTTTGACATCCTCCTTAACAGCATCACGTTCGATAGTTCTAATTGCACATGCAATTTCGACCAAGTTCATGCTAAACAAAAGAACTCCAATTAAAAAGACAATGTTTTGTTTGAAGACCACCATTTTTTTATAATGCGAGAGTCAAATAAAAATATGTTTGTAACAATAGACTTGAAAATGTGAATATTTATATCGAGGTAAATTCTTTTGTATCGTCTTCTTTTAGGTGAGTTTAGTTTGAATTGCATCTTAGAAATTTGTTGGAAGTAAACAAATTAGGGGAAGTTTGTTTCAAATGGAGGGTTAACATTTTGCCCAAAAAATCCTTGTTTTTTTTCCTTTCTAGTTTTTTTGTACGTGTCATATTAAATCAAATAAAATGACCCAAAGTTGTAACTTACCTTCAAAGCCTTGTTGTAACTTACATTTATATCGTGACACCTTTTCATATAGCTAATAACATCACATGGACGATATGAAAACTTGTCATTCATTCTAAAAAAATACTTTGTACACTCGCAACAATTTAGGATTTTGCCTTTCTATGATCATCTTTAACAATGTTCAAATAAAATATACAATTTGTTACACAATAATATGTATAAAATAACAAGTACCCTAATAATTCAAGATAATTAACTTACAATTACTTGAAACTTTTGGGATGTAAGAATTTTTGTTGTATTTTATGTCCTAAAACTTGTAGATAGTAAATGTAATCCATTGACGGTATTAATGAAGTGTCCTTGATTATTTTATTCGTTTTGTCTTATTAACCATAATCCAATAAACTAACATCCTAAGTTGCTTTATGCGTCTTGAACTGTATGTGGAGACATACAGGAATCAATGTTCGAGATACAACTTAAAGAGTCTATAGAATAGAGATAAGGTTGGGTACCTTATCCTGGTAACACTATGGATACGATCTACTTCGAAACAAACATAATGATCCACTACATTCGCGTAGGTGGCACGCGAGTGGAAGTATACTATGCAATGAGTTTGCATAAGACTGGACCACAAAATAGTAACCACTGGATGTAACTCCGTTAACTAGTTAGATTTCTATTTCAATCGAATGAACTAGGCAACTTATTCTTAATCTTGAGTGTATTATGAAATCCTATTCACGAGGAATTGTCCTTTGATTTGTACGGGTGAACCAGATTGCCCAATCAATAAGCCTACCATTTTAGGGATAAGATCGAGTGGAGAGATGGAAACATAATCACACAAGATGGACTTCACTCCTTCTCGACTTCAAGGTAAGTAGATAAGTGTTTCCTTAAATGGTGTCTTCGGGACTTGAACCAATGACTCTACCCTCTCTATGGCACAAGAGGTATTTTTGTTTATTGGTTGGACCCTAAACTAGTAGTAATGACTGGTATTTAAGGACTAAGAAGTAATTCAAGGGTAAAACGGTAGTTTGACCCAGCTAGTGTGTGGACACTTAAGAAGGACAAACTTGCTGTTATTGGTCTATATCCATAAACATAAAAATATATTTTCATTGAGAAAAATTCAGCTATGTGTCTTTAGTGGAGTGTACAACAGTTAACGAATATTGATTAATGTGGTTAATGAGTTTAGTCAATTAATTTCATATCGTTGTAACATCTGATTTGTCGGTCCAGTAGGTCTCCTTCTTAAATCGTAAAGGGTACTGAGGTTAATATATATTGGATATAATTTGAAATGTTCAAATTGACCTATGAAATTAATATAATGTATGATCATATATTATAATATAAAGTTTATATTTTAATGAAACTTTATTATATAAATTTTATTTTGAATGTGATTCAAAATTAATTTATGAGAGAACAAAATATTTAAATCAATTCAAATATTAATTCACTACTACTACAAAAAAAAAAAAAAAGGATTACTTGACACTTTAAATTTCACATTGACGGTTTTATAAAATACTGTCACATAATGTTAAAAATCATCAAGAATAAATAAAAGGCAGAAGAATGAGTTTTTTATTTTTTTTTTAATTTTTTTCAATACTTGACAGTTTTTATCTATATGTTTAGTTTTTTCTGCTTGACGGATTTTAGTCGTCAAGTAACAGGGTTGAATTAAAAAAAATTGGCAAGACACCTTTCTTCTACATTTCGTGTGCTTGCGCCTAGCTCATTACTTCGCAAAAAAACCCAATTTCTTCCCTTTCTTCCAATTTCGTCGCAAAAACCACACGTGAAACCTCCTTTCTCTCTTTCATTCAATTTCTTCTAAAACCCTCATCAATTCATCAATTTCATCGGCAGTTTCTCCCTTTTTTTCAGTACATCAGATCTTCGTCCACAATTTCGTTTGCAGACCTAAAGGTGAAAACGCAAACCCTTCGAGCAGTACCTTCGAAAACCCTTCGTTCGGCCGTCCAAACCCATCGTGCAAACCAACTCAGCTGTGTGAAACCCATCTTGGATCTTCGATCGTGATGCCCAGTGCCTCGATGATCTGAAAATCGAGCTTCAACCAAGAAAATTTTTGTTTGAACCACGTCGAGCAAACCACATTTTGCATTGCAGGTTCGTTTCATTTGGGAGTTGCTATTAGGACAGTACTTGGATTTTGCTATTGAATTAGTTTCATTTCGTTTGAGTTTTTTGTCTGCTTATAGTAGAAGATAGCAAAATATCACAATATCACAATATAGCGAAATCATTTTTTGTGTTGGGTTTCTTTTTGTTGTTTTGTGTTCGTATGCATTTGTGGAATGGAACTTTTCTGTCTGTTTCCATGTGTTGGTTTTTAAAATGGTAATATGCTCTGTGTTTTTTAATTTATGATGGGTTTCAATGAAATGGGATTTGGGGCTGCTATTTTAACAGTGCCTATGCCTAATGGCCAAATGAATTGACTAGCTTTATTACATTAATCAGATTTGGCAATTTATCCATTGAACATATTACGTAATTGAGTTCTTCCGACCCACTAGTGGAAGTGTAAATATCCAAGTCCAACTTTATACGGCACATGGTATTAAACAAGAAGGTTTGGGAATGAGGAGAAAACTAGTCCATATCAGATGTCAATTTCTAGTAGTAGAACACTTATCTATAACCTTCCTTGCTAAAACGACTTTGGAGCTTTTTCTATTGAAGTGGCTTCAAGACAGTACGAGGTGTAAGCCATATTTTTCATTGTTTTTCTTTAAAAAAATTATGGCTCTAAGAGATCTCGTGAATTAATTGATAAGGAAATGATTTCTCTGTTTGTGTAATATTATGCTATTGATTGATTGAAATGTAACAAGTCTCATTAAGTACTCATTTATGAACTTGTCTTATTATAAGTCTGCTATAGGTTACTTATTGTCTTCATTTCTTGTCCTTTCATTTTTAGTTATTAACTGAGGCACCAAGTTAAGAAGTATATGTTTGGAGTGCAGCGTTGTTTAGTCTAAACTCTCGTTTTTATTTTTTATTTTTATTTTGAAAATGCACTATATAAAATGGGCCTTTGTTTTGTCGATGTTGCCTATAACTTTTTTTGCTTCTTTCGAACTTGTTGTTTCAAGCGAAGTACCAATGTAACGTCCCGAGTTTTCAACCTTAACCCAAGGTCATTACTTAAGTAAAAATCATTACATCCATTTTAAAAGACGAAGACAAAACAAAACAAATATTTTAATTAAATCCAAGTAAAGTAACAGAGGGTTTCCAAATGTTTAAATCAAACTAATAATGAAAAAGATGAGAAAAGAACCTAGACGGGATCCCTAAAATAGTTTTCTAACCAAAGTCATTACAATTAAAACCAACAAAAGTTTAATAAGAAAGAAAACAAATGCCAAATAACCATGCGGAAGCAAATAGGTCTACTGGTTTCCCCTGATATGGTCACTGATTCTACTTGCCCCTCGTCGGTCCATTCTTACCTTTGCCTGAAATAAAACATAGAAAGGAATGAGTATAAAATATACCCAGTAAGGAACCCACTATTAATCCCACTAGGTGACCGTTAACTCTCTCTAATAACCCGTACTTACGACACACAGTCAATTGGTTCCACTAGGTGACCGTTCCTACTAAACCAATTGACTGTGTGTCGTAAGTACTTAAGTAATGACCTTGGAATAAGGTTGAAAACTCGGGGTGTTAGAGTTGGTATCAGAGCCTAAGTTTTTAGGTTCTGTAGACTACTTACGATGTAAGTTATGGTTTTGGTCCCTATGGTCACTATGGTTCGCTTCTCCTCGCCAGGTACGTTTTCTTGAGTAAGCTTTTAGTTATGCTTATTTATTGCTTGTAAAACTAGAAATTTATGGTTTATGGTTGGATCTCGTACTTATGATGTGGTGATGGTTTTAGGAAAAATGCCACCACGTCGAGATACCAGGAGAGGTGGACGGGGTGGACGAGGAGCAGGTCGAGGTCAACCTGCCCAGCCAGCTGTGGACCCCGCCGCACCTGTTACACAAGCTGACTTGACTGCTTTAACATCTCAATTGAGGCAAACTATTGCAACGGCCGTGGCGGCAGCTTTGGCACAGTTGCATCCGGCCACACCTGTCCCAACTGCTTTTGCCCCAGATCAGACTGCACCTGTAGTACAGGAGGACCTGTCGAACCGTCTGTCGGCCGAGGCAAAGCACCTGAAAGATTTTCGAAGGTATGATCCTGCGACGTTTGATGGGTCACTGAAGGACCCCTCGGCAGCAGAGTTATGGTTATCTTCGTTATATGAACTACCCGGACAACCCCCGCGACATGCTCAGGGATTGGGCCATTGTCTGGTGGAAGTCTGTTGAGAGGAGATTGGGCGGGAACCCCCGCGACATTACCTGGGAGCAGTTTAAGAAGTGTTTTTATGAGAAGTTTTTCTCTGCTAACCACCGAGACGCCAAGTGTCAGGAATTCTTAGATCTGAAGCAAGGGCAGATGTCAGTGGAGGATTATGATGAACAGTTCGACATGTTGTCCCGCTTTGCTCCAGAGTTGGTCGCAACTGAGGCGGCCCATACTGATAGATTTGTGAGGGGCCTGAGGAGGGATGTCCGTGGCTTTGCCAGATCGTTCAATCCTTCCACGCAGGTAGAAGCCCTGCGCTATGCAATTAATGCATGTGATCAAGATGAGGAAGTCCCAAAGAAACCGTCTAAGAGGGAATCTTTTTCTGGACATACGAGAAAGGTCGAGAGTAAGTCAGCAGAAGTTCCATGGAAGAGTCAGAAGACCGGGGAAGCACAAGGTCGCCATCGGGGGCAGTTTACAGGAAATGGTGTCGCTGGGAAGGAGGCACAGCCCTGCCGTAAGTGTGGGAGAAAACACTGGGGTCAATGTTGGATGCTGGAGAAGGTTTGCTTTGCTTGCAAGCAACCAGGACACATGGCTGACAATTGCCCTAATAAATCTTCGGCAGCCGCCAGGATTCAGTCAGCTAGTTCATCACAGAGAGGTGGAAATAGGCAGCAGGATCGAGTTTTTGCCACCAACCGACAAGAGGCTGAGAAGGCAGGCACCGTGGTGACAGGTACGCTCCCAATCTTGGGACACTATGCTTTAGTTCTCTTTGACTCTGGGTCATCGCATTCTTTTATATCTTCATTCTTTATGAAGCATGCATATTTCGAGGTTGAACCTCTTGATTTTGTCTTGTCTGTGACTACTCCATTTGGAGAAATTATGTTGTATGAGAAGAAGGTTAAGTCATGTCAGATAGAGATAGCAAGTCGTGTGATAGATGTCACCTTATTAGTACTGAATATACGAGATTTTGATGTGATACTAGGCATGGATTGGCTAGCTGCCAATCATGCTAGTATAAATTGTGCTCGTAAGGAGGT
>JBBPDJ010000017.1:7755031-7779404 GCA_037974625.1 Cucumis cinereus
TGGATGTTTTTACTTTAGGTTGACAAGAAGAAGAAGAAAGAAGAACCATGTAAAATCAAAAGAAATTAAACAACAAAGAAAAAATAAAGTATTGAAACCGATTGGTGCAACCGAACCGAACCGTTTTTAAAACGGTTCGGTTCGGTTTGGTATACTATTTTTTTAAAAAAATTTGGTTCGGTTCGGTTTGATCCCTCAAACAACAAAAACCGAACCGTTTCCACCCCTACACATAAGTGACAGAAAATATCTAATTTCGACCTCAATTATGACAATTTTTTTTGTCGAGGACAATGTTACAATGACACATTTAAAATGACACTAAAGAGTAAATAATGACACGAAAAAAATGTCACGCAAGGATAAACAACGACGTGTTTTACGTGGTTTCATTAAAAGTCCTATGTTGACAGTGGATACAAGGACGCAGCGATTTGCGTCACGAATTCTATTCGTGAAGCGTTTTTTGCGTCGTTATATCCCAGTTTTCTTGTAGTGCTCGAACATTGATCCTTATATGTCTTCACATACAGCTCAAGACTCATAAAGTAACTTAGAATGTTTATTTGTTGGATTTAAGGTTAATAAGACAAAAAATGATCAAATAATCATAACTCTTTATTGAAGTTAGAATAATAATTTTTTTTATTAATAACGGTCAATGGATTACATTTACTATCTACGAGTTTTAGGACATAAAATCCAACACTTCCGACACATTAAAACGACCGTCAGCATATAAACCCAATTGTCGACGGATGTCAATATGTCGTTTGTAGCTAATATCTCTGACGGTGTATTATGGGTGTTGGCCAATACAGTATATACCGACACTGTTCGTTAACCATCAACAAATATCTAAAAAAATTACCAAACAATTTCCGTCAAATCTTCCGACGCGACCGCAGGGAGATTAGTTATTTACCGATGACATCTCTTGACGGTTCTAGCTCGTTGGGATTTTCTTTAGTTTATTAATTTTTTTTATATAATCTAATACTCCAACAGTATTGTTTATCAAGCAAAAACCTAGACAACAATTAATATTGAACTAAACATTTTTTGAATGATTCATTTCGTGCTTGTCATTCCATAGTAGTCTTCCATAACATATATCATTCGATCCATAAATATTGATAGTTTTAAAAAGCACTTCCATATATAAAAAAATTCCGTACCACATAACATTCCATATATAAAGTAATTACATATTGTCATCCCATAGTAGTCTTCAAAAAAAAAAGAAAAAAAGAAATAACATTTGGTCCACCCCTAAATATTGATAGTTTCAAAAAGGTACATAAGTGTTTTGCCTGAGTCGCTTGCTTGTGACACGAAATTTCTCAAGCTACTTCTGAATTTCAAACGCACCCTTACAACTGCAACATGACCTAAAAATGACATTAAGTTGATCTTAATTAGCACTATGATTAACAAAGTCCACCAATATCTTTAACTCATGTCAAACATCAACAAAAAGAAGTAGCAAAACAATGAGCGTCCCCCCCCCCCCCCAAACTTCAAACCAAACTTACCTCGAGTGTTAAAATTTCCTAAACATCCCCCGATAAACTCAAGTAGTAAACTTTCTAAACAAGTAGTAAAACAACCCCACCCTCACCCAAACTACATAAAAACCAAGTAACAAAATCAACTGATGCCCTAAACTCAAGTAACAATTGCATCAACTTAGTATTATAAAATAGAATCATCCATCTTATCTACTTTAGCCAAAGAAAGCTAAAACCAATTGAAAAACAATTACAAATCGCAAAAGCTTTAATAGATAAATAAGTATAAAACTATCCTACAAAGTTAGACATATAGTATATTCATAGAACTCAAATAGGAAACTGTGCAAAAAAAATTGAAAACAAATTAACTACGTATTTGTAACGATCCAAATTTCTAAACTGAACTGAGGTCATTACTAAATAAAAACAATATTTTAATGCCAAGCTTACGGAATGTTCAAATCATTCTATTTAAGAAAAAAACATCTTTTAAGTAGAAATACGAAAAAATAAATAAAAAATAAAATAATGTAAAATTAATGCAGTTCGTGCCCCAAGTAAAACATGCAAGTCTCCATAAGCTAAAAAAATAAAACTGTTCAAAAAATAAAGACATGGTTACATATTGACCCAAAAGGCAAGGTTACAGATTTCCTTTGTCCTTCGCCAGCTTCCTCTTACCTTTGCCTGAAAAATAAACATGGAAAAGGAGTATATAAAAAAAACCCCAGTAAGGGACACAATATCAAACCCGCTAAGTGAACTATTAACATCCTATTAAGCCTATATCCAGTGCTACATAATCCAGTGATTTCGTAGGAACACATATAACTGGCTAGGGATCCCGAAGAAACACATATAACTGGCAAGGGATCCCGAAAGAACACATATATGTCAGGTGAGTCCGAAGAAACACACATTTTTCTGGTGATCCCGAAGGAACATGTATCTATCCGGTGAACCCGAGGAACACAAGTAACTAGTTAGTCAACTCGAAAGAACAAAAATAAATGACTGGTGAATCCGAAGGAACATAAATATCTTACTGGTGTACCCAAAGGAACACACATACATAGAAGGTATAATGGCTAATAGATAAAGTTAACAATTACCATAATCCAAAACATGCATTCTTAGTCAAAATCATTCATAAGCATATGCATGAAAGTATCCAAAACATGCATTCTTAGTCAAAATCATTCATAAGCATATGCATGAAAGTTCACTCCAACATTCACGTTCACGTTACATAATTATCATGCTTTACGATTTTTCCATATCAAACCATAAAAACACCACATCGTATAACTCATTTCAAACCGTCATAACATATTTTATTTTAAATAATAATTTTCTATTAAAAATTATTAATTAAAAACAACTTGAACTCATCTCATAATCAACTAAGCTCATCAATAATAAATTAATTCATTTATCATATAAACTTTTTTACAGTTACACAAACATTTTACTGTTATACAAGCATTCTAATATCACATAAACATCTCACTGCCATATAAGCATTCTTTGTCACATAAACATCCTTACTATTGTGGCGAATCAAGTAGTAAACATAAAACGTTTAATTAATAATTTTTCAATAAAATTATTAATTAATTTAAACCTTAAATTGTGGACATCAATTCTTAACCTTACCAAATTTGTCGTCGACAATCAAAATAAATAATTTGTAGGAACTCTACGAATAAATTTCCAACGATAAAGCTTCAATGTAACCAACCAAACTCCAACACCCCTAAAACTGGCAAGTTGTGACTGGCAGCAGGCGGACAGGGGCATCGAACACAACTGGTATTTCCAGTGGACAAAGAACGTCAGCGCAGAGGAACGGTGGAACGGACGAGGCACTCGCGTCAACTAGAGGAACGGTGGAGCTACGTTCGCGGCTGAGGGGTTCGCAGTGCAGATTAGTGACGCGCTCGATGGAGCTAGGCTGCGTGTTGTTTGATGGGGATTCGTCGAAGCTAAAGTAGAGAAGACATGGCGCGTCGGGTGATGGTCGGACGGTGGAAGCTGATCGACGTGGTGAACGAAAAGAGCAGAAGAAGGGTTGGTGCCGCTTGAGAGACGTGAAGAAGAAAATTGAAAAAAAAACATGCTTCCTTAGGTAACCCTAAATTATTTATAAAAATAATAATAATAATAATAATAATAATAATAATAATTATTATTATTATTATTATTATTATTATTATTATTCTTATTATTATTATTATTATTATTTTTATCATTATTAATTCTTTTTCCTTTTCCAAACTAACATCCATTTTCTCTTTCCTCAACCAAACAAATCTTTTCTATCTCTTCATTTAAATCCACCTTCTACTATTAAATATTACTTGCTCTCACCAAGACATTTTAAATTAAATAAATATATACATATATATATATATATATAAGAAAAATTATCAAAAATTGATAAAATATTTACACTTCATAGAAAAATAAGTGTAATTGAATTTTGTCTTTTGGTGGTTTTTTTCTATGAAGTATAAATAGTTTGTTTATTTTTTCTATCAAGTGTAATCAGGAGACAAAAAATGTGTAATTGATTTAAAATGTGTTCATGAGAGAAAGTAATATTTAATAGTGGTTAAATATTAACTACAAGCGTAATTGATTTTTGTTTTTTAGTGGTTTTTTTCTATGAAGTGTAATCAGGAATTTGACTCTATCACCTGATGCCTACATAATCAATCGACGTAAATATTATCTCCCGACCATTTTTTGTCATGGTTTTGCTATGCATCGGGATATAGGTTTAAATAGAAATCTTTATTATCGTAGAAAAAAATCAAACTAAACATTTAAATCTCATGTATTAAAAATTCATACGGATGGAACAATATTTGTGATTCAAATAGATAGTTTTAGGATATATTCCTTTGGCAAAAGTCCAAAGAAAAGCCCCCAAAATTGGATTCATCGAAAATTAATAAATCAAAACTTATTTGTTTTTACAAATATGCCTTCATCATCTATTCTAATAATTAATTTGTCACACGTAGCAACGAAAAAAAAAAGGTTATAAAATGAGAAGCAACTAACTAATTGAGACCATCAAGAACAAAACTACCATTATATTGGGTAAAGGCAGAGGCAGGCAATAGAGCCATGGGAATTGAATGTTTAGCAAAATTAGAAGTTCCTATTATAAAATTGTCCATTGAAAAAGATGATGATATTGATCCTGAAAGCACCAAATTATGGTTAGAAAGAAGCAAGCAAGTGAGAGTTGCCCTTGAAGAATATGGGTGTTTCTTAGGTGATTATGATGATGAGAGTAGTTGTTCATCATCAAAGCTTAATTATAATTATGAAGAAGTTTTCAAGGGATTGAAAGAGCTTTTTGATTTGCCATTAGAAACAAAAATGAAGAATGTTTCTGATAAGCCTTACCATGGATTTTTGGACGATAGAACTCCCTTTGTTCTTCCTCTTCATCAAAGCCTTGGTATTGAAAATGCTTCATCTTATGAAGCTGTTCAGTCTTTTGTCAACCTCTTGTGGCCTTCTGGCAATCATCATTTCTGGTAATTAATTCAAATTACTATGATACAGTTATATGTTTTTTGTTTCTATAATTCTTTGATTTTACTTTTGTTCTTTAATGTTCTTCATCTCATCGTCTCTATCAATATTAGAAGTCTATTAGTATTTATAAGGGATAGAATCGGAAATTTTGTTACATGTTATAATTATTTACTAAAGTTTTGAATTGAAAGGAAAAAAAAAAGAAAAAGGTTAATATATATTTGTAAAGAATTTCTGATATATGCCATTTTGTAATAGCTTGTTTTATTCCTTTGTGGGTATATTTGAATTTATTGAATTGACAGATAAAATTATGTTGGACAGTGAAAATTTATTTGCATACTCAAAGATGATATCAGAGATGGAGCAATTAGTAAAGAAGATTGTATTTGAAAGCTATGGAGTAGGAAAATACTATGATTCTCATATTGCTTCAACCACTTATCTCCTAAGAACAATGAAATATAGAATTCCAAAAAAGGGTGAAGAGAATATTGGTGCAGAAGCTCACACTGACAAAAGTTTCTTCACTATTCTTCATCAATTCAATGGAGTCAATGGCTTGCAAATCAAACCAAAAAATTCTGATCAATGGCTTCCAGTTCAATTCTCTCCAAATTCCTTCTTGGTCATGGCTGGAGATGCTTGTTTGGTAATACCTTTTTCTTTTTTTACATTTGTTTTATTTTTATTTTTTTCTAGTCTTGAATTCTTTTGTTACTGTTCAATGATATAATATTAAATTTGTCTTTACCCACTAGCTTAAATTTTTGAGTCAATCGATGATTTAAGATGGTGTCAGAGCAAGTGGTTTAAGGAGAAGGACATGTATTTAAGCCCCGACAATGTTATTTCCTCCCCATTTAAAATTGATTTTCACTTATTAGGTCTTCTTCATATATCGAACACACAAGTGAGGGGTAATGTTGAGTGATATACTATTAAAATTGTCTTTACCTACTAGCTTAAATTTTTTGGTCAACCGATGATTTAAGAGTTATTGTTCTAATAAATCATATGAATACTTTGGTTTGAATGTTCTCAACATTTAGTGTTGTATTTTAGAAAAAATATGAAGATTCTTGCTTTTGAATTAGGTTTTAATGAAACATAAAACTCAAGATGAAAAAAAAAGTTACCAGATTAACAAATCTATAGTTTGTTTAAAAGAAAAAACAAAACAAAAATATGAAGTTCTTTTTAATTTCTTGAGCTCCAACTTGACTTTGGATGGAATAGACTATTATAGTCCACTCATTGTTTGAATCTCTCATAATTAATGAATTTTTCAATGATTATAGCCTCTCACATCTTTCATACTAATTGTTATCTATAGTATATAACTATTTTATAATCATCCTCTCTTCTCAGTTGTCAGTAAAATAATCTGAATCTCAAACCCAAACTAAAAGAGTTTGTATATAACATATAGAGTATTATTAGAACTCATACAAAACTTGAGTGACTATATTAACCAAATTACCTAACACTCCGAGAAGTTGTTTCAATGTTTTAAAACATAAAACCAGTAAAAAGTAAATATAAAGAAGCTCAAAGTGTATCATGAAAAACTGTCTCCTAATTCAATTCATTTTTTAATGGTAAGAATTAATAAAAAAAAAAAAAAAAAAGTTAGAATCTCATGAATAATTGATATTAGTATTTAATGGAATAGGCATGGAGCAATGGGAGAATTCACTCAGCCACTCATAGAGTTATAATTGAGGGAAGCAAGGAAAGATATTCAACTGCCCTATTTTCATACCACAAAGGAATTATTGAAATTCCACAAGAATTGGTGGATCAGAAACATCCCTTGACATTTAACCCTTTTAACCATTATGGATTACTTGGTTATTTTTCCACTGATAATTGTGACAAAATGCCTTCAACTGCCAATGCTTATTGTGGAGTTTGACAGACTTTATAATATGCCAATTGTATGGTTGTTGGTGGAATATTATTGAATTTTTATTATAAACTTACTTGCGTCACAAAATAAATAATTATATATGTGTTTATATTGTGCCAAACTTTAATTTTATTTTCAAATACAATTTTGTAAAGCTTTATAATTTTGTGTATTTGGGTCCACCAGCAACATGTAGTTTTGTGTACTAATGAATCATGTCGAACATAATTTAATTTAATTTATTTTAGATATTGATGATATGAAGTTTTTATATTATTAAATGTATGTGACAAATATATGAAAACTTGTCAACAACAATTTAAGAAAAAGTGATAATTAAAAGAGCTTTGATTTAGAAGTTGATAGCTTGGCAATGATATCTTCTCAAATTAAGGGGTGCTTATTTCTTTTGAACCAAACTTAATTCTATTAATGAGTTAATTATTTGTACGTTAAACCTCTAACCACGATTGGTCGGCTTAGTGGTAAATAAAGTGTTATCAGAGATTATAGGTTCAATCTATGGTAGGTGACTTACCTAGAACTTAATACCCTATCAAGTCAAAGAACAATCCGAGGAATATCTCATTATTCTCTTGTAAAACTCTCTAAAATAAAATATATGTCTATTTTCTGTTTTAAATGAATTATATATGTTGAAGACTTTGAAGATCATTAAGATATAAACTCAAATAAAAGAAATTGGGTTTTGAATATAGTGATCTCTCCAACCTCCCCTTATTTATTTCCTTAATTTAGAGTTAGGTTTTGAAAATTGGTAGCTAGTTTTGTAATTTTCTTAGTTGGAGGAGAATTGACATATTTTAAGATATATCCTTTATACTTAAACCAACTATTATAAAACCAGCTACCCATTCTCATTTTCCCTAAAACTTACAAAAAATTTCTTAGTTGTGTGTCAAGTTTATATATACGTTATTTGTTTCATATCATGGTCTAATGAAATTTATAATTTAGCCATGTGTAATAGAAAATTTGTAGGTGTGCTGACTAATTTTATACAAATGATTTGGTACATTTATTTTTTGTTGGTTGGGTACAATGAGTTACGTTTAGTTGCGATGATGCAAATTCCAAGTTTAAAACTTGTTTGAGGTTTGATTACACGTTATATATGAGGAGTCTCAATGACCCATTTATTTTTAAAAAAAAATTCAAATTTGTATATTGACAGCTAAAACAACGTCCACAATATTGTCATGATTGACACTTAAAACTGTCGATAAAAATATTTAATGATCAAATGTATGTCAATAAAAGAATTGCTAACATTCTTTAAAAAAAAAAATTAAAGAATTTCATATATTATAAAATCTATCGGTGATAGACACTTTATTGTTGATAAATTCTATTAGTGATATTGTTATTATTGATTGAGAGCTAAATCTAAATTTTGTTATATTTATTATTACTTTTGTGTTGTATTATATTTACAAATACTTTAGGTTTGATTATTAATCAAATCTCGCTAAATAACCTAACCACAGTCGTTTTTGCACGAATCCACAACCCATATGTATGAATTTGATCTAAAATATTAGAATTAAAAAATTCTCTAACCAACCAAAATCCACAAACACTCCTATTTTAATATATTTTTCAACCATTTTGAATACATTTATTACATAAGAAAAATAATGATCATCCTCACAAGCTTTAATGGAACGGACAAACACAATTTATGTGATCTTAACTCAATACTAATTAAACCGAATTCCTTTTAAAATCGATGGTTGGATCTTCTATTTCGAAAGTAATTGTACCAAAAAAATTCTAAGAAAATTTACAAAACATATAGATGGCTAATTCAAATTAAGAACTTGTTTGATTTGAACTGAGCTGCATTAGAAAGGGCCATAGCTATGCATTAAGAGCAGCAGCAACATATGCCATCCACACAACACTCACATGTTTCATAGCAGCAACAACAGCAACACAAAGTAAACAAACTGTATGAATCAAAGAAAAAGAAAAGAAGATAATAATTAAAATCATGGTAAACTAATACGTATTTTATAATCACCGACGGATTTAGTGTACGTTAAGGAGATGCTCGAATTTCTCTCAACTTTAGATTCTTTATATAGTATATAGATGTATATATATATAACTGAAATAATACAAATACTAGTAGTTGTTATAAGATGATGTTTCTCAATGAATATGTAAAAAGAAAAATTAGGTTTAATTGCTTAATAGAACTTGAAGAAAGCAGATCAAACAAATAACATGTTTTCTTTTCTTGACAAAAAAATCAATCCCAAAATTTTGTTATATATATATATGTATAGAAATTTAAAAGAAAGATAAATGGAAAAAATATACATACAAAGCATAGAGACAGCCTTTATCTTCCCTACGCTTTTGGACATGATCATAGTACGACATCGTCTGTTCCTGAGGTGCTGCTGCTACTGCCATTGCTGCGATTTTCGTTCGACTTGGTTCTGAGCTATTGATCTGATCATATTCAATGCAAAAATGGTCTTTTTAGTTTGGTAGTTTATTATCCTCAAAGGCAAAGCTATGGCTCATGGCCTATCCAGCTGCTTCATTATTATTTCTGGTAAGGACATTATTATTGAATGCCCTCTTTAATGTTCAACCACTACTAGCTCTTGTAACTCATTGTTCTCTTTTCAACTGCTTTTAAATGTTTTCATGCGGCATGTAAACGGGTTTGATTTGGTCCACTCTCTGGTTTAGTCGGTTCAGTCTAGTGGTTCGACTTTTTGGCCAAATTAGGCATGCGTAGATGTTGGGCCTTGGGCCCATATGTTACAAATGGCTGATTGGTTTAAATAAGAGATATTTATACATTAAATACCATTTCAAAAGTTATTTTCATAAATGTCTAAATATTTAAATATTTTCATTAATAGTATTTAATGTGATTTTTAGTCTAAAATACTATTTCAGTAATATTTTCCATATTTAAAGGATTTTTCTAATATTGGAGAGAGAAAATTTAATTATTTTATTGCAATAATTAGTATGGATTTATTCTTTTTGCATTTGGAGAGATAAACAATATATTAAAATTGTAATTTTATTCCTTTCGAAAATATCATTTTGAACCGAATCAAAATCTTACGAAAATTTCCGAGCATGCTAGTTCTTTAGGATAGTTCATTTTTCGAACATCTTCAACCGTGCTAGTTCTCCGTTAAGTTTCTGCGACAATTTAGTTTCTTCGGGATAGTTCATTTTTCGTTTTCGACAAGTTGATGAGTATGTTTGGTCTGTCATAACTATGTTTTTTTGTTTGATTTTTATACATATTATTTGAAATATACTGGGATGTAGAATATAAATTTGTAACAAGTTTATATTACATATATACTGTATTATTGATAATATGTTCCTATATTTTCCTAGAATATAATGTACCCTGGTGTATATACTACATGCACAAATGTAATATAATTTTATCAAACATATATCGTGGTGTATATCACACATTATATTATAAAAATATACTCTATATTTTATGATATATAGATCATTATAATATACCCCACTTTGGATGCATAGATGTGATACAAATAGTATATACCCAAACAACATAGCGTGCAAATAGTATATACTCAAACAACATAACCCTAAATATACGACAACATATACTAAATTAATTTGGCTACACTATATACCCTAAATATACTACAATATATACGACAACATATACTAAATTAACTTGACTACACTATATACCCTAAATATACTACAATATATTAGATTTTGAAAAGATAGGTTTATAACCTAAAGAGGAATATATGAAATAGGAGTTTTAATTTAAAGAATATATGTTTATTTCCAAATCAAGTTAATTATTTAAAAAAATTATAAAATATTAAAAGATTCTAAAAATAAGTGATTTTAGGGATTCCTAATTTAGAAAATATTGTAATTAATTGTAGGGTAGGGTCTAAATAGTAATTTTGACTAAGGTTTTTGTAATTATTGAAGAAAGTTAGACATTATTGTAAATAATTCAAAAAATTAACATTATTGAAATATAGGTCCTTACTTGAGCCTAATACCTAGAAACTCCTATAAAGAAACATGTAATTAATCTTTGAACATGTTATTAGTTTTTAAAATAAACATTTAATTAAGTTTAATTAATTTGTAATTATCTTGTAGCAAATTTTGTGAAATATAGGATATTTTATATTAAGTTGTTAGAAAATTAAGCTAACCGATTAGGAGAATGAAATAGACAATCCAACTAGATTGTTCTATTTTTCCTAAATCTTATTAGTTTTATAAATAAACATATAATTAATCACTAATATATGTTATTAGTTTTTAAATAAACATTTAATTAATCTTTAATATATGTTATTAGTTTTTAAATAAACATTTAATTTAATTTAATTTATCCCTAATTATCTTGTAGCAGATTTCGTGAAATATCTTCCTATTTTTAATGAATGTACTTTTCTTCAATCTATCTTTAATTAATATTAAATATATTTTATTAGTTGTATCTTGTTGATTATTAATTAATATCTAACATTTTTAAATTTTAAATTCGTTTTGGAATATCTTTTTACGTTATATCTTTATGTCTTATTAAATCAATATATTTAAATTTGTATTATTAGAGAAATTATTTGAGAAAAAGAAAGAAAAATGTATTATTAATTATTTGATTTATTTGGAAAAAAGAAGAAAAATGTACATTTTAAAAAGGGGGGTTTGTTCAAAAATAGAAAAAAAATTTATTTACGGCCCATAGAAACAGTTTAAAAATCGAAACAGCCCACTCCAAAACGTAGATAAAATACCAAAAGTGCCCCTAAATGTTTTTAACCCTAATATTATAAACGACAATTTTTTCTACCGAGAACCTCTGGCGCAATTCCTCTTGCAATTCGACTTTTCTCCTCTTCAATCTCTTCTCCTCTTACTATCTTCATCTACCATCCGTTGTTCTTTCAACCTTTCATGTTCAATTTTTGTCTGCCCTAATCTTTTTTTAAGAAAACCTTCATCTATATTCATCAAAAAGATTTGAACCTTTACAGATTCAACTTTTTCCAACCTAACAAAAATATTCAACTATCTCCATCTATCTTTACCTTCCTTCATTCATCAAGGTTTGAACCTTTTTTTTTAGTTACTGGTTACGTTCTATTTTAATTGCTTACATTCTATCCACATACTAATACCAAATTTTTTTAAAAATAGATGGTAACCAAAAATTAAAAAATGCAAGCATCATCCAGCAAGGTAAAGCAGGAAGGAAAAGAGAAAGAAAAAAAAAACAAATTGTGCCAAAGGTAAAGTAAAAATTAGGTTAAAATTATATACATAATGCAAATTTGTAATTCTTTGTCCTGGTCAAATATATTTGTAATTCTAGACTGTTGATGATCATCTTGAAAATGTGATGATGTAATAGGATTCTATCACTGTCTATCTGGGATAGAAAGTGATAAAGGGTATGGTAATTTGTGATTATGCTTAGAGCTTATACATTTAATTCTTTGAAATGGATTTAGGGTGATTATGCTTAGATCTTATACATTTAATTCTTTGAAATAAATTTAGGGTGGTTATGCTTAGAGCTTATATATATCACTGTCTATCTTTGTACTTATGTTTATAGCTTGTGATGTGATAGTCTATCTTTATAGTGCTCTGTAAATGAGGAAAAAATAATTCAATCATTACGATAGTCTTCTATCAGTGTCTATCCAAGATAGACAATGATAGACAGTGACTAGATAGACAATGATAGGGGTAATGATAGAGGTATAGTTGTAACATCCCAAATTTGAGATAATTTGAGTTTGATTATCTTGAATTAGTTAAGTTTGATTTTATTTGTTTGGGATGTTGATTAATTTATTTTGGTTAAGAAATTAAATATATGTATAGATTTATATATATTTATTTAAATTTAATGGTTTTGGTTAAGAGTTAATAGTGGGGAAAGAGGTTATTGAAGAGAGAGACATGAGTTTAAATGAGCAAAGAGAAAGAGATTGTAACGCCCCAAATTCCCAAACCGAACCGAGTCGTTACTTAATTAAAACCGTTAAAATCAAAAGACGAGAATAAAATGAAACAAATACTTTTATTTAATCAAAATAAACATTTAAACGAACACTTAACCAAAAAAATGAAAAAGAAAAGTACCTAAACAGGATCCCTAAAACATTTTTCTAAACCAAATAAATACGATTCATAAAATAAAACGGTTTAACCGTAAAAGCACCAAAATAAACGTAAAGAGAAAGCAAAAAGGTCTCCTGGTCCTCTTCGGTATGGTCACTGGTTCTTCTTGTCCCTCGTCGGTCCCTTCTTATCTTTGCCTGAAATACAACACAGAAAGGATGAGTATAAAATATACCCAGTAAGAAACTCACTACTGATCCCACTAGGTGATTGTTAACTCTCTCTAATAACTCGTACTTTACGACACACAGTCAATTGGTTTAGTAGGAACGATCATGTCGGAGCAATACGCCACACAGGCTTGCTAACCGACTCTCACGACAATACGCCACACAAGCTTGTCACACCGTCCCACCACCAAGTACAAAGTAATTAGGTAAAGTTAATAGACACCATATCCAACAACGAATTCAGTAAACATAGTGATCACAACAAGTTAAATCCTCAAGCATCAGATAACACATATCAAAGGGACGACAAGTCATGCATAATCCAAACAACCAAGAACCCGAAGTTAACACCACAATGAAGGTAAATTAACTATCTTCCACACCTTATTCGCCAAAGGCGTGGATTTAGTAGAAGTATTCCTTACCTCGAATCACAGACCCTAAACACAGATAGACAAACACACAAGAACATTAATTAATAATTTCTTTCTAAAAAGAAATATTAATTCCAACCCTTCAATAACAAATTCCAAACTCACCACTCAAGACGAAAACCAAGACGATCGCATCACCGATTGAATCTTCAATTTGATCCTCAACAATAAAAGAAATACCCAATTAATCCAAGAAAATTCCTCAATTAAACATCATTGGGTACTTTAAAAACCCAAAATAAATTCTTCCTAAACCTTACCAAACACACCAACACTCCGCAGTAGTGACGGAGCTTGATCGTGACAGAAAGCGGCGCGACCAGGAAAAACACGACTCGGCTCGGCTCGACTCACTACTCGGCTCGCGAATCATGGCAGCGCGCATGGCTTGGGAAACAGATCTAGCGTCGGGCTCACTTTGCAGCTGGATGTGGCTTCACGGCTCGGGTTCGTGCAGCGGCGAACGCGCGAGGTGGAGACGCAGCTTGAGGCTCTGCAACCGGAGTGCCAGATAGACAGAAATATAAATCTATCACGGTTTATCAATATTGTTGTTAATTATTTCTCTAATAATTTAACATTTATTTACTTGTAGTTTTGTTTGACGCCACTGCATTCAACGGAAGAAGAATGCCAAACAATTTTGAAATATTTTTTAGAAATTGAGGTTGAGGAGGAAAAAGAGAGGGATAAAGAATAGGAGAAAGAAAGGGAGAAAGAAATGGAGAAAGAAATGGAGATGAACAAAGGAAAAGATGAAGTAGAAGGAGTGAACAAGATATCGAAAGAAATAAATGAACTTAGAAAGGGCAAAAAAAAAAAATGAAGAACAAAATCTATTAAAACAAGGCCTAGAAGAAATAAAAATAATGTTGAGGTCGGTTATTAAAAATCTTCCACAACAACAAGAGAAAGAAAAAAAGAATGAACAAGTTGTGGAAAAAAATAAAGCACTTTCTTGCAGCCTTAGAAGTTTGGATGAAATTGAAGATATTGATACAATTATGGAGTATGCAACAAGATATTGTTCTAGGGTAAGTATTTAATTAATTATATAGTATTTTATTATTAGTGTCTATCCCAGACAATCATAGTCCACTATCTATTTTTTAAAAAAATTTCTACTTTTTTTTCTTTCCTATATTTAAATAAATGTATCCATTACCAACTAAAAATTTTTTATCTTGAAGAACCAAGTTGAAAACGAGACACAAAGGAAAAGAGAGGTATGTATATTCCACTATTATATATATATATGTATTCTTAGGTAGAAACAACAATTGTGTTTTTTTTTTCTTTTGTAGGCAACACAACAATTGAAAACACAAGATAATTTTGAAACAATTGTAACTACAGATCTAAAAACACCAAAAACACAATTGTTGTTCGAGGTTTGATTCTGTTTCAAACTATAGTTTTATCTATATCTATTTGTCTATCTCTGTCTATCTGAAATAGACAGAGTCTAGATAGACAATTATGGTCTTTTATCTCTGTCTATCTAGATAGACAGAAAACCATCACAACTATATATCAATTTTTTAAATAATTCTTACTTTCAGATAGATGAGGTTGAAAAAAATGTTGTTGAAGAAGATGCTGAAAAGAAAAAAAATTGAAGAAGAAAAAGAAAAAAAAGGAAGAAGCTGGAGTAGAAGAAGAAGCTGAAGTATTGGAAAATGAACAAGAAAAGGAAGAAAATATGAGAAGAGAAAACAAAACAAAGTATAGACATGAGGAAAAGGTAAATATTTTTCTAATGACAATCATTTCTCTTCTATTTGGAAAGAAAATGACAGTTTTTGCGATATCTTTGTCAATTTGGATAGTTTTTGGCTATTTTTGTCTATCTTTTTGTATCTAAATAGTTTTTGTCGATCATTAAATAACTATCATAGTTTCTGTCTATCTCTATATAATAATTCTGTTTATTTGTCTATCTTTGTCTATCTGGATAGTTTTTGTCTATCTTTGTCTATCTCTGTCTATCTGGATACTTACTGTCTATCTTTGTCTATTTGGATACTTTGTTTTTTTTAATTAACTCCAATTTTTTCTTGCAGCAAAAGGAAAAACAAGTTGTTGATGATGAAGAGAAAATAGAAAAAGAGACCGATACTGATAATGAAAATGATGCAGATGAGGACATAGAAACAAAAGGAAACAAGAAAAAATTAAAGGAAAAGAGAAAACAAGAAGAATGGGGAAACGTAAAAAGTTTAGACCAAAGATATTACAAGACACATGCTTTTCAAAAGGATGAGAGACCAAAGAGAGAACGAAAACCAACCAAAAAAGCAATTGAAAGCAAAACTGAGTAGAAGAAACCTCAAAGGTTCTCAGAAAGAATTTCAACTCAAGAATATATGAAAAGGATGCATGAAACTGCTTCAAGCTTCAAGTTGAACACTTCTCAAACTCAATCTCAACCTAAGTCTCAATCTTGATTGTAGAATTGGTTTATAGATTTTGTAAAGTTTCAAGTTTGTAAAGTTTACTTTTGGTAGTTTGTAAGTTTTTTTCCTACATATTGACAATCAAGTTGTTTCAGAATTTATAAAATTAACAGTTGTGCATTTTCATAAGATGTTGTTTGGTTGTTTGTTTATGAATGGTTTGGTTGTAGTTTAATTTTGTTGCTTTTTATGATTTTTCTTGGATGGAGGACAATGATAGAACTCTATCATTGTCTATCTGAGATAGACAAAAATAAAGCTCTATACTAGCGATCTAGCTACAAAAAATGAATTTAATAAAAGCTCCAAATTGGAGATACATCAATAATATGTTCTTCCTCAGTCATTCCTCAGTCACATGTTTTAATTAGGTATGATGATACAAACATGTGATAAATACACTCTTTTTTAGCTTCTATCTTACATTGTCCATTTAAGATAGACAAAGATAGAGCACTATCGTTGTCTATCTAAGATAGACTGAGATAAACAATGATAGATACATCAAAATCAAACACCTTCAATCTATCATTGCCAATAAAAATAATTACAACTCAAGACCAGAATAAATCAAAATACATCATTCATAAACTCTAATGTCCATCCATTTGTCTATACATGTATTACAATGCAAAAAGAATGATTACATCTTTCGATTAATTTGTTCAACTTTGCAAGTCCTACTATTGTGACCTTTACGATTACAATTAGAACATCTTGATGAACTTTTAAATTCACCTACAGATGAAATTCTTTGTTTTCTATGTCTTCCAACTTTACGTTAAACAATAGGAGGTAATGTTTTCATGACATCATTTTCAACTCTCCAATCCAAATGAACTCCAACAGATCGAACACAACAACTGTATGTTTCTGACAATGTTTCTCTATAATAAAACTCGGCTACATAAGAATTTGTATCTAAATTAAGCATTCGTAGAACAACAATCGTATTTGCACATGGAATTTCCTCAAAATCTCATACTCGCTAACTACAAAATCCTAAGTCTAGCTGCATTATGAACTGTTCATTTCCATCTATTATCTTGTATTCATTGTTGCTAATAGGATCGACTTAATAGATAAACAAGAGAAAGGTAATCAGTATAAACAAGTATTCAAGTCTATCTGAGATAGACATAAATAGAATTTTATCGATGACTATCACTGATAAACACAAATAATAATCTATCTGTAAAAATTAAAGATAGATAAATACTAATAAACCATAAAAATAAAAATAAAACAAAATTCTTACCAAGAATCTTCTTGACTTTTCATGTTCTTTTCGTAACATGTTCTCAACCGAAGTAGTCAAACAAGTTTTCATTGCAAAAGCAACTTTACTTTGTTCATAAAACCACTTTTGCAATACATCTCTAATTGGACTAAGCATGCTAGCCATATGTAATTCTCTAAGATCCTTGAAAACTAAGTTTACACTTTCTGCAACATTCAATTTCATCATTCCATACCTTCTTCTCCGTGAATATGCTCGAGACCACTTGTCAAACCCAATACTACTAAGATAATTCCTAATATTTAGACAGATTGACTCCATGCATCTCATGTGGTACTCAAATTTATCAGTAGTGTAGGCATTAGTACAACTAAACCAACTCATCCTCCATTCAAGTATATTTGGGCATTTACCAAAATTTCAGCCACAGTATAATTCTCATAGACACAATATTCATTCCGCTGATCACTGTAAAAAGCAACTATAGGAATAGACATTTTATACTGTAATATGAAAAATAATTTATATAAGAAACTCATAATGAAATTAACTATTCCATAATGATAGATAGAAAGATAGACTTCTATTCCTGTCTTTCTTAGATAGACAAAAATATAAGTCTATAAATATCTATCATAAACGAAGAAGAAGATAAACAAAGATAAACGAAGAAGGAGAAAAAGAAGAAGGAGAAGGAGAAGGAGAAGGAAGAGGAGAATGAGAAGAAGGAGAAGGAGGAGAAGGAGGAGGATAAGGAGGAGAGGAAGATGAAGTTGGGGAAGATGAAGCTGGAGAAATTGGAGACGAAATTGGAAGAACCCCAATCGAGGATGAAATAATCGACCGCGCGAAATTCAAATTGGAAGGGATAATGTTGATATTTTTTAATTTTGAAGATCCGCCTTTTTTTTTTTATAAGTTGTAAATATTTTCATTTTTTTCTATTTTTGACAATTTACCTTCTAAAAATACATATAATTATATATATTTAATTATTGGAAAAAAAGAAAAGAAAAAAATAATTATTATTTATGATAAATATTTTGGTCTTATTGTTATGCGTGAAAGATAAAAAAATGAAAACTTTTTCGTCCTTATGCATTAGCACAACCATCATTGAAGTTTAATCTCTACCGCCAGCCGGCTTGAACGTCGCCCTCTGCATACGAAGCCGCCATCAGATCAGACGAGCCTTTTACCATTGGCTGCCTTGAATGCCGCCCTCTGCGTATGAAGTCGTCGTTGGATGAGTCTTTTACTGTTGTCCTCCCCGTACGAAGCCTCCGTTGGACGAGCCTTTTACTATCGACCACCTCGAACACCGGCCTCTGTGTACGAAGTCACTGTTGAGTTGTCGTCTACGCGTCTCCCTCCAATGTGAGCTCCGTGGCACGTTGTTCTGTCAGCTTTTGTCTATCGGTCTCCGATCCACGCTGCCGCTAGCCTAGCCATGCCAATATGTGTTGTTGTCAATGGGAGTATTTGGAGCTTTAGAAAATTTCGGGGTTGGATAGGTTGTTGGAAGGTGTGAGTTGAGATGATGTGTTTGAGGGAGAGTATTTTAATGATAGTGTGTTTGGAAAAAAGTGTTATTTTGAATTTTAGGATTATTGTAATTGGAAGGTGAAATGTTTATTATGAATAGGGGCATTTTTGACAATTTTAAACATGTATTTTTTTTCTTCTGATTTTTCCATTTTTATAATTATAACTTTTTTTTTTTTGCTATTTATCAAAAGTAAACATTAATATTTGCTATTTATCTAATCACCCTAAACATATACAGCTTTGTGTAAAAAATAAATAAATAAAATATAGAGATTTCAACTCTGCGACAAAGTAGGGAAAATTTTTTAAAAAGAAAGAAACAACAAAAAAAAAAAGAGGTTGAGATTTCAACGCTCGACAAAGTTGGGAAAAAAAATAATAAAAATAAAAAAGGTTGTTGAATCCTCAACTTCCTCCACATTGTTTTAAGTTTAGTGTTTTTTAATTTTTATAATATTAGTTTTCTTAGAATTAGTTTTTTAAATGTAAAAGTTTAGTTTTTTTTTTTATAATACCCGTTTTTCCGTGTTAGTTTTTTAATTAAAACTTTTTAGTGTTTTTGTTTGATTTTAATACAAAATTAATTTAAATTATTTTTTATATATAATTTTTATAATGTTTGATTTTTTATTCTTTAAGACGATGTTTATTATTTTTTTTATACAAAAATGTAATATTTTTTATTTTTTTTAATACAAAATTAGTAATCACCAGAGTGGAGTTGTGCTCTTCTCACATGATGGGAGGATTGTGGTAGTGTCTACCTTGAGTCACCGGTTTTTTATACCCCTTCTAATTGAAACTCGTATTGTTTGACATGGGTTACAATTGGCTAAAGAGATGCTTTGTGGTGGCTGTTTCAGATTGTCTAAATCGTGTGCGCTTGATTTTGGGTCACGTACAGTCTGTTGCTGAAGTTAGTGGGTGGATTGACGATATTCGCATTGGTTACTGCATTTGCCAACGCTGAAGTGCGTCATTTGTCTAGAGCTTTAATTGATCTCGCACATAGCATGGCTAGATTGGGTGCTAGAGGCCAATGAGTTCTTGGTTTAGTTCGTTTCCTTTATGGTTGCGTAATTTTGTATCTAGGCCTCCTCTTGGAGGAGTTCTCTAGTTCCGTTTCGATTATTGTTGAATAAAAAAAATACAAAATTAATAATTTTAGTGGATTTTTTTTGTAGCTTTTATAATATTGGATTTCATTGGATTTCTTAGTCTTAGTTTTTTTTTTTTAAAAAATCACTGTTTTCGTTTATTTTTAATACAAAATCAATTTGAGTGATCCTTTTTATAATTCAAATGATATTTTGTCTTTTTTTTTTATTATTATTATTTAAGTTTGATGTTTTTTATTTTTTTAGAAAAGAAGTTTGGTATTTTTTTACTGTTTTTAATACAAAATTAATAATTTTAATTATTTGGTTTTTCAAGAGTAGCTGTGGGTCATCTTATGGATTTAAAGTAAACATCGTTGACTTGACTGCGGTATGTGGATTTATTTTATAATTTGTGAAAAATCAATTCTTTTATTATTCCATTTAAAAGTAAATGTAATTTTTTATCCTTAATAATCAATCGATGATAATAAAACTCCAATATTTTCATTGATCGTCTTCAAATTGAATTGAATAAACCACAATTTCTTTGTTTGGTGCATTTATGCTGCTAAAAAATAAGAATAAAATTTATACAAAATATTAACACAACATAATCATGGATTTTTAAAAATCTACTAAAAATGTTATGAGAATTTTTTAATTCATATTACATAGTTTAAATGTTCCATCAATATATTTTGTATTTATATAAACGTTAATAAACGTTGAATTACAAGTTTTGTCTATAACTTTTTTATTTTGTTTTTACAAGTCTCTTAAAAATGTCTAACATATTTACAAACATTTCTCCAACAAGTTTAAGATATATTAAAAAAAATTAAGAAACAATTTTATTAATAAAAAAAATGAATTTGTGGAGTCTATTCCTTTTAAATAATATAGTTCAAATAATTAATTGTTTAATTTTATTGAGATTCAAATTATATATATTTCAAAATCTTTTAAAATTGTCGGTGTTTGTTTATCCGTTGTGTGCAACAAGGAGAACCTGATGAACATATGGATAAGCTCCAATGATCAAACATGATTCATATACTATAATCTTTTAGTAGAAGCAACTTATAACAACTATCAGTTTTATTGGTTTAACTTTAGTTTTATTTTAAAAACATTAATAAATATTCAAAATTGCATTATTTATATGTATATTTGAAACTTTATAATTTTAAAATTAATATTACTTAATTTAGATATTGTACCAATATATATTCATATAAATGTTAAATTATAAATTTAGTGTCTGAAATTTCAAAATCGTATTTGAAAAATCTCTAACCTTTTAAAGTTTTTGTCAAATAAGTCACGAATGTCTGACGAATTCACAAAAGTCAAAAGCAATTTATTGAAAATCTTTAAATATCTTTTCCATATATTTTCTCGAAAATTAAATGTTTCTTTCCATAGCTCATTTTAGATACTGATTAAAAAAATAGAAATTTTCACAAAATTTCTTTAAATATCAAAATTCTATCGAAATCAGAATTTCTCGAAATATGGTCATATTTATTTCAAAATTTAAATAAACAAATTTTTAAATAAAAAAACTACCTAAGATAATCTTATAAATAATTTCCCAAAATACCATCGGACTTATCTATTAAATCTCTAAAATTGAATTTATTTAATTATTGTAATTAGTAAATTGTAACTTAAGCACAGATGCTAAAGATGTTCCTCCTACGTAACCAGGGACTTTCTTGTATATAAAAAAAAAAAAAAAAACAATTGATTTGAGTATTTAACGAAATGTTTCCTAAATTTCAAAGCTTCTCAAAATTTTCTTGAAATTTATCGAAATCTTGAAATTTTATCGAAATTTGGTTGAAAAATGAAGTTTTTCCTTATTTAGATTTCAAAGTCTCAAAATTTCGAGATTTCGATGTAAATTTTATATATGTTATATTATAACTCATTTCATGTTGCAAAGTCAAACACTCCATAAAAGTCCAAAAAAATAGAAGATTCATTTTAAAGATTTTATTTTAAGTTGTGTGTTAGTGTGGGAAAATCTTTCTCCCTCTATTTATTTTTAATTTAAAGATGTGAATGTGTGGCAAAAAAAATAGAGGAAAACTCTAATATCATCCACCTTTAATAACATGAATGAGATGGTAAAACACGATAAAATATGTTTTTGACCAAATTTAGAATAAGAAGAAAACTAAATCAAATCTTCTAACCTACTTTACTTTTCTAAATAGTTTCAAAATTACAAAGTTTATCTAATTACTTTGAAAATCTACAATATCTATCTCATGTTACCAAAATATTGTGGTTTTGAACCTATTTTATAAAAAAACGATAATTTTGAAGATTTGATGGAATATAAATTAATTAATTGAATTGGTCGAGCGTTAAACACTCACCAATGTGTTTTTTTCTCTCTTTTATATGGTCTAACACTTGACCATAGACCAATATGTTTTTTTAGTTGATTAACAAATAACCCTATTTTAGGCTATTCAATTGGCAATAAATTAGATAGATGTTATAGATTTTGAAAATATGTAGATAAGTATTGTAGTATGGGAGATTCAACAAGAGATGTCCAATTTTTCTGTGGGTTCGGGGCGAGAGTGGGAGGAAATTTTTTTTTGTGAGCTATATGGGGACGAGGATGGGGAATGCATTTCTTGACCCCGACTTCGTCCCCTGTCCTTGCCTCGATTATCGTTTATTTATTTATTTAGTATAATTATGTAAGGTTATGTTATTATGATTATATAATAATACATTTAAATTTCAAGTTTTATTGTTTATTGGCGGAGACAATGAATATGTTTAAATTCAATATTTAAATATATATTATATATGTTAATAATTTGATTTATGTTTATTTCTTTTTACAGTTTTTTAGACAAAAACATGACTAATTTATCTTTAAATTCATTTGTCGTATAAAACTTACCATAATAAACAACTTAGTGATAGATTTAATTATTTAATTCAAATTTTCTTACAATGATTTAAATTGATTGGTTTTTTTAAAAAAAAAATTCAAAAAAATAGATAACGGGGAAAATTTTTCTACAAAAAACCCGATCCCCGCAAATTCTCTGTGGTTAATCCCCACTCCGATTCCCGTGAGGAATGAAATGGAGAACAGGGATGGAGATAGGGAATGGCATCTCTGGCCCCACCCCGCTCCATGGACATCTCTATCTCTAGATTCAACCAATTTGTTATTTTTTCTAAGTGTTGAATGATTTGGTAAGTGCAACAATCAATTGAGCAATTTTTTTTTTCTTTTCATAAATGTTGAAAGATTCGGTAGTTACTTATTTAAAATGACAATAGATATTTAAAAACTGACATTTAATATTTTAATCTCTAATTCAGTTTAAAAAGAAATTTAAAAAACATATTTTATCGTATTTTATCTCTATCTCATTCATATTATCAAATAGGAATGATATTTGATCTTAAAATTTTCCTCTATTAGATAGAAAGATTTTTTCAAAAATTACATGTTGACTTAAAATAAAATCTTTAAAACAAATTTTTTATGAGATAGTTTATCGAAATCTAGAATAAAAATGAAATTTTCTCTTATTTAGATTTCAAGTCTCTGAATGGAGATTTAGATGGAAATTTTGAAAAATTTCAAAATTTCAAGAATATTTTGTTAAATACTCGACCAATTGTTTTTTTTTTTATATATATATATACAAAATCCTTAGTTACGTGGAAGCTAGGATGATAACATCTTTAGCATTTGTTCTTCAATAGCAATTTTTTTGTGTAAATAATCATATGATATAACTAATTAACCACAAAGTGGAATGTATCATATTCTTTATTAGAATTACAACTATTGGTTTTCCTTTTTGTTTTTTACAAAAAGGGTGCTTTATAAAAATTAATCATTCTATTTTGAGAAATTATTAAAAATAGAAAAATGATCAAACTATTTACAACCTTTAGAAAAAAATGTCAACCTTCAACATTAAAAAAATACCAACATTACCCTTTAATTCCATTTGAATTTCGCGCAACCGCTTTTCTCATGGTCGATTCCTCCTTCTTCTTCAGCGAATTTCTTCAGCACTTGTTCGTGGAATAATCTTCAAATCTTCAACATCTCTTTCTTGTTCATCTTCTTTCTGCGACATCAACATCAGGTACACATCTCTCTCTCATTCTTTTTATTTTCCTCTTCTTCTTCTTCTCGTTCCGTAATTCTTATTTTTATTTTTCTTCTCCTTCGTCTTTAATA
>JBBPDJ010000017.1:7803611-7850926 GCA_037974625.1 Cucumis cinereus
TTGTTAATTAATATTAATTTAATTTAATTTTAATTAAATTAAAATTAAATAACTCCCTTGTGGGAGTTATTTTTTTTTTTTTGGAACGTGGGATGATCCCATGTTTTACGAAATATCTCGCTAACCTCCCTTTTCATCCTGAAGAATGGGAGTCTAGAAGCCAAACCTCATTTACTCAAAAGATTGAAGAGGTTCCAATTGGTGGTGGCTACAATTTGGAGTTTTGTAGATTTTTTAGATGACACTAAAAGTGAGTTTTTTTTTCTCTATAATTTTATCTAAAAAGCATGCTTAGCCTATTTAATTCAGTAAATAGTTTCTGTTTTTTTTTCAATGTATGATATTTTATTTTCCCAAAATAAAATTGAGAATGATTCTGTATTTCTTCCACTGCAATGGGTTTTTATCCCATCACTTGAGATATTGTAATTGTAATGACACCAAATAATTTTATTGACATCATTGGATTCTCCTTGTTTAATGATAACAACATAGAATAAAGGAAAAGGAAGTAGTTGGACGTGTTGATGAAGCTCACTGCTGTTTTGGTTTGGATGGTGATGATCCATCCATGAGATTCCTTCATGACTTTAATAATATTAATATACATGATCATTCTATAACAGACTATGCCTCAAGAAATGATCAATAGCCATGAACTTCAGACAATCACATTAGACTATAGGCGAGAAGGCCAACAAGACAATATCATGCAATCCTTTACGAGCATGGAGGATGTTGAGAATGGAGGGGAAGCAACTCCAGAGCTTAATGGAACAAATAGTTGCATCTACATTATTTGGAATAAGTTTTGCTTTCTTTTGTTTCACTTTCATCACTTCCCTCCTTTCAAAATTTGTTTGGTTTCTGTCAATTTGTTAGTGCTAAAACTATTTGAAGTGTAGAGTCTAGAATCAGCCTAGTAGAGGCAGGAAGTTGAATGTATGTACTTTGCTATTAAGACTTTGCTATAACACTATATCCGAAATTTAAAGTTTAGTTACGTAGTTTATTACTTTTTCAATTTGATTCAAGAGTTGGATACATAAAATGCAATGAATGTATGTTCTTGGTTCTTATCTTTACATTGTATATATACAGTTTTATGACTGCCATTACAGGCGCAAAATATAGGCAAATACAAGGTACAATAAATATTAAATTTTTTTTTAAAAAAAATACACAATTAACTTGACAGTGAAACACTGTCAAGTATAGTCTAAAACTTGACAGTAGAAAACCGTCAAAATTAAACTTTTCCTTATTCTTGACAGTGAAAAACTGTTAAGTAAAGCTTTATTCTTGGCAGTGGATAACTGTCAAGCAAACTCTTATTCTTGACAGTTTTCCACTATCAAGAAATAAATGCTTATTCTTGACACTGGATTACTTGACGGATTTAAAACCGTCAAGTAATGCTTTACTTGACAGTTTTTCACTGTCAAGTAAACCATTTTCTGTAGTAGTGAGCTATCACTAGTTATTTAGGACATTGAGTTGATATAGAATGTCTGGAACTCATATGCATGGGGAGTTCATATGTTTGTGTTTGAAAAGCAAAATTGTTTTGCCTGAATTCATATGTTTGTGTTTGGAGGTAGAGTTGAGTTCATATGTCATAGGTATCTGTTGTAAACTCTTTCTCATTCTTTTTTTTTTTTTTTATGATTACTATTTTTGTTTTGAAATTTTTTTATTCAATCATTCTACTCATCTTTGTTTGAATAAAATATGGATACCAATTTTTTTCTTTTATTTTCAAATCATATTCTTATTATCTTTTTTCTTCTCATTGTTGCTCTGTATTTTTCCTCTATCATTAATTTTTTTTAATTGAATCTCCCCCTAACCATTGGAATATCACTACATTTTTCAAGAATTCCATTTTCAATTTCTTCAAATTTGAAGGATTAGAAAAAAAAATCTCTAATTTTTATATTTCATGCTACAAAATGCTCTAGACAACAAATCTCTAATTTATGGTTCTCTTCTTTCTTTTTTTTTTTTTTTTTTTTTGTTACTTTTGTTATGAGTTTTTGTTTTTTCTTAGTTTTTTGTTCCATCATTCTACTACATACATACTTTTCCAAATTCTTAACACTTATTTGATATGTGAATTCATTCTACATATAACTATTGCTCTTAAAGTAGACAAAATACAATTATTTATCTAATCAACAATCCTACAAATACACTTTAACAATCATAGAATGTTCGCGTGTTTGATAGTGAACAAAGAATAAGATTGTAAGTAGGGTTTATTTATATGTTCACAAATAATAGTGACTGAAATTGATCGCTGGGAGATGGTCACGTGAAAGTGGCTATCGAGTTGGCCATTAGAGTTATCATCAAAGGTGGATGTCGAAGCTGAAAATTGGTCATCAAAGTTGTTGTCGAAGATGGATGCCAAAGTCCATAATTGGATGTCATAGTTGGTCACGTGAAGGGGGTTGGTGGAGTTGGTCGCTTGAATTGGTCGTTGAAGTTGGTCGCACAAAAGTGGTAACAGGAGTTATCATTGGAGTGATTGTCGGAGCCCGAAATTAGTTGCCAAAGTTGGTCGTCGGAGGTGATTGTCAGAGCCCAAAGTTGATCGTTGGAGTTAGGGGTGTGAAGTGATCAGCGGAGTTGGTTCTCAGAGTGTCACAATGGTAGTTTTCGACAGTGGCCAAAGAATGAGTTGGTATATTATACTAACACAACTCAACTCATGTTGATGAGCCAAACACCCCCTCAGTGATAAAAAAAATTAATATACATTTATCATTGATAGTTAGTACGAGTCTTCTATCACTTTTTTATCAGTGATAGAATATGCTTAAAATTATATTTGTTGTCAACTTATTTAAATTAGTCTACCGCTAATCATAGTCCGTGATAGTCTTCTATCATTGTCTATCAATAATAGAAAGTGATATACATTGGTGATAGTTAATTGAAACCGTAAAACAATCTTAAAGATTTGATGGCAGAATTAATTGTCTCTCTTTCTTATTTAACTTTTTTCTATCATTTAATTTGAATCTTGTTTCAATAATTTGAGTTTACATGTGGGAAGTGTCAAATCGAATCATATATGTTTGATTAAGACATAAGGTAACAAAAATCAGACGCAAAGCCATTAGGAGTAAGGGGCCATAGGATCACGTGAACAAAATTAAACATGGAATGATCTTCCATAGCGACAATAAAGCATGATTTTGCTCAAGTTTTGTTCAACCCCCTCTCTCTCTCTTTTAATTATTAGGCCTTTCAATTCCCTTCAACCATACAAACAAATGGTTGGATTAAAAAACAATACACCCCTCTCCATCAACAAGACTATGAGAATAGGGTTTCATTTTTTTTTTTTTTTTATGGTCCTCTCCCACATGGGGCCTTATAATTGTTTGTTATGAAATTGTGTGGGAAATTGGTGATGATCATAAGGTAAATAATGGTTATGTTTGGAAGCTCTTGCTTTAATAGAACCATTGATGATGAACAAGAAATCCCTACTATGGTCTGTTTTTCATGGAGAAAATAAATTCGATTGGAATAATATATCTACCGCAAAATCAACAATCAAAATCTTGATAATGTTTGTTAAACAACAAGGAAAAAATAGAAAATGTGACACATAAAATAGTTAATATTAACTATTTTCATAGTGAGATAAATTATTTTTTTTTTATCAATTTTTCTAATTTTTCAATTTTAGTCAATATTTTGTTTTAACCCCTAAGCAGAGTGTCGCAAGTAAATGACAGTATAAAAGACACATCAAATCTCTAAAGAATCAGTGAAAAGAAACTGACTGAAGCTGTAAAACAACCTCCCAGTAACAACAATCTTTGGAGAGAGTAAAGAGATTATTCTATATATTTCTCACAGTAAACTCAACAGTAGCCAATGTGTTGCTCAAATTCTTCAATTTTACCAGCAATGAAAGAATGAGAAATCTCAAATGTTACTTTGTTCTCATACACTTCACAATGACCTCCACGAATTTTTTGTACATGTGCCGTTTTAAGTACATTTTCTTTACCTTCTTTCTTCCTTCAGCTCCCATTTTCTCCCTTACCTGTGGATTTTTTAGTAGAAACTCCAAATTTTGTGCAAGAACTTGAGTACCTGGACGTCCCAAAGGATGAAGAAGACCTGTCACATTGTGCTCAACAATCTCCTTTGTTCCTCCAGCATCAGTTCCGAGGACCTGTCCCATGCATCCAGTGATCGTGTTGTAAAATTAGGCAATTTTTATCGGTCTCGAATGATAGGTAATGGAAGGAGAATGGTAACAGAGTTATTTGTAACGTAAACTCTATAGGCAAGGCTGCAAATTCAACATTGCCAACCCCACAAGCCTTTGAGTTAAAACTTCATGGAAATTTCTACTTCTCCAGCCACATTTTTCAGATGATTATCTTAATAGGCATTAAGCATGATAAATATAGGCATCCTCTCATAAGAGATATGACATAATAAAATGGTGGAGGAAGTCGGGACAATTTGAGGGAAACAAACTGAATATGAAACTAGTCAAAGAGCTTCCGCCAATGTTTAAGTGAAGGGCCGCTTTCATGTATAGGTGGAGGGCAATATCCTCAGAGAGTGTATTTGCTAGAACGCTTAACATGGTTTCAAATTCAATAGTCAGTGATCATCATCTTTATTTTCTTTTATTTTTATTTGGTTTCGGGTGGGGTTGTCCATTAATTGAAGCAAGCGCAGTTGGAATGCAACAAGAAAAACAGCAGAGAAAAGTTACTCTACATAAAGACCAGCTTAAATAGAAATGACCAGTCAAGTCGATTCTCATACCGGAAGACCAAAAGCCATTGCTTCAATAGTTACTCGTCCAAATGTTTCACCTATCCCCTGCAACATTTT
Source organism: Cucumis cinereus (assembly GCA_037974625.1). Lineage (NCBI taxonomy): Eukaryota > Viridiplantae > Streptophyta > Magnoliopsida > Cucurbitales > Cucurbitaceae > Cucumis > Cucumis cinereus. The sequence continues at coordinate 7,808,487 of JBBPDJ010000017.1, forward strand.
CAAGATCAGTACACGAGATACAAGCAGTGCGCTTGGATTTGTAAATGCCAAGAATTTCTACATCAAGGAAAGATCCATTTTAATTTGCTAATAGAGTGAGAATGTTTAGCCAGCTTCTTTGACCTGCAATGGGATTTCTGCCTATATTGCCAAATAATTAAATTTATTTTTTACATGCTCCATATTTCATGAAGAGGGATAATTTCCAAACATTCGAAGATGCACAATTTAAGTTCACTGGACTATATGGATAATGCAACTACTACTGCTTTTACATGAGCGAGTCTTCAAAAGTAGATCACCTGGGAATTTATAACATAAATGTCTGCAGCAGAGTAAAGGGATGCTACACGAGTAGTTGCAGGAGTCCACAGCACTGACTGTGACAAGTTTGAATGTTGTGACAAGAACCTTAGAAGTCTTTTGACATAAACGACCTTGTTGCTCTTGGATCCAACAGACCCGATTACAAGTTTGAAAGACATTTCCGGTCTTTCTCCACCATCAGCCAGCAATCTCCTTACTGTTACACTGGTCATGTCATTAACAGGGCCCTGTAGATAAAGTTTCTCGATGCTATTTTTGCTCGACTCATTCAAGCTTATAACCGTCCCGTTCAAGATAGGTACTTTCAAGGACAATCCACTATCATTTAATTTTTGAAGCAAAGCTCTCATATAATGCCTTCTGGCCAATTTTGGCCGCGATGGACTTGAATCGTCTGGATTTCTAATTTTAGAATCATCTCTTGTAAGTCCTCCGTTGATCAACAAGTTGCTTGATTCAAGAAGCAAGAAATGGCCCTTTCCAGGATTTATGCTGCTCAGAGTCAATACTACAACGTCACTATCACCCACTCCCATCTCCTTTCGAATAGTATTACGCAGTAACTGTTTTTTCTCCAACATCTTCTCGGGGCTGGAAGACTCAGTATTGAGAGAACATGAAATTCCAGCTACAAAAGCTAGTTCATCGTTAACAGAGAGTGGTACAATTGCAGGTTGAGATCTCAGTTTTATATTTTCTTCTTGACACCAATTTAACCACTGCTTTGATTGTAACTCTGATATGAAAATTAGCATCTTTACTCTGTCGAGAACAACTTTAGACCGATTGAAGTACTCTCTACGGTTTTCCATGATCCACCAAGCAACTTGACTTGCACCAGCTGGAAAATGCTCAATATAGCCATCTGAATAAAAGAAAAATATGAACGACTGATACGCGCTCAGCTTTGAATGATAGAAGCACATCAACAGATGTTGGGTTATAAATCAACATTTAAAGAAAACTTTGCTCTCTCTACCAATCTTCAAAGGAAGTTCGACAAGCCTTTCATGCCATGAGACAGAAGAAGCAAGAAAATGAATTATGCACACACACACACACACATAAAGGCAGAAATAAATTAGTAACAAAATAATTTGAGACTGGCAAAGAGGACCTCCAACAAAGACCATCATAGGGCATTCTTATCATTAAGGAGCAGACACTATACATTGGTTGCCCTGGACATTTAAACATACAGTAACTTTCATAGGCTAATAAGAAAGGAATCAAGCAATCTTTTCATTTCAAGGAACAGGCCATACATACAAGTGTCTCCAATCAACTTTGATTGATCCTTAAAAACATTTACTTCAATAGAGTACTCAGTTACGTACACTTGGTTTCAATAGAGAAATTGTTTAGGGTTTAGGGTTTAGGGTTGGTTTATAACTCAAAACATACCGTATAATTCTCATCAAATAAAGAATACAAGCCTATCGATTATAATCTACACACACTCAACTGGTACACTGAATGAGAGCGCCCAACAGTTAAAAAGTTTGAAGGAACGAAGTAAAAAAGGAAAGCAGCGGAACTGTCTAATTATGACCTGGGAACAAAATCCTGGGAAAGAAAACAGTCAGCCTGTAAAACCAAATAACTTCCATATTTCAACGAAACTTTGTAAACTTTGATAAACAAGTTGATACATCAATCGAAATTCATACTCATATAGGAATTATTGGTTTGCCAATTGGTCAGAGTAGATGCACAACATTCCACACCGAGCTGAATTAGTTACCACAAAGAATCAATAGGACAAGAACAAAAATATATTGATTGTAGACAACTGAGGTTAGAATACAGCTGTTTACACATTTGGACAATGAGAAAACAGAACACAGGTAATGTAGTTGAGAGTCTTGAGACAAGTGTTGCATGAAGGAAACGGGAAAATCAACTTGAATGGCATCAACGAAATGTCTAAATTATCAAAAAAAAAAAAAAATCAATTTCATGCACTCTTTCCTCTAACTCTTCTTTTTGTGAAACCTTAGCTCTCTGTCTTATCCTTTCATTTTCCTGGGTATAAATGTGGTTTTAATTTATATATATATGTATATATATAGACACACACACACACACATGTAGAGAAGGGGAAAAAGGGTAATGAAAATCCCTATTCCCTCATCACTGCCTCCAAAATTAAGAACCATCTTTTATTTTAGGTCAGATCCACCTCTGAAGTCTGAACAATGATTTCCATATTTTGATAAGCCATGGTGAAAGCAAATAAAGAGAAATTTTTATATTCACATTCTCATTTTTAACTGATAAATGGGGCTAAGACCAACCGTACTTCATATACAATAGACAAATTATGAAAAGGCTCTTACCAATCCATGATGCACACACTGCGGATCCAGCAATCACCAGATCTGCCTTCATGGCTGTTTTAAAGCTGAGATCAGCTTTGTCATCAAGCACTTTGATCCGCCTTCTTGAAAGCTCTGACATTAAGCCACCCTTCTTGCTAAGAGCTACAGCCGAAACTGAGGCCCCACAACTCAAGAGCTCTGTTGCCAACTCCATCATTGAAATAGGTGCTCCCGTCATTGACAGCTCATGGAATATCAACACAAATCTTCTAGACCAAACAAGACGAGCAAAATCCCCTTTCCTATCACAGGTGCCAGAACGCTTCTCAGGACTCCAGTCCAAAATTCTATCCTCTGTTGAACCAAATGGGCCAACAAGCAATCCATAAGAAGAATTTTTCAAAGGAATTTCTGGCTCCTGCTCTTCTATGTCATGATTTGTGACTTCTGCAGGGATTTTCCCCTTGTTATGCACTTTATCACGCTTTGATCTCTTACTTCTTTTCCGTGGTTTTGTTTTCTTAGAAGCAGAATCACCATTTTCCTTTCTAGCCAAAACCACATTTACCACCCCTCCATCACTTCCATTATTCTCACCGGATCTATTTTCAATAACTAAATGATTGTTAGTTAAAATCAGACTGTGGGAATGATTCTGTTCAGTGTCTAACTTCTGATTACTTTGTTGACCGCCAAATCCCAAAAACTCATCCTTATTTTCCCCATGAGCCCACCTTGATTGAACATAAAACCCAAGATAAGCCCACAAAGTAATTAGCAATAGCCAAAACAAGACTTTATTATTTCGAATCCAATGCAAACCAAAACCAGTACTCCTAGCTTCTTTTCTTGGTGTTCGACTTGAATGTAATCTCCTAAATGAAGGGGAACCTCTAGGCGTTGATTTTCCAGATAATGAAGGCTTAAAACTGCCACTAGGCCTTAAAGAAGATGGCTTAACTACATTTCCAAGAAAATCTCCTCTGTTGTTTCCTTCCATCTGTTACTTCAATTTTCTACATTACCAAGTATCATTGCGCTTTAGAACCTTGGACCACTCAGGAACAGCCAAATGCTATAAGCAAGATCCTTTGCAGTAGTTTAGTATAGAATTCTACAAAAAATAAAACAAGATCATTAGTCTCACTTGAATGCAAACCTACAAATATGTAAATTCCATCTTAGAGCCGTTAACTGCTAAAGGAAAATGAAAGGAAAAATGCAATCTCAACTTTTCAAAAAAGGGCCGGTAAATAGAAAAGAGGCAAAATTCTCAACCCCCACTTCTCTTTCCTGATAAAAAGTGTTCAAGAACCAAAAAAGAAAAAAGCCCATCTACACAATTAGCAAGGACACTAGAAAATAAATGATAATTCACCTGAAATACAAGTTTTCTGAAGGCATCAGTAACAAAGAACCATAACTTAAAGGTAATTTCTTTACCTGAGGTAAACAAAAAGCATGCAATAAACAGAAATGTAGCATTTCCTAATCAAAGTATAAAACACATTAACTAAACATCCTCCAATCAATCCCAATCACATAAACTCTCCGCTAAGAATCAACCGCAAACTCTTTGCAGCTACTTCACAACAACTTGGAAAACAAAATTTTTCACATCAAGGCATGAAATCAAGGAAGAGAAGAAGCAAAATTAGGAAAATGAAAAGGGTATAATGTGAATTGAGGAAGATTATTACATGGATCTTGTTGAGTGGAAGTAGAATCAAGATCTGAGCTCCGGGATTCTTGAATGTGGGATTGGAAGGTGAAGGAATGTGGAAGAAGAGTGAAATGGAAATGGGTGTGATGTTGTTCTTGAAGGGAATTGGATGAGAGAGAAGGAGAGGTTTTAGAGAGAGAGAGAGCGATGGAGGAAATTTGGAGAGTTAACAGTAGCAAGCTGAGAAGAAAGAGGTATGTGAGTGAATGAAGTGGGAATATGAAAATTCAACGAGAAACGATCACACGTGCGACAATTGGCGCGTGAAACTTCTTACGTTTTTATTTGTTTTTTATTATTATTTATTTATTTTATTTATCTATTTTAATGTAAACTTGTAGACTTACTTTTATTATATGGTTTTGGATTTTGTGGTACAAAAAGGCTATAATTTGGTGTGTTGATCCCATTCTTCATATCGTAGACACTCAACTTTCACCCGTCCGATTAATATTTTTTAAAAAAAAATTAATTAAAAGGTCCTACCGGGAGTCGAACCCAGGTCGCTGGATTCAAAGTCCAGAGTGCTAACCACTACACCATAGAACCTTATCTGTCCCAAATTATCATCATAAATATTATATTTCATATAACCATATGGTTATTTATACTACATTACCTTGCAATGCATGTGGCATTTTCCATCTATCATTTGATTTGATATATATATTTTTAGATTGAGTATGACTAATAATTGTAGTTTATCTAATAATTTAGTAATTTATGTATAAAACTAGTACAAATTTGTAGAACTTGGCCATATATATATTTGTGTAATAGAGAGACCTTTAACCCACGGAGTATAGTTAATAAATCTAAAATTAATACGTTGGAATTAGTAAGTTTGTATTTGAGGTGTAGAGTTGTCAAATTGAGTTTCTCAATAATTATAAAAAGAATAGATTAAGAAAGTTAAATGAAGTTACTTGGTAAATGTGAAGAGTAGACTAGAGAGGAAGATTGAATTCTTGGTAAATCATTAAAGGTGAAAAGCATAAAACAAAATGAAAAGATGAAATTAATCGATAAATGTGTAAGTTCAATACTGTTGACTATTGGGTTTTTTGTATGAATGGCCTCTTTACAGGAGCACAAATGAAAAATTGTCCAATTTTCGTTACTCAACGAAATATGACCTTCTAATTTCGTCAGCACCGTATGAAGTTATCGGTTTACCTAAGGTTCAGTCTGCGCGTCCAAAAGCCACTCTCTACATGCTTCACGTCTACTCGATCCTCAATGCTCGATACACGCTCCCTCGTTCCACAAGTTACGAAAAAATAAATACATTTTTTAACTACTAAATACACGATGTACTCAATGCACATTAACCTATTGTTCGCTACACGATCTTTGATTCCAACCAATTAATGCAAGTAGATGTCAATTTAGGAAAAATTACTAACAAAGGGTACAATTCGATCTCATCAAATTAATGAAAAGTCATTTTATAGGAATACAATTCGATCTCATCAAACTAACAAAGGGTACACCACACTCTTTGATTATCAAACACTTCAAAACACGAATTTTCCTCCAAAACAATTATAACAAAGAAGAAAATGAAACTCATATCATATCACAAGTGGGACCCTTTGAAGACAACGTTTTATAGGAATGCAATGAGGAATACTTGTTCAACTCAATCACGTAAGTTGCACTCAAACACTAGTTTGGAATACTTGACAGGTTATACAATAATCATTTTATGTATGGACCGGTCAAATATATTCAGTGAGTGCATTCAGGGGGATCGAGTGTGGGGCCAATATGGGTTACATGGTAAGCACATAGAATCAGTGTGTTTTGCATGTCCTGTATAAGTTAAGGATTGTAGAAGGAATCGAGCAACATGCAACATGTATTGAGTATTGCATATCGAGTAGTGTGCATCGTGTAGCTTGTGTCGTGTAATGAATAGCTAGTAACAAGTATTTTACAGAACTGTTAAATGTTTGTAATTTTGTTTGTGTTGAAGGATGAAAAATAAGCATATATTCATGCAAATAGGTTGTACATGGGATGAGGGGAAATAATGTTATAATCAAGGTCACTTGAATGGTGTCCAAGTCCCGACAACAATGACATATATTGCATTGAGAGAACTGATATACAAAGTGACTAAGTGCATAACATCAGAGTACAGTATAGTTATGCGGGTGAAATATAAGTTGAATTTCGATTCTCCTATTACATTAATAGAGGACGATAATGATGTTCAATTCTTGGTTGACGAATATACCACAGTAGAGCTCAGATATATGTAAGTCTGAGAAAATCCAAGAAGAAAGAATAGTAGCAGATACTAAAAATAATAATGATCCTGACTCCCTAGAGAATTGGATAAAAAACACATGGCAGTAAAATGATAATGAATACCATAATGTTACAGTAGAAAAGGATGATAATGGCACCAATGTTGAGATGGTATAATGTGCTCCTGAGGCAACGAACGGGCCGATAGGGAATCAAGATGGTGTAAGCAATGGTGCTAATTTAATTGGGAGGAACACACAGCTCGAAACATATATAACTTTCACAGTGGATTCGTAGAACAATCCAACATGTTTGAAGAACAATCTGATGGTTTAGGTCATATTGTTGAAAATGCTACTTGTCAGACTCAATCCTATCCTGCAAATGTATCTTTCAGTAGTGGTTGTAGACATGAAAACTTGGTAATCTAACCATTTGTCAGATCATCGTTAGACACAAATGTTCATAAGTGACAGATGTTTTTTAGTAAAAAAAGGAGGTAAAGATGAGACTATCGTTGTTGGCTATTAAGAACAATTTCGAGTTGTGGGTCCAAAAATCTAATAATTCATACAATGTGCAATGTATTCATCCTTCTTGCAAACAGATTGTTCGTGCAACTAGAACGAAAGGGTGTGACATATTTATGATTAGCAAGTGTACGACTTGGTATACATGTTTGATTGAGGTTTTGAATCACGATCATATGCAATTCAGTGCATTTGTAATTGGAAATTTAATTAAAGACATATTATAAACGATATGTGACAACAATTTGGTGTTAACATCAGTTATGATAAGACATGACGCGTAAGAAAAACTGTCTTCGTCCTTGCAAGGGGGACTCTAAAGGAATCATATGCATTGTTGCATGCTTACGTGGAAGCTCTTAAGATAGAAAATTTTAGGACTGTGTTTAAGATTATGCTTGAGGACAATGAATACTTCAAATACGTGTTTATAGCATTGGGCCCAAAGTGCAAAGATTTAGAAGTCATTCTCTTGTTATTATTGTGGATGGTACTCATTTGAAAGGTAAGTACCAACGAACCATGTTGGTCGGTGTTGCTATGGATGACAATAACAGTTTGTATCCATTGACATAAGTCATAGTTGATAGTGAGAATAACGATTCTTCGACGTGGTTCATGTCAAATTTAAAATCTGCATTTGGAGAATGTCCAAATCGTGTTTTTGTTTCAGACCTACATCAATCCTATCTAATTCCATCGAGGCCATATTCTCCACGTCATACCAGACAATTTGTACTTACCATCTGAAGAGAAATGTGGAAAAGTACTTCAAAGATGACACAATTAAAAGTTTATTTTACGACGCATCTAAGACAATTTAGAAATCTAAATTTAAAAGACACTAAGAGCAAATAGTTAATTATGATAATGGTTCACTTGCACGGTATTTGGAGGATGTTGATGTTGATGTTGAATGTTGGGTAGGTGTTATCAGTATGCAAGACGCTGGTACATCGAATCACTTTAAGTATGTTGAGCATTTGATATCAACCAAGTTTGAGTTGGCGAAACATTATCAAGTGAATCCAATTGACTGTTATAGATTCCAGGTCAAATATGGCGATTTAGGAAATATTGTAATCTCCACACGAAAGAATATACATGTGTTCAATTTCCGTGTTTAGAGATACTATGTTCACATGCTATTGTTGCATCTGGAGAACACAATATCAACTCATTCACTCTTTGTAGTAGACTGTATAGCATTATCACTAATCATTTCGTATGCGAAAGCTGGCTGGTTATACTGAAGTGAAAATACTTCTACCAGAAAAGGTTTTCTCAGTTGGTAGAGGAAAGGCAAATCGAATACCATTAGCTGAAGAGCGGTCCAATGCAAAGAGATGTGGATGTTGTGCCCAACCGAGTCAGAATAGAAAATAGTACAACGAACCCCTAACACGACCACCTCTCGTAATATTCTAGACGTCCACAGCCACCTCCGTCATGTACAACGTAGCATCATTGTTTTTTTATTTTTGTCTTGTACACATGCAAGTTAAGGATTCATTCGAAAGTTTAATATTCACTTGAAATGAATATTCTTCCTCACAGTTTAACAGAAAAAAGTGAGTTCACAAGGTCTTTGAAAATTTCTTACATGTTATTATGTTAAACTTCCAAAAAAAAAAAAGTAACAACATAAACAAACTAAAATCATTAAGTAAAAGCCAAGTCATTGGATGTCTAATTAAAAAATAAAAAGGGGCCTCTTGATCATGATCCTCAATCACTGCCAAAAGAGAATTATATCTTTGTGATTTGAATTGAAAATTTTAAACTACATTGTCAAATCATTGTTACTCGATACATGTTACAATATACACGGCACACGCTACTCGTTACACAACACACGTTCCATGTTACCCATTGCAAGTTACACGTTACTTGTTGACATAAGTTACATGTTGCATGTTGCAAGCTACACATTACACGTTACAAGTTACTCAAATCCTCCCACTAGTCTATCTATTTCTTTTATATCCTCGTCACTCGATGGTCAATACTCATTCCTCGTACTTAAACATCATGCTCTAAAGATTGTTTCTATTATATCCTTGGTACACACTGGTCAATCCTCATTCTTTGCTAAACACCTGACCAAACTGAACCTGTTTCTTAAGAGAGTATCATTTATTACGTGTTCACATGGTATTAAATCAAGTTGTTGAAACCTATAAATATGGACCAATATCATTTATACATTATAAAAATGAACCAATAATGAACTAATATTATTTAAAGATATCATTCACACATTACAAAAAAAATTACATTGTATCACCAATTATTACAAATAATTAGCCACCCACAATTTGGCAGCATATTGAATTCTATATTCTAATATCTATCCTACTATAGAGTAGACAACTTAGAATTGGTCACAAGATATTCAAAAAAATTCAAATTAAAAATACCACAGTCCAAGAAAGATGACCTTTGTATGTTTCCAAAGTTGCTCTAATATACCATCCATGGGTCAGGTTGGAGGTCGGGCTTCATCTTCCGCAAACCACAAAATACAACAAGTGACAGGATAATATGACATGCAGGCGCCAGGAACTTACTTAAATCACACATGGAGATGTAAGAGGGGTACAAGTCGGATACGATGATTCGACCTTGGTTGATATCGATCTCTAACATCATCCAGTATTGACGATGGTTAATATGGATGTAAATGTATTCCACGTCTTTCCACCCTGATTGATGATTCTCTTCCAAACCAAGGACTGGATCCATTAATGTTGACTCTCTTAGCCATACCAATGCAACATCTTCTTTTGTTTTGCTGACTATCTCAATGAACATACTGCCACACTCACTAGAGTTTAGGTGAATCTATAATCACAAAAACACAAATTGGTATATATTGAATGCACGATGTATCAAAGAACTAAAAAAAGGTTGAATCACACGTACTAGCAATGTGTATGGGAGTGTCATAAATCTATAAATACACATCTCCAGGCGAGCAATCAAGAACCTCAAACGAATAAGAACAATGCCTCGAGGATCTGTAAAACCATGATAGTTTAAAATTAATAGTGGTAAATACGTAATACAAGAATTATTTATTAAAATAAAATCTTACATCGCATTCTAACCACTTGTTGTCTTTCGTGAGCTCTTCGAACAACTCTTTCTCTATGCTTCCTCGTCGAAAAGGGCCTCAACTACCACGCTTATTATATGATCCAATATCTGTCGCGATCATCCAGTCCACAAATTGATCCATAATGGATGGATTCGATGGTGTGTGTAGGATCGTAAGGGACTACATCGCGTCTTTCAGGTGGAGGAACACAAAGATCGGTATACTTGGTGGTGACCTTACTTTTCTTTGGCTCAACTAGGGTGCGTATGGTTGAGAGTGTTTCCTCTTTCAACTCGTGTGTCATGGCTCATACAATTCAAACTTAACTAGCAGCGAATTATCAATATTTATCGTTTGGTCTATCTTAGTGGATGGTTGACTCTTCGTTTTAACTTTCAATCTCTTTGGAGCATGAGCGAATGGGATTAACTTTGGATGTGTACGTCTGTGCTGGTAGGGGTAGGACAAAATCACTCAGTGGATGGGGCAAAGTGGGAGAGTGGATTCAGGTGGAGGTGGGGGTGGGATGGTCTCCAATGGAGGGGGAGGTGATGGTACATTGTACTCGGCGGGAGGTGGTGGTGGAGTGGACTCGGTGGGAGGTAGGGGTACATTGGACTCAATGGAAGGTGGCGGTAGATTGGACTCAGTGGGAGGTGGGGTTGTATTGGACTCGATGTGAGGTGGGGGTACATTAGACTCGGTGGGAGGTGGAGATACAGTGGACTACGTGTGATGTCCTTCGTTATATCCAGGTGACTCTCATTCGTGTTGTGAAAATCATTGAATGGTTCAGTATTGCCCTGGAAATTAAATTAAATTACTTAGGATACCGAGCTTAAACATTATAATTTATGACACTAATACGTTATACAAACCCGACAAAAGTTGGTGATTTAGTTGACGATGTGTTGCAAGTTGGACTTCAATGTCAGTTTTCAACACTCTTAGGTCTGACTGAACGTCTCCTAGCTTTCGCTCTACTAACATGACTCTTTCAACCAAGTCATTCAATACTTTACGTGAAGTATCAACTCTTGTGTGTTTCGAGTGAGTCTGGTCCCACTATTGGCCATCGAATTGATGAGTGTCTTGTTTACAAGAGTCATGCACTGCGCGATGAATGTGATGCGCGTAAGGTTCATGTGACCCGTACTCTTGGTCAAAAGAGGCATTCTCTCGATCCTCGATGGCTTGACGGGTGCGGGCTTCATCATTACTGAACCATTCTAACACATTCATTCCCACATTGATCCTCCCATAAACTACTCTCACATGGATCAGAGTGCCCCTATACAACTCCTCTTTCTCAGACATCACTAATCTGGGTGTGATCATTAACTGCATTAAACAACAAACCATTAATGATTTCCATGTCCTAATTGACTATCTTTCAATACTTAATGATTAATTGCAAACATCTCTCTTGTTGTCTTTCACTTTTCGTAGTAGAATGTAATGTACAAGTGGGTTGTTGAATTTTACATCCATATCGACGAAGTGGCTGAATACTATCTTTTTGAAGAGATCAAGGTAGATAAGTGTAAGCTCTTCCTTCACTATCTTATTGGCCAATGTGAAGTAGGAAGACAAACTAGTACCTTGGCCAGGGAATCGATCCTTCACAGGATTTTTTAATTGAAAAATGAAAAAAATTATAATTAGTCACTGATAAATCCTCGCTCCTCTTTCCTTGCTATACACGCTACTCGATGCACATTAAACTCGATACTCGATGTTCCTCACAACACCTTGAACATGGTACTCAACCCTCGTAGACTCATTCCACGACATCATATTCGCGATACTGATGCTTGATACTATGGTCGGTATTCGTAAACATAATCATCCGATCGATATTCGTAAACATAACCATCTGGTCGGTCGTAAACATAACCATCTGGTCGGTGTTTGTTAACATTAAACCCTAGTTTCTCATACTGAAAAGGAAGGCAACATAACGAAATATAGATTCTATTTTGAATCCCACAATGGGACAAGAGAATGATATGAATATGCTTCAACTAAGATCGAGTATCAAGCAACTTCAAAAATGCATGTGCTTCACAATGATTGTTACCTTTTGCAAGTGTCAGAGACGTCGAAAAGTATGATGATCACAAGAAAATGATGAATCAGATTTGAGGATAATAGAACTAGAGAGCACAAGAATTTTTTGAAACAAGGAGAGTAAAAGTTAAGATAGCACAAAAGTGAAAATTTTTTATTAAGTATTCAATTTTTAAAATTGGATGGAATCGAGGATTGTGTAACGAGTACGAGGTTAACGTGCATCGAGTCATCGTGTATCGAGTAGTAAAAAATGTATTTATTTTTTTGTTAACTTGTGGAACAAGGGAGCTATTGGAATTTATATCCTAAAATTCGTAGATAGTAAATGTAATTCGTTAACTGTTGACCGTTATTGATAAAGATTTATTATTCCAATAAAGAGTTATTGATTATTTTAATTGTTTTTGTCATATTAACCCAAATCCAATTAACTGACATCCTAAGCTGATTTATGAGTCTTGAACTGTATGTGGAGACATACAGGGATCAATGTTCGAGACACAGCTTAAAAGGTCTATAATATAGGGATAAGGTTGGGTACCTTATTCTCAAGTCCAAAAATGGTTTTCACAAATCAAACATCATCTACTCAGAGGATAGAAAAGGTTCCAAGTGGTGGTGGTGTCACACATTTGGCGATTTGTAGATTCAGAGTCGACAACGAAAGTAAGTTTCAGTTTTTTTCTCTAAAATTTTATTTATTTTAATGTTAAAGCATGCATAGCCATTATTATTTTACAGAAAATTGTTTCTGTAATTTTGCCAATGTATTGACATGTTTATTTTTTCAATTAAATTTGAGTAATGGTCCTGTTAAATCTTTCATTGCGCAAGAGCTCTTATCCCTTCAGGAGCGTATGTCGAGCATCGAGGATCAAGTAGACGTGAAGCATGTAACGAGTGGCCCTTAGAAGTGTGGGTTGAACTTAGTGACAAATCAGTAACTTCACTCGATACTGACAGAATCTGAATGTCATATTTCGTTGAGTAATTGGCCATTTTTCCTCTAGGCCCTTGTAAATGGGTCATTCGTACAAAAAACTCTTTGAAGTTGAGTTGTTTAAACTAACTTAATAAAGGGGTTTTTGTACGAATGGCCCCTTTTCAGGGGCTCATCGGCTTTTTGCCCAATTTTTAGAAGTGAATAAAATATGGCCTTCTGATTACGTCATCACCCTGCAAATTTACCTCTTTGCCCCTAACTTCAATACCCATGTCTAGGGACCACTCGATGCATGCTACAAGTTTACTCGCTACACGTTGCTCATCTACTCGCTCATTCGATCCACAAGTCAACGAATAAATAGACGTTTGACTACTCGATACACGTTACACATCATGCTCCTTGCACACTCCTTGTTATACTCGATACTTCATACCTTCAGTTTTTAAAAATTAGACACTTAAGCTTAAAGTTACCATTTCGTTCTTTCAATGTTTCGTTTACTCTTCTAACTCTTCTCTTTGAAGGTTTCTGTGATTTTTTTACTCTTCGACGTCGATTCATCTCCTTCTTGCGATTCATATTGTCTGACGTCTCTTCTACTTGCAAAAGGTAACAATCATCCATTCATGCGTGTTAGAAGTTGAGAGTATACTTAGTCTTAGCATGTGAAAGTTGTTTGTTACTCGATCTTAGTTTAAGCATCATATTGTTTTCATTTTCCCTCAATGTAAATTTTGAAATAGTTACTACATTTGGCTTTAGCGTTTCCTATATCTTCAATACGAAAATATAGGATTAATCATCACGAACACCGACCACAGCACTTTACATTCACGAACATCGAACTGGACTTAGCATCGAGTGTAGCAAGTGTAGCGTGTTTAGGGTGTTGCGTATCGAGTGTGACGTCAATCGAGACTCGAGTTTAGCGTGATCGAGCAGTGTGGAACCCTTGTATCGAGTAACGAGTAGAGCGTGTAACATATAGTGAGTACATCGAGTTGCGTACATCGATAGTATGGCTAGGCAATTCAAAACTGATGTGAAGGATCGGTTTCCTGGCCAAGCTACCAGTTTATCTTCACACATTTCAGTGGCCAATGAGATAGTGAAGGAGAAGCTTACAACTACATAGCTTGCTCTCTTCAGAAAAATCATATTCGATCGGTTCATTGATATGGATGTAATTTTCAACAGCCCCCTCATACATTACATCCTACTGCGAAAAGTGAAAGACAATAGAAGGGATTTCATGACGTTTGACTTGAATGACACGATTTTGACCTTCACGAAGGAAGATTTCCTACTAGTTACGGAGTTGTGGTCGACACCCAATACAGAACCGGCTTCAAGGACTGAGTGTGAACTTGAAGACACAGTCCTAAGGTACTACAAGAAGTCTATCATGAAGCGTATTCACAACAATGCCCTTGAAGCAGAGACAAACTAATGAACTTCAAAAACAACGTAGACGTTGTGAAGATGGCATGTGTTTACTACACTGAATTGACGACGATGGGTAGGGAGAAGACGAGAGTCTACATTAACATGAGGTTGTTCATGGACATTGAGAACATAAACTACTTTACTAGTCTAGATTGAGAAAACATTCTATGGGAGAAGACATTTACGAGACTACAACGAGGTTTGATCAACAAGATCAATAACTATAAGAAAAGGGTCAAGAATAATAAGAATTGTATTATTAAATACAATCTACCGAGGTGTCCTCATGCATTTCAGATAATAGAAAGAAATTAACTAGTTTATGCGTTATGTTTCTAACATTTTGGTTTAGTAGCTAAGTCATCTTACTTGACTGCAATTGTAGGCATATGAGAGAATATTGACCGAGGCTGAAAAGTGCATACGAGATAATATCGCAACATACAATGAGTAACGTGTAACGTGCAACGAGCAAAAAATTTGTTTCAATAGTGTTATACTTGTTTACCTTAATCTCACTTATAATGATTAACGAGTAGTGTGTGACGTATAACGTGCAGCAAATAACGTGCATGTGTAGAACGTGCATGTGCAAAGTGCAAACTTGTAAAACACAGCTTGCAGCGTGTGACGTGTGTCGAGTAACGTACATCGTGCATTGTGTAACGTGTATAGCGAGAAAAAATAATAACTAAAAAACTAAGATATATATAAATATATACATAGTTGTTTTTACAATTTCAATTTAACAATGACCCTAATATGTCTATAAGACAAAAACTAAAAATGAATGTATATATACAATTAACTGGTTCTACGTAGAACATAACAATTGTGGTTGCGTATGTCTTTTGACATTACGAGGTACAATAGTGTTTAGTGGCTCGTTGCACCATTTTCTATTGTGACCCAGTTGGCCACAATGTCCCCATTTTTTACCATTCAAGCGTTCTCCAATTGACGGTATACTGTTTACCATTCTTCTACTAACTCGAACAATCTTTTTTTGTGGAAGTATTTTCACCTCAATATAAGTATCCAGCTTCTTCCATTCGAAAATATGACCAACCAGATTTATTGATTTTGCGTACGAAACGATTAATGATCTAATGTTATACAGTCTACTGCACAGGGTGAATGGGTTGATATCGCATTCCCTAGTTGCAGCAATAACATGTGAACACGGTATCTCCAAACACTAAAACTGTACACATGAACATTCTTTGGTGTGAAGATCGACAATACTGCCTAACCCGCCATGTTTAACTTGGATTTGTAGCGGTCATTTGATAACACTTGATATCGTTTCGTCAACTTAAACTTGATTGTTATCAAATGCTCAATATACTTCAAGTGAGTTGATGTACTAGTAGATCAACAGTTTCATCGTTCATAGAACCACCCTTGTAGGAGACTTCTAATGTGTTCTAACAGTGTTGTGATGACTAGTTTTTTAGCTTCACTATTAATGGAGTTGAAACACTTAACTTCATTGTTGGTCATGTTGTCATAGCGTCTTGCATATTGATAACAATTTCTCCAATGTTCAAAATCGGCACTCTCCAAATACCGTCTGAGCAAACCATTGTCGTAATTCACTATTTGCTACCAATGTCTCTTGAATTCAGATTCTCGAAATGTCATCGATGCTTCGTGGAAAATTTTTCAAATTGTGTCGTCCTTGAAGTACTTTTCGACGGTCCTCTTTAGATGGTAAGTACAAATGGCATGGTAAGTCATGGGAAATACGGCCTTAATGGAATTCGAAATGAACTGATATTGATCTGAAACAAAAACTAGATTAGGACATTCGTCAATTAAGGATTTCAAAGTAGACATGAACCATGTCCAAGAATTGTTTTTCTCGCTATCAACTACGGCATATGCCAACAGATACAAACTGTTGTCGCCATCGATAGCCTCACCGACCAACATGGTTCCCTCTTACTTACCATTCAAATGAGTATCGTCCACAATAATAATGAGACGACAAGAACTAAATCCTCGCAAGCCTGGACCCAATGTCATAAACACGTACTTGAAGTATTCATTGTCCTCAAGCTTGATCGCAAATACGATTCTGAGATTTTTTTATCTTCAAAGCTTCCACGTAAGGATGCAACAATGCATATGATTCCTCAAGAGTCCACCTTGCAAGGGCAAAGGCAGTTTCCCTAGAGCGTCATGTCTTGTCATAATTGATATTGACTCCAACTTGTTGTCGCAAGTCATCTATAATATGACGTGCAAAACCACCACGACCAATCCAAACTTGTCTTTAATTAAATTTCCAATGAAAAATGCACTTGTTTGCCTGTGATCGTGATTTAAAACCTCAATTGGACACGTGTGCTCAGTCGTACACTTGGTTATCATGAATATGTCACACTCTTTCGTTCTATTTGCACGAACAGTCGATTTGCAAGAAGGATTTATACATCGCATACTGTACAGATCTTTGTTAGATTTCTGGACCTACATCTCAAAGTTGTTCTTGATAACTAACAACGACAGTCTCATCTTCAAGTCGCTTTTAGTAAAGAAGATTTTTCCCTTGTGAACGTTTGTGTCCAAGTTTGATCAATCGGATGGTTGGATTACCAAGTCCACAGTCTACAACCACTACTCGAAGGTACGTTAGGAGTATTGATTCAGTCTGACAAGTATGGCCTAAACCAGCAGACTGTTCTCTAAATTGTCCACTACTGGGAAAGCTATGTATGTTTCGATCTATGTTTTCTTCTCCAATTGGATTAGCTCCTTTGCTTGCACCAACCTAATTTTGTATCGAAGGGTTTAGGGCATCAGGAGTACATGATATCGTCTCAACACCGATGTCATTATCATCATAATATTTCCATGTTTTTTTCATTTCATTCTCTAGGAAGACTAATGTTGGAAAATTTTCGGGATCATTAATATCTTTGGTGAATGACCCTATCCTTTTTTTTGAATCTTCTCAACACTTACATATATCGGAGGTATACTATGGGTATATTCATCAAGCAAGAACTGAACATCATCAACATCCTCTACTAATACAATAGGAGCCTCGACATCTAACTTGTATTTGACCCAGATAACTATATTGTATTATGATGCACTGCACTTACTCATTTCGTATATCAGTTCTTTCAATGCATCATATGTGATTATAGAATCCACTTGGACACCCTTCATGCGACCTTTATTGTAGCATTGTTTCTCCTCATCCCATGTATCACCAAATTGGATGAATATATGCCTCTTTTTCATCCTACAATACAAACAGAATAAATAAGCTAAACTATTCTATCATACAAACAATGGACCCTTCTGTAAAATACACATTACACGCTACACGATACACGCTACTAGATACACAATACACAATGCACGCCACACATTTAATGATACTCAACGCATGTATTTTATTGCTCGATTATATCTACAACCCTCAACTTACATGACATGTAAAACACAAGGACTATGTGTTTATCATGTAACCCCATCTGGGCCTGAATGCAAAACACGTTCGTTCAAATATGTTTGACCAACCCTTAAATAAACTGATTATTGTATAATCTGGCAGGTATTCCAAACTAGAGTTTGAGTATAACTTACATAAATGAGTTAAACAACTTCCTACAAAACGTTGTCTTCAAAGGATATCAGTTGTGATATGCTATGGGTTTTGTTTTCTTCTTCGCTGGGATTTTTTAGGAGGAAAAATATAATTTTTTAAGTGTTTGATAATCAAATGATGTGGTTTATGATGCAAAATAACTTTTCATTAATTTGATAAGACGAGATTGTACCCATTTTTTCCAAAATTGTGGTTGTACGTCAAGTCACAGCAACTGAAGGTATCGAGTATCGAGTATAGGGAGGAGCGTGCAACGTGCATGATGTGTAAACGTGTATCGAGTAGTCAACATCCATTTATTCGTTGACTTGTGGGTCAAGTGACCTAGTAGACGAGCAACGTGTAGCAAGTAAACTTGTAACGTGCATCGAGTGGCCTTCGGACGCGCGTACTGAAGTTAGAGGCAAAGGAGTAAATCTGCAGGGTGCTAACGTAATCAGAATGTCATATTTCATTCACTTCTAAATATTGGACGAAAAATCGATTGAGCCTTTGAAAAGGGGTCATCCGTACAAAAGAAAAACCTTTAATACGTTGGTGAACCAAACGACTTCTGTGTTTGAAATGAAAAATTAGGATGAGAAATTTACATTTTTAATATACATATTTGTATATTGTACTTATATTATCTCATTTTTTAGCATTTATCATTTGTATAAGGAAATTTTCTATAAATAAAAAAACAGTTGAAAATATTTACAAATATAGTAAAATTTTAGAATCTATAATGATAAATGTAACAACCCCAATTAGAGGTAATGAGGTTTTTCCTTAAAAAATAAATAATATTAATAATAATATTATTATTATTATTTTCTTTATTTTCATTTTTTTTTCTTTCTTTTTCTTTTCCTTTCTTTTCCTTTATCTTTCATCTCTCTTCTTCTTTTTTCACTTTCTCTTCTCTTTCACTTTCTCTTCCTCTTCTCTTCCCTCGCGTGCAAACTCCCTGTCTCATGCCTCTCCGTCGCACGTATAACTTAGTCGTCGACGACACCCACCTTAATGCCTCGCGACGTTGCTCTGCCAATCCGCGCCACATCATTAGTTTGCGCTGCCTCATGCTCAAATTTGCGTCGCTCGCGTCTCTCCGCTCCCACACGTGCAGATCTGACGTTGTTTGATCAGCATCTTGTCGCGTCACGCCAGATTGTGTAGCGCCAGTCTGCACCGTCTCACGAACAGATTCGTGTCGCTCATGTCTTCCTGCGCTGCCTCGTGCAGATCTGACATGTCTGCTCTGTGCCACGTCGCGCCGGATCTCTTGTGTCTTCCTACTCTCACGCGCGTCGCCGATAGATCTGTCTCTCAAACCACAAGCCGAACTTTGCCGCCTTTTTCTTGGAGGTTTGGGTGAGTTTGAAACGAATTGTTGGAATAAGTTGTAGCACCATTGGGCGTTGTTTGTAGAATTTCGAGCGATCTTTGGGGTGATTTTTTAGGATCTTTTGGGTACGATTCTAGCGTCTAATCTATTTGAAGGAAAAGGTAAAGGAAGACCAACAAAGGACAAGAAAGACCAGTATCCACGCCACAGGGACCACATGGATGAGATATTTTTGCTCATTTGATTTTATTTTTGTACGTTTCTGAAACTTCGTTTTTACTTGTTGAACTTGTTTGAAAAGTAAGGGATCCCAATAAAGATGTTTTCGCAGATTTTTGTTTGCTACGATTTAATATCTAAATGTCTCTTGAGAACTTGTTCTAATGTGTTTATAAATAAAATGAGTCGATTTCTTCATCTTTGGTTTAAAAAATGTTTTATGGTTGTTGTTGAGTAACGACCCGATTAGTTTTGAATTTTTGGAGTGTTTCAGTTGGTATCAGAGCCAAAGTTTTAGGTTTTGTAGATGACTTACGGAGTAAGTCTATGGTTTGGTTCCCTATGGTCAATGTGGTCCTTTGTCACCGTTAGGTACGCTTTCTGTTTTAAGCTGTTTGTGCGCTTATAAACTGCTTGAATGAACCGAAATTGACATGGATTATTTTTTTGTGATTGTGTTTCTAAGGGTGTGTAGTGATTTTCTTTTAGGAAATGACGCCACGTAGAGGCGATAAGAGAGATGGACGGGGTGGACGAGGAGCAGGTCAAGGACAACCTGCTGCGCCAGTTGTAGACCCCGTCGCACTTGCCACACAAACTGATTTGGCTACCCTGACAGCTTAGGTGGAGCAAAGGATTGCTTCGGCTATGACAGCAGCTATGACACAGTTCCAGCATGTCCCAGCAGCTCCTGCTTCAGCTCAAGTCGCACAAGCTGTATAGTAGGATCTGTCGGACCGACTGTCAACTGAAGCGAAGCATCTGAGGGATTTCAGGAAATCTGATCCTCAGACTTTCGATGGGTCACTGAAGGATCCTTCTAAAGTGGAGCTGAGGTTGTCATCGATTGAAGATATCTTTCGATCTGTGAACTGTCCGGACAACCAAAAGATACAGTGTGTGGTATTTGTGCTCATAGACAGGTCGTTATCGAGTGAAAATCCGCTGAAAGGAGGTTGGGTGGAAATCCCCATGCTATTGTGAGAACAATTTAAGGAGTGCTTCTATGAGAAGTTCTTCTCTTCTAACCTCAGGGATGACAAACGACAAGAATTCTTGCATTTGAAGCAGGGACAGATGACCATGGAAGAGTATGACCAGAAATTTGATGAACTGTCTCGTTTTGCTCCAAAGTACAGAATTGGCCCAAGCAAAAAGGTTTGTGAGAGGCCTTAGGAAGAAAATCAGAGGTTTTGTGCGAGCTTTTAAGCCTACTATCCAGGTTGAGACGTTGCGTCTAGTCGTAGATGCAAATGATAAGGAAGATGAGGAACAGCCAAAGCCATTGGGGCAAGAACCTTTCTCTGAGCAAAAGAGGAAGGCTAAGCAAAATCCAACAGAGATCCCATGGATGAGCCCGAGGATGAGAGGTGCACAAAGGCATTACCCTCGACAGTTTGTTGAAGCGATGCTACGGAGAGGCAAATACCTGTATGTAACAGTTGTGGGAAGAGGCACCTGGGTCTCTGTTGGAACGAGACCAGAGTTTGTTTCACTTGCAAGCAACCAGAGCACATAGCGATGAATTGTCCCAGTAATTCCTCTGCGATCACGAAGAATCATTCAGTTGGTTTGTCTCAGGGGAGTGGAAGTCGACAACAAGGTCGAGTTTTTACCACCAACCGTCAAGAAACAGAGATGGCAGGCACTATGGTAACAGGTACACTTCCAATCTTGGGACATTATGCATTAGTGTTATTTGATTCTGGATCATCTCACTCCTTTATTTTGTCAGTCTTGGTAAAAAATGCTTGTTTGAAAGTGGAACCCCTTGGTTTTGTGATGTCTGTGTCTACTCCGTCAGGAGAATTTATGTTTTCTAAAGAAAAAGTCAAGGCAAGTCAGTTGGAATTAGCAGGTCGTGTGCTAGAAGCAACCTTGCTAGTTTTGAATTAGCAGGTCGGGACTTTGATGTAATACTAGACATGGATTGGTTGGCTGCTAACCATGCTAGTATAGATTGTGTCCGAAAGAAGGTAGTTTTTAATCCTCCAGCTAAGGCAAGGTTTAAATTTAAAGGGGCAGGGATTGTGGTCTTGCCTAAGGTGATTTCGGCTTTGAAAGCCAGTAAACTACTTAACCAAGGTACTTGGAGTATTTTGGCCAGTGTGGTGGACACAAGAGAAACTAAGACCTCATTGTCATTAGAACCTGTGGTAAGGGATTATCCAAATGTCTTTCCAGAAGACCTATCTGGATTGCCTCCTCATAGAGAGTTTGAGTTTGTTATCGAACTAGAAACATGTACGAGGCCTATATCTAAGGCTCCGTACAGAATGGCTCCAGCGGAGTTGAAAGAGTCAAAGTTAAATTACAGGAATTGCTTGACAAGGGTTTCATTCGACCAAGTGTATCACCATGGGATGCACCAGTGTTATTTGTTAAGAAGAAGGATGTTTCGATGCGCATGTGCATCGACTACAGGGAGTTGAACAAGGTGACGGTCAAGCATAAGTATCTGTTACCTAGAATAGACGATTTGTTTGATCAGTTACAAGGAGCCACTGTATTCTGAAAGATCGATCTATGATTGGGATATCACCACTTGATAGTAAAGGAGAGTGACATTCCCAAGACAGCTTTTTTTTTTAGATATGGATATTACGAGTTCATAGTGATGTCGTTCGGTTTGACGAATGCTTCTGCAGTATTCATGGATCTGATGAACAGGGTGTTCAAGGATTTTCTGAATGCCTTTGTTATTGTCTTTATTGATGATATCTTGGTCTACTCCAGAACAGAGGTGGAACATGAGGAGCATTTGCAAAAAAATTTAGAAACTCTAAGATCGAACAAGCTTTATGCTAAGTTTTCTAAGTGTGAATTTTGGCTGAAGCAAATGGTCTTTCTTGGTCATATCGTGTCTAGGGATGGAGTTTCAGTGGACCCTGTGAAGATTGAAGTTGTTACCAGTTGGTCTCAACCCTCTACGTCTCGAAGGTTCATAGCTTTCTGGGCTTAGCAGGCTATTACCGGCGATTTGTAGAAACTTTTTCACATTAGCCACCCCTCTGACTCAACTGACCAAGAAGGGGATTCCTTTTGTTTGGACCAAAGCCTGTGAGGACAACTTCTAGAGTTTGAAGTAGAAACTCATTACTGCACCAGTGCTTACAGTGTCAGATGGTTCAGGTAGTTTTGTGATTTACAATGATGCACTGAAGCAAGGTTTGGCTTGCGTTCTGATACAGCACGGGAAAGTGGTCGCTTATGGATCCCACCAGTTGAAGAACCATGAACTGAATTATCCTACGCATGATCTAGAGTTCGCATTAGTTTTTCACTCAAGATTTGGAGGCATTATCTGTATGGAGAATAGATACAGATTTTCAGTGACCACAAAAGTCTTAAATACTTCTTCACCCAGAATAAGTTGAATATGAGACAACGTAGATGGTTGGAGTTGGTGAAGATTTATGACTGTGAAATACTATACCACCCTGGTAAGGAGAATGTGGTAGCTAATGCTCTGAGCAGGAAGGTAGCTCATTCAGCAGCTCTCATTACCATACAGACTCAACTGCACCACGATTTCGAGCGAGCTGAGATTGCGGTTGCAGTGGGGGAAGTCACCTCACAGTTGGCACAGTTGATGATGTAACCGACGTTAAGACAGAGGATTATTGATGCTCAGGGTGGAGATCAAAACTTGAGTATGAAACGTCACCTAGTTGTGACACGGCAAGTTGTAGGATTTTCTGTATCCTTTGATGGTGGGCTCTTGTTTGAGAGACGCTTGTGTGTTCCAGCAGACAACAATGTTAAGCATGATTTGTTGTTTGAAGCTCATAGTTCTTCGTTCTCTATGCACCCTGAAAGTACCAAGATGTACCAGGACTTGAAACGTTTTTGTTGGTGGCCTAACATGAAGAGAGAAGTAGCAGACTTTGTTAGCAAATGTTTGGTGTGTGAGCAGGTGAAAGCACCAAGGCAGAAGCCAGCCAGTTTGTTACAGCCTCTTGGAGTTCCAGAGTAGAAGTGGGAGAACATGTCGAAGGATTTTATTACAGGGTTACCTAGGACAGTGAAGGGCCACACTGTGATTTGGGTTATTGTGGATAGACTCACCAAGTCAGCACATTTTGTACCAGGGAAGACTACGTATACAGCAAACAAGTTAGTGCAGTTGTACTTAAGGAAGTGGTGAGATTGTATGGAGTTCCCGTGTCGATTGTTTCCGACAGGGATGCTCGTTTCACCTCTAACTTCAGGAGAAGTCTTCACCCACAGACTGATGGTCAAACTGAACATTTGAACCAAATATTGGAGGATATTCTGCGAGCATGTGCTTTAGAGTTTTCAGGAAGTTGGGACTCTCACTTGCACTTGATGGAGTTCGCTTATAACAACAGTTACTAGGCTACCATTGGCATCGCACCGTTTGAAGCCTTGTATGGTAAGTGTTGCAGGCCTCATGTGTGCTGGGATGAGGTTGATGAGCAGAGATTGATCGGTCTTGAGTTAGTACAGTCCACTAACAAGGCCATTCAGCAGATTAGAGTGTGAATGAAAGTCGCTTAGAGTAGATAGAAGAGCTATGCTGATGTGAGACGGAAAGATCTTGAATTCGAGGTGGGAGATAAAGTGTTCCTAAATGTAGCACCCATGAAAGGCATTTTGAGATTCGCAAAGAAGGGAAGTTGAGTCCTCGTTTTATTGGACCGTTTGAGATTCTTCAGAAAATTGGTCCTGTGGCATATCGATTAGCGTTGCCACCGTCTCTTTCTGCAGTCCACGACGTTTTCCACGTCTCGATGTTGAAAATGTATGTAGTAGACCCGTCGCACGTCATTGAATATGAGCCATTGCAGTTCAATGAGAATCTGAGTTATGAGGAGCAACCCGTAGAGATTTTGGCTAGAGAGGTAAAGGTGCTACGCAACAGGAAATTTGGATTACTGAAAGTTTTGTGGCAGAATCAGCAAGTTGAAGAGGCTACATGGGAGCAAGAGGATGTCATGAGACCTTGTTACCCAAAGTTGTTCGAGGATTAGAACTTTCGAGGACAAAAGTTCCTTAAGGAGGGAAGATTGTAACAACCTCAATTAGAGGTAAATGAGGTTTTTCCTAAAAAAATAAAAATAATTAAAAATAATAAATAATATTAATAATATTGTTATTATTTTCTTTCTTTTCTTTCTTTTTTTCTCCTTTCTTTTCCTTTCTCTTTCCTTTCTCTTCTTTTTTTTCTTCTTTCTTTTCTCTTTCTCTTCCTCTTCCTCTTCTCTTCCCCCTGCGCAAACTCCTTGTCTCACGTCTCTCCACCGCACATATAGCTTAGTCATCGACGCCGCCTGCCTCAATGCCTCGACAAAGTCGTGCCGCCTCACGCACAGATTCGCGTCACTCACGTCTCCCCGCTCCCACACGCACAAATCTGACGTCGTCTGCTCTGCATTGCGCTGTGCCAGTTCGTGTAGCGCCAGTCTGTGTTGCCTCACGCACAGATCCCCGCTCTCGCGTCTTCCCGACCGCCTCGTGCAGATCCGATGTCGTCTACTCTGCGTCGCGCCGCATCGGATTTCTCGTGTCTCCCTACTCTCACGAGCATCGCCGGCGGATCTATCTTTCACGCCACAAGTCGAACTCCGTCGTCTTTTTCTTGGAGGTTTGGGTGAGTTTGGAACAAATTGTTGAAATAAGTTGTAGCACCGTTGGGCATTGTTCATAGAATTTCGAGCGATCTTTAGGGTGATTTTCGAGGATCTTTTGGGTGCGATTCTAGCGTCTACTCCATTTGGAGGAAAAGGTAAAGGAAGACCGACGAGGGACAAGAAAGATCAGTGACCACGCCACAGGGACCACATGGATGAGATGTTTCCGCTCATTTGATTTTGTTTTTGTACTTTTCTGAAACTTTGTTTTTACTTATTGAACTTGTTTGAAAAGTAAGGGATCCCGATAAAGATGTTTCTGCAGATTTTTGTTTGCTACGATTTAATATCTGAATTTCTCTTAAGAACTTGTTCTAGTATGTTTATAAATAAAATGAGTCGATTTCTTCATCTTGGTTTAAAAAATGTTTTATGGATATTGAGTAACAACTCGATTAGTTCCGAATTTTTGGGGTGTTTCAATAAACTTTTCTACATTGCAAAGTGTCAAATTGCTTTGTAGGTGGCACCAATTTTCACCGCTTGTGTGCATGCCTACAAGTGTTCTGTTGACCTATATTCATTTTAGCAGTAAAAATTGATATTAATTCAAGAGAAAAATGGCATTATAAAATTAGTTAGAGATAAAATAAGATTGCAAGAATTTGAATACAATTCTATATCAATATTACATAGACAAATGTAACCGAGTATTATCCATTAACTCATAATTTACAAAGATATTTCTCAAGCATATCTATAGGAGAGGAAAATAACATTATATTAATCAATTTGTAAAAACCGCTTGGTAAATACAACTAATTGTAAACAGTACACATTTTGGAGTGGAATGAACTTATCACAATAGTAGAACAATAAAATCCGAAGAAAAGAGGAACCATTCAAAGGAATGTAGAGTTATTGGTTTTCGGATAGAGAAAATTGCATCAGTAGAATTCTCATTTCAATAAAATGTTGGGTGCAAAATGTATACAACAAAACTTCACAGAGAAAAGTAAGAAACTTCTTGAGTGCCGATGATGCACAAAGACAATCCCTAAAGAACAAGGCCGGAGGATGATGATATAATGAATTTGTTGTATTAAACTAGCATGTTTTAAGGCCACATCTAAATCACAATAATATATGAAGTAGTTTGCAAAGAATCTCAAGGGCTTTTTGGACGCTGTTTCCTTACACGATGAAAGAAAACTTCTGTGTCCTCCAATGCCGTTTATCATGGCGCCAAAGCTCCCCCCTCTTCATGCTAAATATTTCTTTTCTCTCACCTCAAGTTGGGTGTTTCCATGCAGCAGCCAGGAACCAATCATCTTGCACGACCTCTACTAATGTGCCGTAATCACTGCAATCAAAAGGATGACCTACAGAAGTTATAAACCAAATCGAATACAATAATTCTTCATTAGCTTGTTTGTGTTTGTGTTTGTGTTTGTGTGCACGTGTCTCTATGATTGGCAAACATATACGTCATTGAAATGAAGTTCTAAAATGGCATTTTGGAATCAACTAATCACCAGAGACAAAATTGGATTTCGCACTCGCCCAACCAATTGCTTTTAGGCTGATGGGGTATTCTTACCCCACTCTTCATCAGCCTCACTACCATTAACAAGAACTGCACCATCCGTTGAGTCTGCATCAACCACAATACCCTCGCCCTCCTCTTGGCTCTCATCTCCATTGTGTTCTTCTATATGCTCCTCTTGCTCTTCTCCTCCATTCTGTTCGGCATCCTGTCATAAAACAGTTGAAAGGATAAAGAGAGGGAGAAAGTGATCACAACAGCATAATATATAATGCTAGATTCTATAACACTGAGTTGAACAAAACTATGGGGAAGAGAGTTGATTTGGGATAAAATTAAACAAATATGGAACTCCATATTTTGTAACACAGATATTCTCTTCTAAGTTCTGTACATATTCAATTTGCATTCATTGGGTATAGATGAAAACCTCCTACTACTTGGAATAGACACTTCAAACTAAGCTCTTCTTATCAACTGGTTCGTGGCTAAGATTCAATTCCTAAAATAACAAAACCAAAAACAGCATTTACAGCTGGAGATGTTATTTCATTTTCACTCGAGCACAAGGCCCATACCTCGTGATCGATGTCTCCATTTTCAAGATGCCCTTCTATTTGCATACTTCTAAATGCCTCCACAAGTGACCTGTATGGCTTATCAGCAAGATTACCATACTCCTCTGCAGGGGTAAAAACTCCCCTGAAAAACACATATCAAAAACAAAGTGACCATTTATTATATTTATAGCAGAAGTCAGGTATCAGCAAACTATATAGTGGCACCAAAACAGAACAACCTTGTAATCTAAACTTCGAATGAATTAGAATTTTGCTGTTTTGTTTTGCACAAGCATTTGTGCACTTCCGTTGACATGTGCACAAAATGATGTGAAAAACAAATGCAACCCTAAACAGCAGAAAACAAACTTTTACCTGTCCTGCGCAGCTCTAGATTCAACAGAAAGTGCAACTTGCCAGTCATCAAACAAATTAGGATACTCCTCAGGATCAGCCAATGACTCAGCAGCTTTTGGGTTAACCTGAGTTACGGTCAATGTTTATCAAGATGTCCTAGGGATCGTAAAAGAAAATGCTAATATAGCCCCATTAAACGTAGTGTCTTTCTACATATCATAGCTTCATAACTATATGAGCACAAATGAGAAGTTTGTGCATGTTATACTATCAGTGTCCACAATTTCGAAAAACTTTGCTGCCATAGATTTATTTACAATGTCCACTCTAAAAACTATAAATTTTATGTTCCACAATGCTAACAGGAGACACTGTCAAAAATGTTTCTTTCACCTATTCATCTATATCTATACTATCTATCCCATATAGATTAAAATAAAAATAATAAGTAATAAATAAACTATGAAGGAAGAATCTATACATTTCCATTTTGTCATTACCTTTTTTATTAAATTCATTTTTTTCACTTCACTAATGGGAACTTGAGAAGCAGTTGTTTGTAAAGTGTTTTTTTAGTCCAATAAGTTCATTTGATGCTAATAAGAGGCAACTATCCAAATAAAAGTAAGCTATACATTAAATTGGTGAATCCATTCACATATGTATGGTTGCGATCCATAAATAAAAAATAATTTAAAAATCATTGTCAATACATATATGGTCCTTTTCAAGTTATCAAGATGTCAAGTGATACCATAAATTAGAACACTCAAAGCTTTGAAAATAATGAAGATTAAAAAGTTTTGTTCTTCGTAAAGAAGCTACGGAACCATGTCATAATGAGGCATTGAAAAATCAAGAACTTATTTTAGATGACGAAGAGGAATTATTATATATCCTTATACTTAATTATGCATAGTATATTATTGTGTTACAAATATTGGTTTAGTGTTTGAAATTTTTTAGTTCACACTTACTATAGATCATGTATAAAAAGAAAGAATTCAAAATTCTTATTCCTATTTTTTAAATGGGGTTATGGAAAAGAATCTTTGTTTTCCTGTTTTCCTATTTTGCTCTTAAAATTTTCATAAACTATAAATTTTGACATACATCTCGCATGTTATGAACTAGTTTAAATAAACAGAACATCAACAGAAAGGTAACCATTTAGTTTACCTTACTCAGGTCTTTCCTCCAAATTGCAACTATCTCTGATACCTTGCTTGGAAGATAAGATCGAGCCATCAAAGCAGCTTCAGGAATCCGATTACTGTAAAAAATTATATATACACATTGTATGTTTTTTTAGTTATATAATATAAGATTAACTATTATTCAACAAGAGGATGGTGTGCAAGAAGATTTTTCTTGTTTTTAACCTTTCTACTAACAACTGAAGGCAGTCTTCCAATTTACCCAACATAAATAAACAAAGGAATGCAACGTTGTTCTTTCCTTGCTCCTTGGCAAGGGTTGCAAGTTGTGATATCCCTTGAGCATCTCCTAGGGAAGAGTACAGCAATAACAAACCACTATAATCTACAGCAGACTTCAAACATTCCTCGGCCATGTCTAACTGCAAATGATACAGAGGAACAAATCAAGGGAATAAATGTCAGTCGACATACACAAGAAATGAACGCTTGCAACAGTTCAAAATGAAGAAAGGAACCTTTCCGATGGACATAGCCAATTCACCAAGCTGCTTCCACTTGGATTCACTCTGTACTTCAACCGCAATTTCCTGCAAGTAGGCCAGTGAAATTTTTAATGGGCATGAGAGAAAAATTTTAATACTACATGTAGCACAGTTAACTCTTTCCAGTAAAATTAAACAAAATAATAAAAATACATGTAAAAGTTAATCATACTTTTGCAATATCTAATCTACCGAGCTGTATTGCAAGATCAAATCTATAGTCCAGATCAGTAGCTACTTCCAGAGCTTCCTCTATCATACCTCGTGCTTCCAAGAAATGAGCCACACTAGCAAAGAACAGGATCAATTATCATACACTAAACTTTACAGGAAAGACAATATCGAAAAGTTGAAAGCAATCGGGCGCAAGCACGAACAAACTTCCACTCCAAGACTTTGGAATATGCATACCATGCAAAAGATACAGAAATCCCTAAGAAGCAAAAAGTTTGAGTATGACAAGAGTCCTTGGATATTCAGAATAAGTTATCTTCTAAGAGACAACGCAGGGTATGACAATAAGGGCCCTTTGATTCAAAATATTTCAGGTACAGATATCCCATAAGTTTCCACACGATTAAATATTGTAGATTTGCTATTTGAAATATTGTCAAATGTTGGGTGTCGAAGTAAATATTCAAGGGGGAAACTGAAGAAACAAAATACAGAAAGGGAAAAAAAAATAAACAACTCAAATGAATCTCAGACTGTATCAGAAGTTGCAGGAACCATCCACAACCATGGAAACAAGTAATGTGGCAGTACCTTCATATCCAAACAAACCTACCTTATCATGTACAAGCTAGGCTAAAAACCAAATATTATTGAACAGCAAAATATTCACGACCCTTCAATGAAAAACTTTAAACTCTTTGAACTATTACCTGTTACGATGCTCCTTCGGAATTGAAGGTAAGATTTCATTGGCTCTTTCATAGTCCCCACGCATTACAAGGGTCTTGTACTCAATCAAGCTAAGAAGCAATGTGTATCCAACGACACTGCATCACAATAAATACCATCAAATTTCTGAACGCAGCTCATATCGAATCGAGATTTCATGACTCCAAGAAAAGGACTAGAGTTTCCATACTTGAACTCTTTGTCTATTAAATAGACCCGACTTTGGCTGGCAAGATATCCAAGCAAATACATGGGTCGATCCAAATGAAACATCGTGGTTACCTGAAATTGTGATGTTATTTATCAAGTAAGATTTTGGCCATTAAATATATCTGCAAGTTGACAAAAGTTAACAACCAAATGTTGATCATTCACAGTACCTCGCCACCAACACAATAGTTCAGTCTCCAGGAAGAGTTGTTGTAAATGAAGCAATCCCCAACCCAAAGGCCGGTCCTTGCACGTTCATTCACTTCATGCAGGAGCTCAAATGCATCTTCAACCCCTTGTTCATCAACAGGCCTTCCACTATCTAAATAGGAAGAAACTGCATCGCGCTGCAATATTCACTTCTATTAGCTGAGAAACAACTTTTAAAGCAACGCATCAATCCGTGCATATACAAATACATCAAAACAATGATGCAGTGAGAAGCAAGATTCGGATTCATATTGTGTAAGGAAAACAATTGAACCCCATCGACTTCTTAACGGCATAAAAAGTATTCTTACATTGTACTTCAGGATATAAAATGATGTATCACTGGCTATTGCCACCAAATCACCACTATCAGCCCAATAAAGGTTCTGGAAATAATCAAAGAATCATCAACGGAATTAGAACCATATTACAAAAGAAATGGAAAACCAGCTAACAAATGCAAGTGTGTACCAACCTTCACATTTACATCAATACGGCGGATCAGTCTGCACTCTGCCCAATCATAGAAACATATAAAATCATTGGAACACATGGCTAACAGAGTTCCTCCATAGATGTGCTCGGCTGAAAAGGTAGGTCGGATACTCCTCTTTTCCTGAAAAGTTAGTTCTAGTTAACTCCGCTGCCTAACTATGAAGTATGGAGATGGACACGACGACATGTCATATTTTAAAAATCTAGGACAGAACACGGCAAGGACACGTTTATCAAAATATTCATTTTTAAAAAATATATATCATTTTTATAGTAAAAGAAAAAATTCATAGTAAATGAATTGATGCATTTATATGCTTTGACTTAGCTTGATGTATTCCACACTCAAAAGTTATTAATATTGTCATATATGTGTCTTTTTAGTCTCCTCAACGAGTGTTCTATGCATGTCTAAAGCATTTGTTGCATTAACAAGTGTCCAATAGGAGCCCACCAAGCGTCGAAGTGTTGAAGTATATGACACGTGTCAGACACGGACACGCTAGCCAAACTAAAAAGTCCTGCTTCTTAGTTAGACAATGGAACAACATAAAATAATGATAATTTTTTAAAGAAGCACAATTGTTGTTCGAAATTCAAACACATAAAATAAATTTTATAAAAAAATAATAAAGACTTATTTTTACTGAGTAATTTAGTATCCTTGCACTTGAATGCTATAAACTCAGATGCTGCAGTAAAAGTCTATAGTGGGTTTCTAACCACATTCTCTAAGAATTCTCTTATTCCTCCAACATCAAGTCATGTACTTATGGTAGAAGGCACAAGTACCAGTGACAAGTAGTTTTATTTACCCAACAGCTCATGATATTCATATTCATCTATTCCATGTTTTTACATCATGTAGGCCCATATGATTATTTTTAATAAAGACCAACTTTACATATATGATATAGGTCTCATATAATTAACTATCCTAGCTGTACATATCCACACATGAGGCTGTTGTAAAACACCCAAGTTCCAACAAGTTCTTCAAAGCACTTGGTGTAAGAACAATAATTATAATTTCCAATCCATAACTATGCTCTTCCATCACCTAAGAGTGTGCATCCATATGCATGCGTATAGCCAAAAGGATCAGGAAATTCATTTTCCAAAAAGAAAATCACATTAATTTCTTTCACCACTAAAGCAACAAATACAAAAGTGAAAAGTCCTATAATGAAAATAAACATAAACCTGGAAATTTTTACTGAAAATTTTGATCTTCGATGTACTTTCTCTCACAGCATATTCTCCATCAGCCGACCAAACAAACTCTAAAGCCGAACCAAATGACCTGTTTCTCCATGCAAGAGCAGTATATATAATATACTCACCATCTCCACAGACAACAACAAATCTCCCATTGGGATTGTGCTTCAAGTTCTGTAAGACATGAAGCAGAGAGTTTAAATATATATACACATATATATAAATAAAAGAAAATGAGACTCTAGCTATACTATTTAAATGAAAGAGGTTGGTCAGCCATGCAAGGAGCAATAATAATTATAAGTTATAAATTTCTGCAAAGACTGCAATCAAACAGCCCCGCCACGACCATGCAAAATAAACTTAAAATAAATATTCTCTAAGGTATCTCCTTACGATGGTATTGATATTAGATCACCAAAAGTGCCCAAAGGCAAATACACAATCCTCTCCTCTCAAGGAGAATTTACTTCAAAAACAAGCTAGCCTCTCACTCTAACAAAGAATTATTTATGTACTCACTAACTGGAGAACAGCCCTAACTCCCTCACCCAAACTGTCCCCACAAATATTCTCTCACCGCACTCAACACCTCCCTCCCCAGCAGCACTGGTTTCACCTCCATTGACCTTTTTGCCCCTTCTTTGATATGTAACTTGAATTGGTAGCCAAACATATTCTACACATGGTATATGAATTAATGTAACTATCAAGTAACTACAACTCTACAAGAAACTATAATTGGGAATTGAACTCAGAATCGACAACTTCGTTGACTTAGAATAAAACATAACAGCAGCAGAAACAGGGGGCCAAAACCTAAGAAAAGTTCTCGAGAGGTTCTGAACTAAAATTCAGCAAACACGGGCAAAAGCCACCAAGCCACCAGTTCATGGCAAGTGTGCGTGTGTATATTAAAAATATTGACATACACATCTCCTATAAACATTATATATATTGAAAATATTAAAATGCAGATCTCCAATAAATGGCAGTATATTGCAGAATAAGCGTGCAAAAGTATAAACATCACTAGAGGCTACAATCAAAGGTTTTTCATAAGATAAAGGAATATCTCCAGCCAATCCATGACAAAATATACAGAGACTTCAAATGCAGATGTAAAGATAACTTACTTGAGGATAAAGGTCACAGGTTCCCATCTCCTTAACAGCTAATGGCAATCTCTCTCCATCAGTAACCTATGAAGCAAAATAAAAGCACACAACTAAGGCCACACCAGAAACAATTTAATGATCAGTAAAATGTTACAAATAAAACCATTCCAGACCTCAAAGTCTGCTCCCACACTTTTGATGTTTACTGTTTGAATTTCGTTATGCTTAGCCCATATTATCTTTCCACTATTGTCCATACTTGCAATAGGTACTTCCCGGCCAAGTTTTACCATAATGGTTCCTTCATCATAGCCAATCACAACCCTGTAGGGAGTAGTATTTCAGCCAGGTTCAAGTCATGGAAAATTTTAAGAATTATAGAAATTTTTGGTTTGAACCCCAATGCAAATCTTCGTGACCATAACATCACGCTAATTTAACCAAGACCATAGGAGGATGGGTATGGTAGAGTAGGGATCTCAAGTTAATGTTTAAAAAAAAATAGAAATAAAGGTATAGCGTTCAAAAATCCTACATCAGACATGAAAGAAATAGAACTGAGATTTTAACGTAAGGAAGTTGAAAATTGATCAACTTACCGGCGTGAGCTCTTCATGTATCCAATTGCCCAAACTCGTTCAAGGCCATAATTTAATGTATTTTCAAGCCTGTAAATCAGAAATAATTACAACTAGTGGAAATGCCAATTAAGCAGACGCAATTCCACAAAATATAGATACAAAAAGTAACAAAATATATTAATGAAAAGCAACTGCAGCCCATAACAAAACAAGTTGTCTGTCTCAAAAAGAAAAACAAGCAAACAAACCAAGTTGTCATACTTCATCATTGTCTCTTCTTCTTCTTCCTTTTTATTTAAAGGAACTTTTTCACTAAAGACGTGAAACAAATAAAAGAGGGAGGAAAGCCTCAACCCAAGAGAAGAAAGTTACAAATAGCCTTTCAATTAGTGCAAAGCGAAGAAAGCCCATAATTACAAAGAAAAGAACAGTATGATCCCACAAAAGAAAAGAAAAGAAAAGAAAAGAGAAAATCTCTCATCTCCCTGGAAAATTATGTGGTTCCAATCAGCCCAAAAGGTAGCTCTAATAAACTTCATCCATTCCAAATAGTGTTGATCTTAATCAACGTTAAAACGACGATAAAACAGACAAGCAGCATGTTAATGATATCACTGAGAAAAACAAAGCCCCTTTCGGAAAAATTAAAAACAGTATTTCAAAAAGACCAGTAAAAAGATAAGCTTTCATAGAGATTAAACGAAAAATATAAGGGAAATACGAAAAGTAACCTAAGAAAGGGCTCCAATAAAGCAAAATAATGCTTCGAGAAAAATTACAGAAAACTTTAAACACGAAAACTCAAAGAGAAGCGTGAAATCTAATCAAGGACTACAATTTTTTTTTATAAGACCACAATAAAGAACCACAATTCCCCTACAGATTTTTCAACCCCTCTAAAAAAGCTATTTTCCTTTCCTCTAAAGACCTCGCATAATAGCAGAAAACAAGCAAACCAAAGCACTACCCTAAACCAAAAATTGGGAATTGGCAAAGACACTCCTCTGCTCAAGCAAATCTCCAATCAAAGCAAGGAGTGCAACAACATCATTAGCCTCCCTGCCAAAAGGGGACGGTTGAGCCAAGTGAAATAGAGGAAGAGTTCCAAAAAGAAGGAAAGACAGAAGCCACAAAGGAGAATTTTGAATTGGATAAATGGTGGAGACAGAGAAAACAAAGCACAAAGAGGGCTAACCCCCAACCATTTGTCTTCCCAATAATAATTACTCATCTTGTGAACAAATTGCGAAAAGAAAGGGAGGCAATCCAGAATAGCTTTCCGATAATTTTTTTGGTGATACCTCCCCAAACCCTTTTCAAGAGACAAGCGAACCATTTTTTTTTATAAAACAACTTTCATTGAGATTAAAAATGTACAAGGGAAAAGGAGCCCCATAAAGACGACCCTCAAGTTATGAAAGGGGTCCAATTAAGCAAAATGTGACCAATCGTATAGTTACAAAACTGCTTTAAATTTGAAGCCTAAAGAGAACCATTTAGTCTAACCAATGACCAGACATCACCAGGATCCCACTCTCTTCCTCCAAAAATTTTATCATTCCTCTCACCCCAAAAATCCCAGAAAATCGGACACCCCAGCTAACCACCAAAACCGGCTTTTTCAAGAGACAAGCGAAGGGGTGAGGACCATATCTACTCACAATAACCTTATGTCACAAATGGTGTAACTCAAGAGAGAAGCGACTCAACCACTTAGCCAACAAGGCCCAACCAAAGAATCCCTATACCCAAACCCCAAGCCCCACCGGGTTAGCCTTGCCACAAACTTCTAACTAACCAAATGTGAACCTTTCCCTTCCTCTACCCCTTCCCATAAAAGTACCTATAAGCTTTTCTAGGGTATTGCAGACCATTACAAGGATCCTAAACACAAATAAGAATAAACTGAGATGCCACTAAGGACTGATTGAATCAGGGTAAGTCTCTATCTCTTACAGAATAAACTTCTAATCCGAGAGGATAATTGTTTCTGAGTCTTTTCCACAACAGGTCCCAAGTAGAAGTCAAGTGGAAGAATATGGATACCCAAGTTCCAATTTGTGGCTAAAAAGGAAGACATTGGGTTGGGGAGAATAATGTCAAATGAAACTTAAAAATAACCAAAACAAACCTAGACCTAAAGCTAAACATGTCAATATATAGGAGCATTCCAGTTTAAAAAAAAACAAAACAAAACAAAACAAAACAAAATAAAAGAAACAAAAGGTTTGGAGTTCTAGAATTCATGTAGCAATGACTACAACAGAGAAAAAGAACTTGTTCTTTTTTGGGGTCACCGAAACTCCTGAAAGATGCATAACTGATGTGTTCTCTCAATCTGCTCCAATTATACAATTAAAAATAATGTATCGTATAAGCATTGATCCAAGTAATGTCCAACATATGCTATGCTTTTATAAATTATAACAACATTTAGTGACAAAACTTACCTATAAGTTGTTGAATGCCATATGCGAACTGTTCCATCTTCCGAACCTGTAATTATAATTGGAAGGTCTGGATGAAAACAGACTGCAGAGACATTGTGTGTGTGACCTTCAAGTGTCTGAACACAACTCTTCGTTTGGTAGTCCCATACCTGTGTTTATAAGATTACACTCATAAGCTATTCCACACTAACATGTGCCACTAAAACACCTACACTTGAGAAACTCGTTAACAATAAAGACCTTAGCAGTGTGATCGTCAGAACCAGTAATGAGGTAAGGTTTGTCACCTCCTGTGAAATAATCAACACAATTCACTCCTTTCTGATGGGCATCTAATGTAAAATTAGGATCAGGGGATCCAAGGTTCCAAATCTGCAAAGAGGAGGCCAAAGAGGGTAATTAGAGTAAATAAAAGAAAATTGGACAATATGCACTCACATGGTGATTATTATACCTTTATTGTCCGATCAAGGGATGCACTAGCAAAGGTGTTGGTGTCTTTGGGATTAAATGTTACTTGCATCACATAATGAGAATGCCCCTCAAAAATCTGAGTACACACCCAACCCTTATCCCAATCCCAAAGCTTTATAAGCATATCATCAGATGAAGACAGAACATAAGGAAGGTTAGGATGAACAGCCACACATCTGATGTAGTCTGTGTGTGCCTCAAAAACTTTTATCTTGTCCATTGTATTATAATTGTATACACGAATAAACATGTCATCAGCTCCAGCAACAACCCACTGCTTCCGTGGTATAAATTTGGCCGACCTGACTGCAAAAATACCATTAACATTCAAGAGTAAAATGAGGCCCGATCAGGAGAAGGTGAAAAGAAAAATACTGTTCGGGAGGAAACAAACTCAAATAGACCAGAGACGAGGCATATATATTACCTGGTAACTCAGTGACCTCAAAAGATTTAACCATGGTCTGTGACATCATTAAAAGACTAGAGTTAATTTTAAATGTCTAAAAATTGGGACTAGACAAAAAATTCAAGTCAATTGAATGTCTACGCTATTGTTGACCTTATCCAATAAACAGATTTTCATACCTGAGACTGGTAGTTCCAGATACAGACAGTTCCTGAATACAGACTTGCCAGTATCCTGCAGTAATGAAACACTGTTGGTCGTCGTTCTTTCCATTGTCCATTCTCAATAACTAACTACATTAGAATCCTCCGGGAAAACAACAAGACGACAAAGGACATAACCGACACTATCATTCATAATGCCTTTTTTAGGTGCAAAGATATACCGGCCATACATAGTCATAACTTTTTTTCCTTATTGCAAATTGGTAACACCTTTTGTACTCTGATTGGGTTCTTTTTGTAATCTCATTTGATTGGGTTCCTCTTGTACCATTGGATATCTTTGGACATTTCATTTAATCAATGAAATTGTTTCTTATCCAAAAAAAAACAAAAAACAAAAACTACATTTTAAGTTTGGTACCTTTTGATAACCTTAAAGAAACAATAATATAATAAAATGCCCTCCCTAATTTTCTTGCAATGGTTTTTCTTTTTTTCTTTTATCTTTTTTTTTCCCTTTTATAAGAAACAATTCCATTGATTAAATGAAATATCCAAAGAAATACAAAAAGGACATCTTTTAAAAGGAGTACAAAAGATCTCTCCAATTAGCTACAACAAAATTTTAAACTATGACCATTAAGGTGCTTCATACTATGAAGATTTCCATGAACATTTCATAAACATTTAAATTCTTAGTCAAGTTCAAAAAACAAAAACAAGTTTCAAACAGAAGCTTGGTAGGAAGTAGAAAACAAAAACGTAAACCTATAGATGGGAGTAGATTAGTGTTCATAAGCTTAATTTTCTTTTTTTGATAAGAATTTATAAGCTTAATCTTCAAAATCAAAAACTAAAGAATACATGCTTGTCAAATGGAGCTTTGATAATTACAACATAAGAGCACGAGACTCATGTACCCAAACAACTTGCGTTGCTATAATCCAACACAATGACTATTATCTTCAATTAAAGTACCAAAACTTATGTACTCAATCCAACTGAAGCAGTTTCCTTCCCACAACATATTTTACCAACCCTCCCAAGCAGTTTCTAAAATACTCGAACTCCTTGAAGGGTGTAATATATCTAGAAAATAAAACTCACCATGGCTCTGTTGGGTGCAAGTCCACAGACTTTACTCTTTCCGACCTTTGAGCAAGTTTCCTCTAAAAAGAAGGAAAAATAAAAGAATTAAATCACAATTAACATATGAACCCAGTAAGAAATCTGATTAATTAAAATAGTTTGTAAAGTGTACCTTGATAGCGAGTCTGAGAGGCTGTGGACACATGAGAAAATAAAACAAAACCAATTAATCTCTATACGTAGATATAGTGTAATTTTCAATTTAGAGTCTAAAATTCTCAAAAAGAGAGAAATAAGAATAAGCAGTAGTAAAGAAAATCATAAACAATGATCATGTATCTCAGACAAGAAAGTCCAAATCCTACTAATCCACTACCTTTCCATCTCCATATCGGCAAAAGAAGGTAGGGGACCTATATTTCAACTAGGTATTCCACCTAATACATGATAACACACTCCTTTACTGCAACAACTCAAGCATCAGATCACAGGCAGCAATTCAAATAATGATTTCACAGGAGGCATAACAGAACAAAATTCCAAACCAATTACCAAACCGTAAGCGAGTAATTGGATTCGAAATTAGGAATAGAGAGCAAAGCAAGTTGAATTCAGTAGAAGAAAGTAGGAAGTAAACAAACAATAAAGCAAGAAACAGGA
Source organism: Cucumis cinereus (assembly GCA_037974625.1). Classification (NCBI taxonomy): domain Eukaryota; kingdom Viridiplantae; phylum Streptophyta; class Magnoliopsida; order Cucurbitales; family Cucurbitaceae; genus Cucumis; species Cucumis cinereus. The sequence goes on from JBBPDJ010000017.1 coordinate 7,848,120, forward strand.
AAAGCGAAGCAGATTTCAGTCAGATCTAAGGTTGAGTAGAAGGGGGAAAGCGAATTGGAAATGAAAGAAGATCGTAAACTCACCATTTTTGCACTGAGTGGGAAGGTGTTTTAAGAGATTGGAATACCGAAACCGTGAGGATCCGAACGATTCGAACAGGAAGAGGGAGAGAGAAATGAGAGGGGATGGGATTCGAACCTTGTGTTGTGTTTGTCTAAGAGGAGATCCCTCTGTGGAAATATGAAAAACCAAAGAGAGAGATCGATAGATCGATCGATGGTTTGCAGTTGGCACAGAATTACAAAACTGCCACTGCCTTAGGTACGATATGTCGGTATGTGACTTTGTAAGGAACGTCGAGATTTAAGACACGATTTTAGCTAACAAGTTTATGAATGTATAAATACTCTTTGGTTTTTTCTTAAATTAAAATCAAGAATTATAAAAGTTCTAATAAATCAATCAATCTATCAACCTTAACCTCCCTCTTCTTTCTTTTCTTTTTCTTCCTTTTCTTTTTTTTTTTTAAGAAACAAATTCAACAAATCACATGATCAACCTTCTCAATTCTCATAATTTAGGAAAGTCGAACAAAAAAGTCACTTGTCTATAAATAAAGAGTACAAATTAGAAGAATCATAGTGACTACATTATGGGCCACTTTGTTAGAGATTCCAAGGCCAAAACCAAGACCCTTAATATTCAACCTATCAAGAATAAGGCTTCAGCATAGATATCATCAAAAAGGAGAAAAGAGAAGTTCATTGAATAAAACTTTTTAACCATGAGCTCAACATCTAATTCAAGTTATACGTTCTCATGATTGACTGGTCAGGGTGACAGACAACATTGGCATTGAGTTCCAGCATATTTGTAGATGAAGGGAGTCGTCGCGATACCACCTTTAGACAGATACGAATCCTCTTCTTCATAGCTAAAGCCATGAGAATGGTAGAAGAAGGGGGGTTTTGTTTCGTCTTCCTATACAAACAAACAAATAACACAAAAACCGGACGAACTCAAGGCAGCTCAACTTTTTAGTCAAAAGCAACTAATTTATCACATAAGGGAGCACATGACACTAGCGAGTCCCAAACGTTAGGTCACCATTTTTGGAATGTTTGCGTAAATAGCAAATTTGTGGGACGCAGCTGAATTTTTGTCAAAATTTTAGATTAATAAGTTTTTTGGCAAAAGTAGGTTGCACACATGCCATATTTCTAAAATATTATCGTTTTGCCCCGCTTCTGATATGTAGCATATCGATCAAATATAATTTAATTCATGTATGGTGTGTTTCAATTTAGTGTAATTCGAAATAACAATATGTGATTCTAACATAACCAAATGCATGAATTAAGTAGTTGAATTATTGAAATACAATGTATTTTGATTTGTTAGTTATGAGATTCTAGCATAAGAGAGTTTACCACCTAAATTTTTCTCTATTTTTTAATTTTGAATATGCTTTGAGATAACTAATTTTTGAAAATATCTAGTATTATTCAACTAAAAATTTGTTTATCATTTATTCAACCAAATTTTGAAAATATCTAGATTATTGAATCTTTTATTTGTTTATCACTTTTATTGAATATTTTATTTGTATATACCGAAAATATTTTTCAACATTTTATTTTAGTAGATTCTAAATTATCACATTAAGATAAACGTTAATAACAAACTGGAAAAATAAAATTTTTCAAATAACTGTGTTGTTTTTTAAATAATGATTTGATCTTGTTATATCGTTTTTAATAAGTTAGTAATGAACGACTAATTAATTAAATGATAAATTATTATTATTATCATCGTCGTTATCATCGTTATTATTATTTAGCAATCTACATAAAATAGGATAACAAAAAACTTTAAATCTCATCCGTCTCATCTTCTTCACTTTGTCGCCCTCCAAATCTCTTTTTCTCCTTTTTCCTTCTCAATCTCATTTTTTTTTATCGTTGGTTTAACGACCTTTTCTTGAATTTCATCATCTTGGCTAACTTTGACGGTCACCTTCACTAGGTTGCCGACCTTGGTCCCTAGCACACATGTTTTATGCGATTGTTTCACTTTGACACAATTTTCAATAATGACGTTCTAGGATTGATAGGGCTTAAATTTGATTTTCAAGATCTTATGGATAAACTGATTACATGACATAAAGACAATGAAACTCCCTGTGGTTTCTTGTCAATCATATTTTCATTAGTCACATCGTCCTGAAGTTGCAATTCCTTCAAATACGTATTCACTTGCCAGCAACAACTTCACTTGTACAATCAACTTCACTTGTCCATCATCGACTTTCCTCAAATACACGCGTTCTATAGGTAACCAGAAGCGTTAAGAACGATACTTGGTGATATTTAATTTTTTATTACAGAATGTTTAGATACATTATATTTGATGTCTAGTAGGTGCATCTCAATTACAGTGGTATTTGGTTTAGTTATAGGGTATTTTATGTTTTTTTGAACGGTTTACAAACACTCCAAGTTGAATTATTTAACATTGTACGTTTTAATTCAAATGAGGTATTTTTGACAATTCCAAACTTTTAACTTTTGTATTATTTATTCGATTTTGTCATTTTAATAATTAATTTTTGTCCAAAGTAAATCTTTAATCTTATCATTTATCTAGTCACCCCAGCATTATTTTTTTTTAGAAGTTTTACAAGTCTGATTTGTTGGGTTTGTTTTTCCAACCCAAATGGTCTTTTTTATTGGGATAATCAGGTATGTAGCACTAATTTTAGTGCCATTTTGATAAATGGCAAACCAGAAAATTGTTTTGATTTTTAG
>JBBPDJ010000017.1:7851026-7863466 GCA_037974625.1 Cucumis cinereus
GAGGAAGAGTTGTTTCAGAATTGTACTGGTTAGTGTGATTGATTAAACTCTTATGTAAGGTTTTATTAAAGTGTAATGATATTTATTTTAGTTGTAGAAAGTAGATGTTTAACTATAGACTTAGAGGTATGTTGGACTTTTGCAAATTTGTATTTATTGTATTTTTAATTCGATTTGCCATTTTTACAAACAAAAAGTAGGTTTGCCATTTTTCCAAATGGAAACTTGAAAATAGCTATACTTCTAGTTGAACCTTTTTTATTTAGCCCAAATAGAGGCATAAATGAAAGGGCATTTTTGGGTTTTTCTTATATTTGTTGATAAATGAAAATAGGTATGCTGAATAGAGAGGAGAAAACAGAGAAGAAAGCTCCCGGTTTGACACTAGTTAAAAAATCTCATATCGCCAAAGTTTTAACCATTGGATCATGCTGAAATATGGTCAGCTTGTTAGGAACTCAAAGAGCTTCATTTTGAACGGTTGGATCGCCATTTTGTGTTCTGGTTTATCTGTAACCGTATGAACTGAAGCTCAAATTTCTGATTTTTTGGATGACAAATTTCTCAATTTTTCACCTCTCAAGTATAGATCTGAACCTATTAGTGGGTTGAGAATCTTTGTACAACTGATTTAGATTTGTTTCCCTCAATTTTATCATAATAAGAGAATGTTATAAGGGTGGACTCCTCACAAGTCTCGTGGTTTTTACTCTTTACATCGAAAGAGTTTTTCACGTATAAGTTGTTTGTTGCTTGATTTTAGCTTTTCATCGATCATCTCTCGTTGTCGTCCATTTTGGTTAACTTCTTGGTCATTGATTTGTGGTGGATTAGATTAATATTGTTTGATTGATTGTTTCGAAAGAGATCTTAGTGGGTGTTGATATATTGTTTGGATCCTAACACGATTACATTGTAACAAAAGGTGACTTTTTAATTCATGATGGGTTCCACGGACCATTTCACAAGGAAAAAAAACCAAAGTATTAAATACATTGTTAAATGGTTTGAAGATTGATTGATTATCAAACGATTTAACCGTGGTTATCAAGTATTGTACTATTATTAGATTTTCTATAACTCATTGGTTCTTTTGACAAAGATAGGTAAAGCACTCGAATATTTTTCACTATGTCTCGAATTAATATTAACTTTCACTTATAAGGTCTTTTACATATTTCAAGATTAAGTGAGAGAATATGTTAACATGTTAAATTTACCACAACTCATCAGTTTAAATTTTTGGATCAATCAATAATTATATGAATATAACTCAATTGATATAAATATGTATTATCAAGCTCGAGGTCTAAAATTTGATCCCTTCACCCCACAATATTATTAAAAAGAAAAATCCTAAACCTTGCAACCTTAGAGATGTATTTATTGATACTCTTTTTCAATGTTCAAAGTGTGAAGTGACAATGGTATCTAAGGTAGAATTGAGATGGTTTGTTTATCTTCAACTACATTTGTTTTTAATTAAGGACTTGCGGTGTATAAGGACAATAGAAGTATGTGTCGTGGGGGAAATAGAAAGTGTTTATTGTGGGTTTTTTTTCTTTTTTTATATTTAATATAAAATGTTAACTATTCATCAAGTTGACCGCATAGCGCAGTGGATTAGCGCGTTTGACTTCGGATCAAAAGGTCGTGGGTTCGACTCCCACTGTGGTCGATTTTTTGTTACCAAAGCTTCATGTTCCATACGAATATAGCTTCCATTTTATTTTTATTTTTATCAAAAGTTAATTGCATTTGATTAATTATTAAGAAAAAAATTTCAATTTATACCATTCAAAATTCTAAAACTAATAGTTTTATCATTTTTATCTTAAAAAAAAAAACAAAAATAATATATCAATTTTAATTTTAAATTAGAGTTTTCAAAAAATCTGATAATCCGAAAAAGTCGGTCCATTTAACTTTATCCATGCAGGTTGGATTGTGTTCAAATAAATGAAAACTTTTGTGAATTGCAATTTGGGTTGTGTGTTGAGTTATACTATGACAAAAAGGCATGATTTTAGATTTTATTTTTGAACCATTATAAATGAAATAAAGAATGAGGATTCGTGATTAATATGCCAATAAAAAAAATTAACCAACAAAAATTTAAATGAGGTGAAATTTTTTAAAAAACTTGAAAAAACAACGAGCTCAAACTTAAGGGAGAATTTTAACTTAAAAATATTAAAAAAGATTTGAATTATATCATTTGAAAAGTAGGGGAGATTAATGAATGTATCATGGTAGTGTAATGGTGAGCAAATATAAAAATTAGTGAAGCTAAGATCCTTCCTGCCATGACTACTTATGAAGGCCTTTCTGGTATGATATCTTTCGATCTTCGACTTGTTTTGGTAGAATCTAATTACTTACAGGATTGTAAATCTTCTTATTGGAAACTTTGTGGATCTTACTGAAGTTTCTTATTTCATCGATGAGGCAAAGGCTATTGGACAAGTTTGGGCGAGTTCTCTTTTGACCATGTTCGAGGATGAAATAATGTTCTTGCTCACTCGTCCATTTGGTCATATTTCTAACATTTATTTTGTCAATCTTTCATCCTTTTGGAGAGGTTAGAGAATTTAAATAAGCTTTTTAAAATTGAAGACTATCTACCTCTATTGGAGGCTCCATGAATAAAAGCAAACGTTGGATACCAAAATACTTCATGGACTAATATAATTTTAAAACTTTTGATGTTGAACATATTGCTTCAAGAGCTTGAAGTAAGAAGACATCAAGATTTCAACCAAAAATTCAAGAAGATTAAAAAAAGTTGTGAATTAGTAATTAGGTGTGATTTAAACATAGTTCGATTTTGAAAAAAAAAAGAAAAAAAAAACTTCGTTTGAATTTAAACAAAAAGAGAGACATCTTAAAAATTTAGATCATAATCACGAAGATAACTAGTGCGATGAAAACAAACAAAATACGTGTACTACTAATTTTGTAGTGACAAGCATTTTGTTGATCAATTTTGCAGTTCAACCTAGTCTATTTGTTATGACCAGTTAAGAAGATTCTCCATGATTGAATATGATATTGTTTTATCAGCCATTTTTGTATTTTTAGTAATTCATTATTTTGTTGAATCTTTGAAAACAAATTGAAAAGTGTTAGTTCATAGATTGTAGTGGACGATAGAGAAAACAAAGGAGAGGTGAACTATGGAGTGTAGTGTAAATTAACGATTTTCATCCATATATTAAAATATAGACTACCATATCATTATAGTCCTTGTAAATTTGTTCAATATTAGTATCTATACTTCTAATTTGTCCCTACACTTTCAATAAATCTTATATTTAGTCCACAAACTTATTCTTTATCGAAATTGATTGAATAACACCAAATAAACTAGCATTGAAGATTATATTTAAGATTTATTGAAAATACATAGATTAAAATTAAATAAACTTTACAGTATTGGACCATAATACTAATGAGAATGATTTTTTTTTTTTTTAATTTTTTAAAAGGGTATTGAATGTCCTTGAAAATTTTATAAATTAAATGACCCACAAATATATTTATCGATGTATCTGTAAAATTGAAATTTTGTATCTTTGATATTTTAATTAAAAAAATGAGTATTTTCTACTAATTTATTAGTAGATTATTTTTATAATTTTTTTCTCCAGAGAAAGGGACCGCATAGCGCAGTGGATTAGCGCGTTTGACTTCGGTTCAGAAGGTAGTGGGTTCGACTCCCAATATGGTCGTTTGTTTTTTTTTTTTATTGTTGTTTTATTTTAAATAATTCCATAAATTAAGTGGCATTTTGTACCGGATTTATTTTCAGATGTTAATATTCTTCAAAAGGTGTAATATAAAATTAGTTAGTTACAGTTTCTGAAATAAAAACTTATTGCAATTCAGATTTAAAAAATTAATATACAACAACACAACCAAAGAACTAACATAGTCAAATAGTCAAAGGCAGTCTCAATTTATGTCGTTGTTGTTTTTTTTTTTAATAAATAATTTAAGATGTAAGAATACAAATTAAAATCGGACAGAGCTTAATTAATATATTAGTAGCGGTCCAAATCTCCCTATTTCTAATTATATTGAAAAAGAGTACTTAAAAAGAAAAATTGAGCTCTTTCCAGATTTGCTTTAACCAATGACTTACCCCTCGTTAAAGAGGATTAAAAAGAGAGACATTTATAAAGTGAGGGCTTTAATTTTATAACCATCTAATTTCTGAAAAATAATAATAATTCTAAAAAGGAGTGTTTTTTTTTTTTTTTTTTTTTCTTTTTTAGTTCAACCGATTCAAAAGAGCAAGAGTGAGAATTCCAATTATTCAATTATGGGATATAATATATATATATACACACATGCATACATTAAAAGAAAGCACTTATTTTAATTTTAATTTTGTAAAGTAATAGGAGATGAGGTAGAATCTCATTCCCCATCTAAAAGCAAATATAGCATTTGAGAATAAAGCAAAGAAACCTCCCAACATATTTCCAATCAACACACATATCTTACTTACCATTCAAACTGAAATCTTTGAATTTCCAAAGTCATTCAAACCTCTAAAGTCTATTCCATAATACAATAATATAATTCTTGCATTTGTTTAATAAGAAACAGTCTTCAAACACAATTCTTTTTTTTCTTTTTTTCTTTTTTTTATTCAAGTCAATAAAAGCCTTTGAGATACAACATCAAAATGATCTCCAAGATTAACAAAGATGGATCAAAATCTTCCATAAACAAGCAAAAACAGATATAATATCATATCTATATTCTGCCCAAAGAAGTGGGGAAACCAAAAGCTCTCATCTTTATACTCCGAACACTCACCAACACCATGAACTGTGAAAGCAGATAATCGGAAAAAGAAAAACTGTAAACTCCGCGAGATCATCCATGGCTGCAGACTGATTTACACAGACAGCTCTTCGTAAACAGATGATCCTCCTCTTCCTGTCGTGTCATCTCACCAAACACGCCAAGTGGGAGGGTTCGAAAAGAAACTATACCTCACTCTCATAAAGCAAATGGGAGACCCATGATGAAGAGATCTTCCTCATGGTAGCTTGATGCTGCAGAGCTTTCACTATCATCTTTGGAAGTTTTGTTGATTTTATGTTCTCCAAAAATCTCCTGAGAGCTGCACTCTGAACTGCAAAAAGCTTTTCCATCCCTGATATAATAAGAGGAAGAATCACATAATCAAGATAAAATTTGGGGTTGGAGTTCATAAGTTAGAGAATTTCTTACATATCAAACAAACAAACAAACCTGCATAAATAAATATCATGCTCTTCTTTCAAAACTTTCTTGCATGAGTAACAGATTTGCAAATTTGCATCCACAACTCGGTGACCAAACCCTTCAGGGCAACTTCCTGACGGAGATGATTCCATCCCAGGCTCTTCCAATTTACTGGAACCGATGTTTTCATCTGTGTGACATTCCAAAATACAGTCACCAAAAATGTGTGTTGTCTTTGGGTTTGGACCATGAGAAATTATGCAGGTATAGTCCTCAGAAAGTTCTATTTCTCTAGCGGTAAGTGAGCCTACATAAGCATTGCTTGAGCCAATAGTTATAGGCAAGGAACAGGATTTGATTGGCAAAGAATTTTCCCTTTGAGGGCTATTGTTAATTATTGGAAAGATGGTGTTATTACTTTCCAATGGAAAAATTTCAGCACTTGGATCAGAATTTTGAGTCAAGTCGATACCGGAGGAGGAAAAGCTGGCAGCATTTGACAAAAACGATGCATTATTTTTAAAGGGTGGTTCAGATTCTAAAGCAGAAAATTCTCCATTGCCACAGACACTATCTATGGCTCCGGAATTGGAGCTTGGAATTTTTGCTTTGGAAAGTGACGAGATTGTATAATTGCTTGGCAAAGAATAAGATTTCAAAGAAGAACCCAAATATTTGATATAATGGTGGTTTGAGGATTTAGAGATCTTAGTTTTAATTTGTGGTCCAAAAATTACATTCTTCCTCCAGTTTGAGTCCCGAGCTTCACTGGTCGTTTCACAGTCATCAACAACAATAGAATTTATGATGCCAAGACCTACTTCGCTAGAAACAAACTTATTTTGACGACCACTTTCAGTTTCAGCAGATGATATGGATTTAAAACCAAAAGGGTTGCTTAGATTGGAAAAAAGCCTGAAATCCAAAGGCGAAGTAGGACTTCTAAGCGAATCACTGTCTACCGAACTTTTCGACCCTAACCCGGCAAAAAATCCAGGAATGCTGAACAATGAACTGCTTATATGTTTGCCCAATGAGCCAGATTGTAAGTAGGAGTCTGAATCAGAATTAGCCATCAAACAACCATCAAATGCTCTCTCTTTTCTACAAGAACTACTAAGCCTTATCCAGAACCATTACTATTTCTCTCTAAAACAACAACCAGGATTTGCTCACTGCATCAAGTAACTGCCAAAAAAAACATTACAAATTACAATCTTCTTGGAGCAACAAGGATTAAAATGAGAAATATCAAGAACACGAGGGGAAGTTTACTTTGGTCTTTAAAAATCAAAACAATTTAAAAGTAAGTTTTCAAATCTTATTTTGGTCTTTAACATTCTATTTATAAAACTCCAACTTCACATAAAAAAATCATATTTTGGTCTTTATCTAACATATCCCAATCATACATTCAACAAAAATCTGATGTGGTACCACATAGAACTTATATTTAAAACCACATATATCATAATGGATAGCAGTAAATCCAGAAATAGAAGCCTAAGAATTTAACAAAAATAGATTTTTATGAAAGTAACCAGAACAAAGGTTCAAATAAGAACTGCAATCAAACTCAAAAGAAGTATTTAATACATTCCATTAAAAAGTTTTGTTAAATTCCAGTGAAGATCAATCAAATCTCTGAAGAAATCCCTAATTACCCGGACGGTTTAAGGTTTCCAAAAACAACCCACAAATTATTCGCAACGAAACAAATAATTAAAAATTTTCCCAAAATGATCAATAATCGGAAAATCGAAATAAGATAAACACAGGATTTCAAAGCACATATAGTACACACAAAAAACAAGCTTCAAATCAACATTCGTAATTCCCAACTCCAAATAAACAACAGAGTTCCAAAACTAGGTCAACGTAATCCTAATTAGAAAGCAAAAACAAAAACCTATTAACATTTCTTCATCGAAACAGTTCCCAAAAAATAAAACTAAAAGGAAACAGAAATAGAACTCTAGAGCAAAAGGGTATTAAAAAAATTACAAAAAAACAGAAAAGATCAAGAGGAATGCGAAAAAGAAACGATGGATCAGCAATGCAGAGAAAAGAGCACCTGATGTTGGTTGAAGACCATGGAAGAAGAAGAAGAGGAAGAAGAAAAGTCCAAAATGCAAGAAATTTAAGTCATAAGAAAGAGCAGGCAAAATCTGGGAATACTCTCGTTGCTTGTTGAAGTAAAGGGTATAGTTAGAAGCTTTCATCCGCCATTTTTGGTGCTCTCGAAGGTATCAAAATCAGAGGAAAAGCAAATAAAAACCATCACTCAGCGATTCTGAAATACCACAATTTCTCCCTCTTCTTTCTCTCTCTAGGAGAATAACTAATGTATTGTATACGCCAGTTTCGTATAAATGTACGTATATTCTTCGACGAAAAAAAAAAGAAAAAGAAAATTTAAAAAAAGGGGAAAATTTAGGGGGGTTTTGTTACGTGTGGACACTCACACGGAAAGATAAGATGCGCACAAGAAAAATGTAGAGTGTAAACAATAAACATCTTTGTGGTATAACATCAACATCATGGGAGATTATCCAAAATTGTGGAATTAATAAACCGAAAAAATTGGCAATTTTGTAACTAAATAAATAAAAATATAATTCAAATTAATTTGATTTTAAAAAATAAAATGTATTATTTTGTAAATATTTTATAAAACTATGCATTAAGAAGTTATGTTGTCACATGCAACAAGACATATGTTAAAATCTAGTTTAACTAAACCTAAACAAACTGCTTAAAATGACTAATTTTATTGTTTAGATTTAGTTTATTGGATAATACTTCTCTTTATCTTAAAAGATTCAAATTCTCATATCTCACCATTTATAAATAAATAAATAAATAAAAATGAACAAAATCAAGAAGAAATTTGTGCATCTTCAACAAAATATAATAACAAATTAGGTTAAAATATTATTTTGATGGTTGTATTTTGTGTTTTCTTTTTCTTATTATAATCTATATACTTTAAATGGTTTGATTTTAGTTATTGTACCTTCAATAAATCTTATTTTCAATCTACATACTTTCAAACTGATTCCAATTTAGTTATTCAAATCTGTTTTTTTTTTTTTTTAAATCAAATTTGATTAATAATAATTTCATGTAAAAAAAAAAAAAAGCGTGATATCCTTCAAAAGAAAAAAGAACATATATATTTTCATAATTTATAAAGTGGACGTTTGTGAATATATTTTTATAATTTTTAAAGATGATGCTTACAGAGATTGAATTGTTTAGGAGAAAGATCAACCAAAAAAGAAAAACAATCCTAAAGTTTATTGAAATTACATAAACTAAAATAGAATAAAACTAGAAGTATATTGACCCATAGATTATTCAATTATATAATAAAGTTTGGTTAATGTTTAGATGAATTAATTATTGCTATGTTATGTATTTGAATTACTCATATCATCTTATCCTAAAGTAAATATTTAGTTTGACCTTATCTATTTGAATAAATAAACATTTTTTTAGACCATCTGTTTTTATGTTGGACAAAACAACATGGCACAGTTGAGATTTATTTGCCATAATAATAATAATAATATTTATATAATATGGACTCTTAATCAATCATTGATTTGGTTGGTTTATTAATTAATACAAACTGTGGGCCAAAGGATACATCCTTTTTTTTTTTTTTTTTTTTTTAATTTTCTTTAATAATAATCAAATTAATATGTAATTGTTTTAATTGATTTGGTTTGGTTGTTGAAATAACAATGAATTAATGTTGCATTGATATCACTGATTTGGATTTTAGGTTGATGTTTATCTTTGATAATTGTTTTAATAATATTAATTCCTCATTCTTCATTTTTCCAAAAATATATGACAAAGCAAATACCTGATTTATTTTATATTTAGTGTACACTTCATTGGATCTACATTTTATATTTTTAATTGAATTATAAAATAATAATAATAATTTAGGGTATGTTTAAATGTGCACAAAAATTGGTTTTCAATAAATCATTTTCATCTAAACCCTTTTTATAAAAAGAAAACTGTTAAAATAAAAGTATTGGTTATGTTTTTTTAATGAATACTTTTATAAACAAGTTTGTTTGTTTGGTTTGTCAGTGTTAAGAGTATTTAAATCGAAGTTATTTTCAAATATAAAAAAATATAAAATATTTATAAATATAGTAAAAATATTATACTCTATCTATAATAAACTGTTATTTATGTCTATCATGATACAAATAAACACAAATTTATCTCATAGAGATGTTTTGCTAATAAATATTTTCAACAATTTTATTATTTAACATATATTTTTAAAAATTATAGATGATTGTTAAACCTTCGTGATTATTTAGTTTTATTTATATTTTTAAAAATATTTATGTCAACCAATTTTTTATTTTTTTGGAGCATATAAATTTCACGAATTGGTCATTAGAGTTGGTGATCGTAGGTGCACCGGAGATGGTTGGCCATTGGATTGAAGTAAATATGGACTAAAAGAAAGCAAAGGAGAGGATAAAAAACCCCCTCAAATTTTATAATAAAAATCTTAAAAGAAAATTCAAATCCATAATATTTATATTTAAAAGAATAGAACATGTTAAAAATAGTAAAATGAACAAAATATTTACGTGTGATAGATTAATGTATTTTTTTTTTTTATATAAAGCGTAAATAGTTTGTATTTTTATTATTCTTTTTTTAAAATCCCTTTTTAGGGTACGGTTATGGTATAGGGTAGAAATTGTCCATTAATTTAATTTAAAATTTGGGTTACGTATGTTTTTTGTTTAGGCTTCAATTTAATAAATATTAATCGAAAAGTTGTAAGGATATCACTTTCTTTCTAACTTTATATCAAACTCACACGTCTTATAATTAAAGAATATTATAAATTTCAAGTAAAGACAATATTTTTATTATATATGATTTCTCTAATATATACCTATTGTACATATATCATTTTTCAAAAAGAAATTACAGAATTGTATTTATAAATATATCAAAATATCATAACTTATTTATGATAGAATACAATATATTGATATTCATTTTACGATATTTAAAAATATATTTTATTTTAAAATATATATTAAGAATGGGTAATTTAGAATTTAAATTTATTATCCTGGAAGCTTTTTAAGTTTTATTTATTTCCATTGCTGAAACTTTCAAAATATTTAATTATCATAGTCCTCAAGTTTTTAATTTGTTATATTCTAATTCATAAATTTTTAAAATATCTATTTTAGTCTTTAATTTTTTGTCCTTGTTATTTCTTACTTCTCTATCGTAAAAATACTTTGTCCAGCAATGTGTGCTTATTTTAAAACATGTTTGAAAAGTGATTATAAAATGATTATAATCACTTTCTTATTTTCAAAATCACTCTAAAACATGTTGTTAATAATGCAAATTCATAGTTAATTTTTTTTTTCATTTTAAAAATCAATTTAAAACTATGTTTTTAATAACTAAAAACTAATTTTTACAATATAAAAAATGGATTTGAAAATGCTGTTATGAACTATGAAAGACGTTTTTTGAGTGATTTTGTTAAAATGTTTGTTAAGTAAGGAGAAAGGTAATTGTTTTATGAAATTTCAAAAGACTAAATCGGGGATTCTTACGTTCAAGATGAGAATTAGAACAAATTTTAACAAATTCAAAAGTAAAATAGACATTTTAATTTCCATAACTGCCAACAATAGCAAGTTTCACAATAACTGACATACACTTAAAAATTTTAAAATCTTTTGTACCCATATTCTTTATACTTTTAAAAAAAATTAAATGTAAAACATAATTAAACCTAAAGTCCAAGAATTAAACTCTAACTTAAGTGAATAAAGTGGAGTTAAAGTAGAGTTAGCAAAATGAAATTGAATGAGAGTAATATACCATTTTTTTTTTTTAATTCTTATTTTAACTTTTGAGTTTGAGATTAGAGCATCTAATTGTTTCTTAAAATAATGGTAAGTTTTATTTTGTTTAAATTGAAAAATTATTTGGTTCACAATTGAGTTTAAGGAATGGGGACCTTACCACCCCACCCTACTCTCCTCACCTTTCAACTAGCATTTTCCTTTAATTTATTATTAAAAACATAAATAAAAATACACTTTTCAAACACTTAAAATCATTTTTTTTCTTTATTTATTATAAAGACAAAGCTCAACATTAATTCACCATTATCTAAAACTATATATATATATATATATCTATAAACCTAAATTATAAAACTAATTGTGTTGCTTATCAACTAAATGTTGAGTTTACTGTGAATTGTTATGAATTAATTTGATGAATGCGTTTAAAGTTCACTACAAATTTGTATAATTATTATTTTACAATTTTATCATTCATGTTTGAATTTAACCAAAAGAAAATACACTTTAGTTTATAATATAAAATACTGTGTTATATATATATATATATATATATATATATATTAATATACTTATGCATTTTAAAAATTCAAAATTCAAAATATGGATAATTATTATCATTTTGAAAAAACAAAATAGTTTTTGAAAGAATGTGTTGAAATTTATTTGGTAATTGCAGATATATCTGTTTTGAAACCCTAATTCCATTCTAAGAAGCAATGGATTAAAAGAACTGTTGTTTTTTTTAATAAGTTTATTCATATTTTATCATTTATAATAAATTAAATTTAATCAAAATTTGGTCACCATAACACAATTAACCCATTTCAAAACCAAACACTAATACAAATTACGTTTAAGGAAAATAAATGTTACTTATCAGTGACACAAATATATTTTTAAAAAATAAATCAATTTTCTATCAAGAGATTAGCTCGACCGACATTAATGTTGGCAAAATATTAAAATTGCTATTGTTTGATATTGAAAATGTTCGAGAGAGTGATGAACTTCAAACACTATTAAAAGATTCTATGCATTTTGGTTTAAATTATCCCAACTAGAAACACTCTAGATTTTAGTGTGCTAATTTCAGTTAAATTTTGTTGAAAAGTAAACTTAGGGTTTATGGATTATTAATATTTTCCTTTTTGGTATTTTTCATTTATGAATTTTCCTTTATGATTTCTTTGAAGTCTATTTATTCCATAGGTAATAGATCATTATGTACTCAAACTTGATAGGGTACGACACATTTTTTGTGTCATTAAATTTTCATAGCAACACGAATTTCATTGTCATGTATTGACTATA
>JBBPDJ010000017.1:7873991-7893871 GCA_037974625.1 Cucumis cinereus
TTCGTCTTTTAAAATGGATTTATTGATTTTTACTTAAGTAATGACCTTGGGTTAAGGTTGAAAACCCGGGGCGTTACTTCACTCCACCTTACTTCTTTGTCGTTAATTGCAGAAAGAATGCCTCTGTGTCTATCAGATATTAAGCAAAGACCATCTCAATCAGTAACGTACTGGCGCAATTCTTGAAGAAACCATAACCAACGTGACACGTTTTTCCCTTTAACAATTTCAAAAGCAAGAGGAAAATATATGACCATTCACATCAATGGATAAGGTAGTCAACATTTTGCCTTTATACTTTCCATATAAATGAGTTCCATCGATCTGGATGAGTGACCTACAATATTTAAACCCTTCTATTGCAGGATCAAATGACCAAAAAAATCTTTTAAAAATAGTTGTACCTAGTACGTCATATGAAAGAAAGTACCAATCGACTCAGATTTGAGGATTGTAATGTATAACAACACTCACACAATATGGTAGCTCGTTATATAATTTTTGTCAATCACCAAAAACTGCAATCAACGCTTTTCTCTTTGCTTGCCACACACGTTTGTATTTGACAGTATAATTTCTTGAAGCAATGACACAATAACACTAGGATCAGCTCCAACCATATTTTGAATTTCAATACTCATAAAGTTGGAAGCAAGCTGTGAATGATCTTGGGTTAATTCAGAGTACAAACATGAGTGTTTCCCTTCAAGCTTAGTAATCTCAAACATGTCGTGAGTCTTACGTTTACTTCCACGTAACCTCAACTTGCAGCCTTCATTTCACTGTTTGCATCTCATGTACCAAATATTTTGGTTGGACTCTACTACAACAATTTCATAGTGTTGTGTCACACAATATTTTTTAACAGCCAGCTGAAGATCTTCTTTGTTGTTAAATAACATTTCTTTTTTAATTAAACATGAATTATCTATAGGTATGTTCCAAGCTTCTAATGTAGACCATTGTTAACAAACAGAATCAGTAATGTCACAGTTTATTTCCGTAAACATCTCAGATTGCACCAATTCATTTTCTTGTTTAGTAATTTCTTCATTTTCAAACAATTCATCAACTTCTACATAAATATCGTTGTTTCCATCATTACCAAGTTCAAGAATAACTAGATCTTCTGGACGCATCGACATTTTTAATCAACTGTTAAAGTTAGAAAAATATCAGCATCGTAAACCAATCCAACATTTTAATATAATTCATTATTCACATTTATATTTACAATAGTGTATCAAACAAATATAAATGGACTATAAACATGCCAATGCATCCCTATTCATATTGACAACAGTAAAAAACAACTATATAGAAACAATGACTTTAGTATAATCTAGAACAATCCAACATGCCAATGCATCCATATTTAACCAAAATCTAGAACATTTACATTCTATATAATCCAACTCATTCACAAACAAACATATAGATATAAATCAACTATAAACATCTAACTCATTCACAAACAAAACACATATTCTTTAAACATATAGAAAATTACAATCAATTTTCTCTAAAATGATATGTAAGAAACACATAATCTCTTAAATCTATGTAAAACACATGAATATGAAAAATTACAATCAATTTTCTCTAAGCTTCATTAAAAAAATTATTCAAACACTAGACGGCAGCGATGACGACGGTGACGTTAAAAAGCGACGGGCGACGACAAATGTATTGCTGAGACGATCGACAATCGGTGCAAAGAAGAGAAACAATGGTGAGGGTTAATATTATTCTTGTAAAAAATAAAATACACAATAATTTAAAAAAAATTATTCATACCTTAGACGACAATGACGACGACAGACGACGGCAACTAGGCGACGACTTCCTTAGATAATGTGGGCGGATGAGAATGGAGGAAGAAAATTATTGATTTTTTGGGCGGATGAAGAATGAGATGAAGAAGAAAGAAGAGGAAAAATGGGACTTTTCTAGGGTTTTTTTTGGAGCGAAGTCGTAGACGGGGACCACGACTACGATTTTGAAGTCGTGGATCCTGTTTGTCATGGACCCCATCCACGACTTCATGCAGCGCGGTAGTAAATAGTCAAACTGCAAGTATGGCAAACACATCAGTGAAACCTGCAGACACAACAGTGGAGTCGTGGACTCGATCCACGACTTCGTACCCGAGTTGTGTATCGGGTATACGGCTTTATGCCCGAGTCGTGTACCCGATCCACAACTTCGTGAAGTCTTGTACCCGGTACACGACTCTACTACATCATTATTTACAATACTTTTCAGCCAACCCTATTTTTGTCAATAAATAGTAAATTAACATTATTTTAAAAAAATTTCAAAAATAAATGAAAACAACAAAAGTTTAAAAAGGTTTAAATTTTTTTAATAATACCGAATATACCCTCAATTTTTCAAGTTTGATCAATCGTGTTGATTCATCCTCGTGCTTTCTCATCGTCTTCTTCTTCTTCATCAATCGCAACCTTTCTCTTCTTCTTCTTCATCTGCTTTCTTCTTCTCAACTGTCACCTTAAGTATCCTCAAGAGCTTTAATCATTCTCTTAAAACACTTCTCATGTTTCTTCACCTTCAAATTTCAGCATCAAATTCTCTATCACATCTAACGATAGTGTGCCATTTCTATCTCCTATAACATCTCCCTAATTTTATCATACGAATTCAAATATGATATGAATCAAAGATGGAGAGAGTGACAAACAGTTATAAAATAGGAGAAATCAAAAAGAAGAAGAAGAAGAAGAAAGAGGGGTAAGGATTAATAATGGATTTTCTGTTAAATCATAAGAAAAAATTTGATTTATCGTGAAAAGAATCAATCTCTCTCTGCTACAAGCCGACCAAATGTAAATAATGTAATTAAACAACCCAAATAATGCAATTTTACTCTTTCTTCTCTTCTCTTTAACCTTCTTCTTGATCTCTTCTTCTTATCTTCATCTGTTGATGAAAAAATATTTACAAAGAAAATATACTCACAAGTTTTGTCCCACATTGCTAGTTTTTTCAAGTGGAATCACCTTTAAATAATGTTGCCTCTAGTTTTCGATTAGGCTCTAAGGGTACCAAAGTTTTGGAAGGGGTGAGGGTTAGACAAATGTGACTTGTCGATATTTCCTCATGCACCCGAGCGATGTGAGGTGAAATATTAATATTTTCAACTATTTATTTTTTATTTTTATTCAACTTTGGCGTGGCGTACGACCCATCCATCCCCATAACCAATGCCCGTAACGTTCGTCGTTTGATCAAGCGTGGCGCTGAGCGTGGCATTCTCCAAGTTGATTGAACGTGGCGTTCTCCGTGCGTGGATGATGGCTTAACCGTTACGCCTTGATAAGGGAATCCTAATCCTCAATTTAAAGATCCAAGCTAATATGTAACAAGAACCTTTGAAACTAAGAAACTAACACCTCCTTATACTAATTGAGATCAACCAAGAGAAAGTTAGAATTAGATTACCTCTTAGATCAAAGATCTAGAAGCAAGATTTGGAAATCTTGTTCTAAATTGAATCACTTCACAATCAAACTTGATCAAGGTTAGATTGAATGGCTTGCATGCATTCTATCACAAGAATTGCAATTTTTAAGGAAAAAGTCTCAATATGAGATTTCAAATTTCATTCATCAAAGTCTAATTCAAAATACAAGAGTAGGAGACATTATATAGCCTTGTAGAGATTCTAGCCTATTTAATGTAAATACTAAAATGTCAAAATAAACATTAACTAAGCTTTCCATCTTCCAACTACTATCTTCCAACCACCATTTTTAAATCTAACCTATTAATGGAAGCCACCCTAATTAATACAAATGGAATTGCATTAAAAATGTGGTGTTAACTAATACATGAAGTCTCCAAAGTGTTGGCTTCATGCATGCTTAATGTCTACCCCATAGTCCACTTCAACCGAGAAAACATCGACATTCAATATTCCAAATGGTCCTTCGTCTCTTGTATTAGCATGTAGCACACTAAATTGAGGATGAACCGACCCTATCCATTCTTGTACATGAAGAATGAATGATTGTTGAATCTTTTATGCCTTAGATCTAGTATTGATCCCTCTGGAATGTGTGGAACACCATGATTCTTATCACACCTTCTTCCCTATAAAAACCCCCATTCTCCATTCATTTCCTCATCCCATTCTTCACAAGTTCTCTCAACTTCTCTCTGTTCTCTCTGTATTTCGTTCAAAAATAAATTCTTACTTCCTACGCTTTCTGAGTAAGTCTTTCTACAATGTAAGTTTTTCAGTCGATTCTGGTGCAGTTCCGATCGACATCTGGCTGTTTTATTCTAGGAACGATGTAGCAATTCCAACCGTTTGCACACTGAGCAAAGCTACGAAACGTCCTAAAGAGAGTGTGATCCGCGACTCAGCCGCTTCTACTTAACCAATTTTTTTATTTTGCAGTTCATATACTGTCCCGTCATTTTGTCAGAAGTCCAGTTATATCGTACCGTGTGACAACAATTTTAAGACGTTTCAATCTGCAACGTGATGGTCGGTTCAAACAATGAAAATTTCCTCACCGCAAATCTCAACCGCCCATTCCAGTTCGAAGGAGCACACTTCAAACAGTGAAATAGAAGATGTTGTTTTTCTTAACCCTGAAGAAGGTTGTTGTCGTATGCACCACCGAAAAGCCATAAGTACCTAAAACTAATCCAACCCAGAAGCAACTCAACAACATTGAAGCATGGAATGAAAACGACTTCATCTGTAAAAATCTCATCTTAAATGGTTTGACTAATGAATTATATGATTATTACAGTACCAAGTCCATGATGAAAGAAGTTTGGGATGCCCTACAAAAGAAATACGATATCGAAGAGGCTGGTTATAAGAAGTATGTAGTCAGTAGATACTTTCAGTACCAGATGAGGAATGATAGATCTATAGAGGCTTAATCCCATGAATTGCAGAAGATTGCTCACGAGATAATAAATGAAGGTATGCCTTTAGATGAACAATTTCAAGTTGTTGTTATTATTGATAAGTTACCACCTTTGTGGAAGGAATTTAAAAACACCCTGAGACACAAGACAAAAGAGTTCTCCCTGAAAAGTCTGATAACTCGTCTAAGGATTAAGGAGGAATTATGAAAGCATGACCAGAAGGAGGAGGTGAACGTCATTGTTAAAAGAAGTTCCACTGTCGTTCTGAAGCCAAAGGAGAACAAGATGAAAGTCTAGAGTCGAGGTCCCAATAACCAGAGAAACCAGAAAAATCAAAAACCCCACAAATTATTTGCTACAATTGTAATAAACCTGGACATTTAGCTTGAAATTGTAGGAACATGAATCATCCTACTGTGCAGGCGAACCTGACTGAAGCAGAACTTGATGTCATGATCACAGAAATAAATGTGATCGGGGATTTTGAAGGTTGGTGGCTAGACACTGGCGCCACACACCATGTCTGTCACTGTTGGATTTTATGTTCTAAAACTCGTAGATAGTAAATGTAAACTGTTGACCGTTACTAATAAATAGTTATTATTTTAATTTCAATAAATAGTTATTAATCATTTTTTGTCTAACTAACCCAAATCCAATAAACTAACATCCTAAGTTATTTTATGACTCTTGAACTGTATGCGGAAACATACATGGATCAATGTTTGAGATACAACTTAAAGGGTCTATAGTATAAGGATGAAGTTGGATATCTTATCCTGGTAACATTATCGATACGACACACTTTGTGTTTGATACAAACACAATGATCCAACGTGTTCCTGTAGGTGACACGTTTGTGGGAATATCCTATGCAATAAATTTGCATAAACATGGACCACGAAATAGTAACCACTAGTTGTAACTCCGTTGACTAGCTAGATTTCTATTTCAAATAAAATGACCTAGGCAACTTAGTCTTAATTCTGAGTGTATTATGAACTCCTGTTCACGAGGAATTATCCTTTGATTTGTATGGGTGAGAGTGGCTAGTTTTCCGTCTCAATAAGCCTACTATTTTGGGGACAAGATTGAGTGGGGAGCTGAGAACATAATGACACAAGATGAAATTCACTCCTTTTCGACTTTAGGGTAAGTAGATGAGTGTTTCCTTAATTGGTGTCTCCAGAACTTGAACAAAAGGGTTCTCCCCTCTTTATGGCATGAGAGAAATTTCTACTTCTTGGTTGGACCATAAGCTGGTTGTTCATTAGAGGAGCACTAGTATTTAAGGACTAAGAAGTAAGCTAGGGGTAAAACAATAATTTGATCCAACTAGAGCTACGAACACTTGTGAAGGACTAACTTGGTGTTATTGGTCTATATCCGTGGACACAGAAATATATCTACAGTGAGAAGAATTCAGTTGTGAGTCTTTAGTGGAGTGTACACACAGCTAATGAATATTGATTAATGTGGTTAATGAGTTTAGCCAATTAATCTCATATCGGTTTAGCTTCTGATTTGTAGGCCCAAGAGGTCTCCTTCCTAGCTCGTAAAGGGTAATGAGGTTAATATATCTTGGATATAATTTAAAATGTTCAAATTGACTAAAAAAATTAATATAATGTATGGTGATACATTCTAATATAAAGTTTGTATTTTAATTAAACTTTATAATATAAATTTTAATTTGGATGTGATTCAAAATTAATTAATAAGAGAATCAAATATTTGAATGAATTTAAATAATGATTTAATGTGAATTAAATTCATATTAAAACTATAGATTGAATTTAATGCGTATATGATACACATTAAAACTATATGTTATGAGAGGATTTAATATTTGAATATGATTTAAATATGGATTAAATTAATATAAGATATTTAATTTAGAAATTAATTAATTAGAGAATTAATTAATAGTTTAGTTTAATTAGATTAAATTAAATTAAATTAATTAAATTAATTAAATTAAAACTATAGATTATGTGAGAGATATTCATTTAAATATGATTTAAATGAAATATTGATTAAAATGATTTAATTATTTTTAATTAATTAAATTAAATTAAATTAAATTTTAATTTAATTTAAATTAAATAGCTCTCGTACGCGAGTTATTTTTTGGGAAACGTGGAATGCTCCCACGTTCTTCCAAAATTATCCTGAAGAAGGGGAAGAGCAGTAAGACTGAAGAACAATCTACGTTTTCAGAACGTCTGCAGAAGGAAAAAAAACTCTCCATTTTTCTTTCTCCAAAAAAATTTCGAAGTAAATCCAAGTTGGTTCCCACAATCCTTTAAGCTCCATTACTCAGAGAATAGGAACAGATTCAAGTGGTGGTAGCTACAACTTTGGAGTTTGGTAGAATTCAGAGTCATCAACGAGGGTGGGTTTTTTTTCTTCTCTCTGAATTTTTTTTAAAAGCATGCTTACTTTAAAATGTTATTTTTACAAAAAGTGTTTCTGTAATTTTTTTTGTCAATGTATTGGTATTTTAATTTTTTTTCAAATTAAAATTGTGAATGGTCCTGTAAGTCTTCTGCTGCGAAGGGTTCTTATCACTTGAGTCACGACTTTAGTCTTTTAAAAAAAATATAATTAAACTAAGGATAAAAAAATACTTATGGGGGACCACCACACAACAAAAGTTGCTGGAATCGGCAAAGTTGAATTGAAGTTCACCTCTGACAAGACGGTCATTCTGAAGGAAGTTCTACACACTCCAGAGATAAGGAAGAATTTGGTCTCGGACTATCTTCTCAACAAGGCGGTCTTCACTCAGAGTATAAGAGCATATATGTTTACTCTTACAAAAAACAATGTCTTTGTGGGGAAGGGTTATGCAACAAATGGGATGTTCAAATTGAATCTTGAAATAAATAAAACAAAGTCTTCTGCTTACATGTTGTCTTCTTTTAATACTTGGCATGCTAGACTCTGCCATGTTAATAAACGAATAATTAGCAACATGTGTAAGTTGAACACGATTTCTAAGTTATCAATAAAAGAGTTTGATAAATGTGAACATTGTAATCAAGCTAAAATAACTAAGACTTCGCATAAGTCTGTAATTAGAGCCTTTAGATTTAATTCATTCTGATTTATGTGAATTTGATGGTATCTTGACTAGAACAGTAAAAGATATTTTATAACTTTTATTGATGACTGTTCTGATTATACTTTTATTTATCTGTTGAAAAATAAAAGTGATGCCTTTGACATATTTAAGTTGTTCGTAACTAAAATAGAAAATCAGTTTAATCGAAAAATTAAAAGACTTTGTAGTGATAGGGGAACTGAATATGATTCAGTAGCCTTTAACAACTTTTATAACACACATGGAATAATACATGAGAAGACAACACCTTATTCTCCTGAAATGAATGGTAAAGTCGAAAGAAAAAATAGAACTATATCTGAATTAGTAGTTGGTATTTTACTTGACTCGGAAGCTGCACCATATTGGTGGGGTGAAATTATTCAAACAGTGTGTTATGTTCTTAATAGAATTCCAAAATCTAAGAATATAACATCACCCTACGAAGTCCTTACGAATAAAAAATCAAACTTGTCATACTTCAGAATGTGGGGTTGTTTGGCTTTTGTTAGAATTTCAGATCCTAAAAGAAAAAAGTTTACTAGTAGAGCCTATGAGTGTGTCTTTATTGGTTATGTAATCAACAGTAAAGCTTATAGATTCTATGACTTAGTAAACCAAGTACTTATAGAACCAAATGATGTTGATTTCTTTGTGAATAGATTTTCTTTCAAATCAAGAACTAGTGGGGGCTTGAGCTATAATAGCCTAACTAGGGGGTTCAAGTTCCAGTAGTTTACCTTTAGTTAGAACTCAAAATTCAAGTGAGGAAGTAGATCCTAAGCCTAGAAAAAGCAAGAGAATCTGAGGACTTAGAAACCTATAACATAAAAGAAGATTCTAAAGATCTAACAGAAGCCACATCCTCAGTAGATGCCAACTTATGACAAGAAGCTATTAACGATGAAATGGACTCTCTTGAGTCAATAGGACTTGGCACTTAGTAGACCTACTCCTGGCTGCAAAGTCATAGGATGTAAATGGGTTCTAAGGAAGAAACTCAAACCTGATGGAACAGTAGACAAATACAAGGCTAGACTTGTAGCTAAAGATTTTAGACAAAGAGAAAACATAGACTTCTTTGATACCTTCTCCCCAGTGACTAGAATCACCTCAATTAGAGTGTTGATTTCTATAGTAGCCCTTAATAATCTCTTAATACATCAAATGGATGTCAAAATCGGTTTCCTAAATGGTGAATTAGAAGTAGAAATTTATATGGAACAACCTGAAGGTTTCATAGTTCATGGTCTAGAAAACAAAGTTTGTAAATTAGATAAATCTCTATGGACTAAAACAAGCTTCTAAACAATGGCATGAGAAATTTGATAATCTTCTCATTTCTAAAGGATTCAAAGTTAACGAAAGTGACAAATGCATCTACTATAAGTATAAAAATTGCCTATGCACTATTATCTGCTTATACGTAGATGATATATGTTAATCTTTAGATCAAACCTGCACGTCATAAATGATGTAAAATCAATGTAGAGTGTAAATTTGGACATGAAAGATGTAGAAGAAGCTAATGTAATCTTAGGTATAAAAATCACTAGGTCTGAAAATGAGATTTCTTTGGATCAATCTCACTACATAGAAAAGATTCTAAAGAAGTATAATTATTTTGATAGTAAACATGCATGCACTCCTCATGATTATAGTGTAAAATTGTTCAAGAACACTGGTGACAATGTTAATCAACTCAGTATGCGAGCATCATCGGCAGTCTTAGGTATGTTGCTGATTGCACTAGACCAGACATAACTTATCCTGTAGGATTATTATATAGGTTTACAAGCAGACCTAGTATAGAGCATTAGAATGCTATAGAGAGAGTCATGAGATACTTAAAGAAAACCCAAAACCTAGAATTGTATTATCAAAAGTTTTCCACTGTCCTAGAAGGTTACAACGATGCTGATTGGAACTCCCTCTCGGGTGACTCTAAGACTACCAATGGTTATATATTCAATATAGCAGGTGGAGCTATTGCTTGGAAATCCAAGAAACAGACTATACTAGCCTAGTCAACGATGGAGTCCGAGATGATAGCATTAGCAACAACAAGTGAAGAAGCAACCTGGCTTCAAAGCTTGCTATATGAGATCCTATATGGGATAAACTGATACCAGCCATACTAATCCATTGCGATAGTACTACAACAATAACAAAAATTCAGAACCGTTATTACAACGACAAGAGACGTCAAATACGTCGTAAACATAGTACCATTAGAAAGTTTCTCACTACTGGTGCAGTTATAGTGGATCACATACGAACTGATGAAAACTTGACAGATCCTTTAATGAAAGGACTGACCAAAGAGAAGGTTTTTAAAATCTCAGAAAGAATGAGACTCAAGCCTATAGAAAATGAATCACTAGTGTGGTAAACCCAACTTGCAGATGGGAGATCCCAAGAAACAAGTTCAAAGGGTAATAACTAATCACAAGTGCTATGGAGAGAATCATGCTAGAATATTTAAGAATTCCATTCTTATGATTAGCATGGTATCCTGAAGCAAATGGAAAGGTTGAACATCGTTCTTAATGAGATCTATACTTGATGTCAAGTGGAGTACCTAGCTACAGGAGTACTCTTGATAGACTCACCTTTGTGGATGTGGAAGTGAGGGTCGCTTCCTATGGAAATTTAGAACTACACTTGAATAATGTTGTGTGTAAGATGTTGTTAGGAATAGAGTTCAAAACCAAGAGTTACTCTATCATATTCTAAATCATCTTCACTACGTAAAGGTTCAAGTCGACAGACACCTTTGCTTATGCACAATAGTATATGGATTGACACTGCTCGATGGAAAATGTTTTGAAATTTTCAAGTGGGGGATTGTTAGTAAAAAAATTTCAAGTGGGGGATTGTTGGTGGTAAATTATTTACAAAGAAAATATACTCACAAGTATTGTCCCACATTGCTAGTTTTTGCAAGTGGAATCATCTTTAAATAGTGTTGCCTCTAGTTTTGGGTTTGGTTCTTAGGGAACCCAAGTTTTGAAAGGGGTGAGGAGTTAGACAAACGTGGCTTGTAGATATCTTCACACTAGCGCGCCGCCGTCTGTTTGGGCGAACGTGCCGTGGTGAGGTGAGGAATAAAATAATAATATTTTATTTAATTTTTTCAACTATTTATTATATTTTTTTATTCAACTTTGGTGTGGCGTACGATCCATTCATCCCCGTAACGTTCGTCATTGACGTTGAGCGTGGCGTTCTTCGAGTTGACCAAACATGGCGTTCTCTGTGCGTGGATGATGGCTTAACCATTACGCCTTCTCTCCTATAAAAACTTCCATTCTCCATTCATTTCATCATCCCATTCTTCACAAGTTTTCTCAATTTCTCTCTATTCTCTCTGTTTTTCGTCCAAAATAACTTCTTACTTCCTACGCTTTTCGAGTAAGTCTTTCCACAATGTCAGTTTTACAGTCGATTTTGGTGCAATTCCGATCGACGTTCGACTGTTTTATCTTGGAGACGACGTGGCAATTTCGACTGTTTGCACACCGAGCAGAGCCGCAAAACGTCTTAAAGAGATCGTGATTTGCGACTCAATCGCTCCTACTTAACCACTTTTTTGTTTTGCATTTCACTATATCGTCCCGACATTCTATCCAAAAGCCCAGTTCCACCGTACCGTGTGACAACATCATCTTTCTTCTCCTCCCCCGATTTCTTCTTCTTTTGTTGCCCAGTTAGATCTAGGTATATATTAAAATATCATGTGTATTTAATTCTTCATTACTAATAGAATTCTATCGTTGTCTATCACTCTACTTCTTCATCTTCTTTATTAAAAAGTTTTTTCCATCTTCATTCTTCTTTCATTTATCGAAGAATAGTTGTTGAACACCTCTTCTATTTTTATTTTCGTATTTTTATAGTTTCTATTACTTGCTTATAGACATTGATAGATTTCTATCATCCTATCCTCTATCAGTAATAGACTTTATCAACCTCTTCCACTAATAGACACTTATAGACTTCTATTAATCTCTATCAATGATAAACTTGTATTAATTTCTATCCCTGATAGACACTAATAGACTCCTACCAACCGCAGTGGCGAATCTGGTAATTTTATATAGGGAGCACTATATAATTTCTTGAATGGAAAAGTATGGTTTTGAGGGTGACAATGACCTTTTTGTAAATATGCTCTACGAACTTGATCTTGAATATTACAATTATAATCAGAAATTTTAGTTCTTACACCAGGATCTGCAGATAATTCTCCTAAATTGAATCAGTGATACTTTTCTTGTTTGAAGATGATGACTTCATAGTTTCTATCTCTATTGTTGTTTTCTTTTTAAAATATCGTTCCATATTGAACTAGAGTTAATTCTACAAAAATATTTACAATAAAAATATAAAATCTATCATAGAACTAAAATATAATAACGAAGAAATAAACTTTCTATTTTTAATTATAAAATATAAAATTAAAATCAAGCACAATTTTAGGACTTCCAACACTTGACGACAGGGCTATCATGAGATTCAAACTTTGATGGCATGTCTGTTAGCCCCTTCACCACTGCTGTGCGTGTTCTTCAAGTCATATGCTGCATCTTTTACATAATATTATTAAATATTAATTTATATTTATATTAAAAATATAAAAACTCATAATTTAACTTGACGAACCGTACTTGTATCTGTTTATATGATATGATTGACAAACACTAGAAACTGATAGACTAATTGGCATTTTATTCACTTCATTCCAGCTGTCTACTTGTCATGCTCTTCATCTTTGGATCCCACTCTCGCCGGCTTTGATTTCTTCTCTATGAGTTTGTCGCCGGCAGCAAGAAAGAAGATGAAGATGATGAAGAAGAAGAAGGTTAGGGATAAAGGTTATGAAGAAGGAGAAGGAGAAGGAGAAGGCCAGAGATGGACCAAAATGGGAGACTCTTGGTATTTCAACACTGTTGTAGTTGGACTAAAAAAGAAGATATAAAATTTTGCTATAAATTGTAATAGGTTCGCTTATTTTTCTATATTTGATTTTTATTTTAAACAAAAAAAAAAGTAGGTTTAAATAATACTACTTTCCTCATTTTTTTTTCTTTTTGCTTTGGTTTATTTTGATTATTATGCTTTCCAGCTTGATTCACTTTGGTCCTTGAATTTTAAAATAATTACTATAGAAATTTATTAAAGTATGATTTAGATTGTAATTTTATTTGGTAGGTTTTAAGTTTTGTTTCAACTTCATTTTCTATTTTTCAATTTGATAAAAATTGAATTATTTTATGTTTACAAAACTTCCAACATAAAATTTAGAAAGAAAAAAAGAGCTAAAAAATGAAACTTGGAACCAAAATGGATATTTTGAGCGTACCAAATTTGAAAGTATAGAGACTAAATTGAATCCTTCTAAAATAAGTCGACCAAATAGAATTGGAACTAAAAATGCATCCATCAAAGTAGTGTTTAAACCCTTTTTTTTTTTCTCTCTCTCTCTTTAACAACCAAGGAATAACTCTTTTCTTCCTCAAATCATGTGAGATTGGAAGGATGGAGATCTCAAAGTAGATAACCTTCTTTTGTCTTTAAAATAAAAAGAAAATAAAAAAATAATCGTTTATATTTAAAATTTATTGAAAATACGGTGACTAATATGAAAGTACAAAAAACTAAAAAAGAATACAGAATGAAACTCGAACAACATGGAACAAAATGATATCTTAACCAAAATTGTAGGGTGGGATCCTTGGAGAATGTCACTAGTTAACCTAAGATTGAGCTTTGATGGAACCCTCCAAGGCACTTAACCTTTATGAATGGTTGTAACCTTCATCTAGCTAGCTGCTAGCCATGGTTCGAAAAAACATAACCTCTGCGATAGCATTACCCAAAGAAGAATGCCTTTGTACTGTTAAGATGTTTGTCGATGTCGATTATCGAATTGCTGATAGAAAGCAACATGGGGTACTTGAAAATAATAAGTTAATTTATAAACCCTAAGAGAAACTAGCATGAGATATTTACAATGAAGCAGTTGGACTGCAATCTTCATCAACTTTACCAACTGCTTCGAGGATTGACGAGTAAGTGATGGGATCGTACTCAAATCCTTTTGACTTCATCTCTATCATTAACTTGGCAGCCATCTCAAACATACCAGCTCGACTGAGACAACTAAGTACGGTATTATAGGAAACTGCATCTGGCATGATCTTTGAATGTTTCATCTTTGTAAACATTTCGATTGCTCTCTTCGGTCCACCAGTCTTAGCTAAGCCATTTAATATAATGTTGTGCGAGTTTATGTCTGGCGTGCAACCATTTTCTCTCATTGTTCTCATCAAGGAATGAGCCTCGTCGATCATTCCAACCCTTACCATCCCTGACATGAGTGCATTATAAGTATAAACATCAGGGCTACATCCAAGTTTTTTCATTTCATTAAAAAGATCAACAGCATCACTTAGACGTCCACACTTGCCAAAATGTTTTATCATCACAGCATATACCCGTGCACTAGCGCGTCCACAGTTCTCTTTTAGTTCTTGAAATAGCTCATTTGCAGCTTCGTATCTTTTTGCGCGTCCAAGACTATCGATCAGGCTGCAATAAGCAGCTGGACATGGAGGAAACCCCTTTTCATCCATTTCTTCAAGAAGCAATAAAGCCTTCTCAACTCTATTTGTCTTGCAGAAACCATCGATAAGAATTGCATACGTGAACGAGCTGGGAGCAACGCCATGTGCCTTCATCTTTTCAAACCACAAAGCAGCCTCAGAAGCTGGAGCTTTTGATTCAAAGATAGCTTTTATTACAGTGTTGTATGTAACCACATTGGGTGCACACTGCAAAGTATCCATTTTACCAAAAAGCTTTAAAGCATCTTCCAAACGACCCGCCCTGCCCAATATATTGATCAAATTGTTTATAAGTACAACATCAGGCTTGCAACCGTCTTTCGACATATTAAAAAACAAACTATAAGCATCATCTACCCTTCCAACTTTCCCAAGCCCCTTTATTAGTTCAGTGTAAGTAAAAACAGTTGGAGAACAACCCTTTCCTTTCATCTCCTCAACCAAACGCAAAGCTGCGTCAACCTTATTCAACTTAAAATACATTCCCAATATAGTACTATAAATCCTTTCAGTTGGGTGTAAGCCATTCTCCTTCATCTCGTCAAACAATCGAAATGCGAAATCATAACGTTCTAGTTTTCCAAACGCCGAGATAAGTGCACTGTAAGTGATTGTATCAGGGGAGCAGTTACCCTCACTGCATATCTCATTGTAGAGCTCATGAATCTTTTCATGGTGACCTTCTTGCATAAGCATCAAGATCAAGGTATTGTAAACTGTTGCTGTTGGGTTACATTTACGACCTTTGATCTGATAAAACACAGATAATGCCTTGTTCACCATTTTTGCCTTTCCTAAGATTTTAAGAATTTCAGACCATTCAGCTGGACCAACAGAACATGGACTCCGAATCATATCTTGGATTGTCCCCCACATTTCACCAACAAGTCCAGATTCCTCTAGACATCGAATTAAAGCCATATATGTAGTGGAATCATGGTGGAAATTCTTTCTCTTTCCAGCCCATTTGAAGAATTGAATTTTAACCCTAATTTCTACATCAATTTCCAAGACTTGACGTACTAACCTGTGATCAACTTTGAGCTTTAACACTTCAATCGCCTTCTCTGCATCAGAACCCCATTTGAAAATTTTCAAAATCCTTATGAATCTCTCGTCTAGAGTACGAATAGAAGGATCCCTCCGCGGCACCTTCCGATTGAAAGGCAAGTTGGAAGCTTCGGGACTTGGACTGGGCACTCGAAACATTTGAACAATTTCATTTTCTACATAAAGAAGTAAAACATAAAGAGTTGATTAAGTGAAAATGGGGATTTGTTAATGTGAAAAAGAAGAAATTTTGAAGATTTTTGTGGGTCGCCATTGAAGGTAAAAATGAAAATGAAGCTAACCTGTTTGCTTTATTCTGGCAGAGAGAGAGGGGAGAGACGAGATGGAACGCTTTGAAACGAGTGATGTGAAATTCATTACTGGTAGAATGCCATTGGAGAAAATCAATAAACACAGAATCAAATACACATAAATTGGAGCGATTGAGGAAGAAGAAGATATGAGAAGGGAAAACTGGCGAAGTATTTTTCTCAATGTTTCGTCGAGGAATGCTCGAATTTGGCTGCCGGTCGGTTTCTAATTGTAAACCGAACCAACCGGCAGCCGATGGTTTATAATATTTTTCTTTCATGGCTTTTTAGGTGGTTCTCCCACCAAATCGTTCACTCAAATTTATCATATTACAATTTCTTCTCATTTCTTTTATAAAATATTTTAATTATCTGTTTGATGTGAATAACGAAAAAAATTATAACTTTTAATGGACAACGAAAAAAATATTTTGTAACTTAACTTTAAAATTAATTAAAATGTAATGTAAATCTAAAACTTAAATCTAAAATTAATTTTTACTTGAGAGTGAAAATTAAATAAAAACAAATTCATGAAAACAAATTACTATTAATTTCATATTGTTTTAAATTAAGTTAAAGATATATTCTTTTTCTGACAGAGGCAACACTACACGAGCATAAAGTTGTATTGAATTCAAAATTTTAAAATGTAAAAAAGAAAACTTGAACCTACAACCTAAGTGCCCTCACTTCGACTACACTATCTACAAAATTTGGTACAATTGCTGAATTTTTATATATATATTTTTGAAATATATTTAAATTTTATATTAAAAATTAAAAAACCGATCTGTCGAGAGGGACACATGCCCCCTAGCCCTTCCATGGATCCACCAGTGCAACTAAGTATTACCTAATGGAAAATAAGTTTGATTCTAAAATTATAGTATATGTTTGGTAGAAAATTTGAAAACAAGAGAATTAAATTCCAACTTGAATCATTGTTTGAAATGTGTTTGATAGATGTAGAAGGATTCGAACTTTCGAACCTCCCACTTTTAAGATGGAAGATTGTGTCAAACTTTTTCATTTTTTGTTAACCAAATATATGTTTACATGCCACCTAATACTCCCTTAAATACTATAAGTTGTGGATCTAGAAATTTTGTTGATAGGGGCTAAAAATATCTGGAAAAAAATGTTCAAAATGGGGCTCAAACTTGGGTTCAAAGAAGGTAAGGAGAAATTTTGCCACTAGGCTATCTTCAAATATTTGTATTATTTCAGTTTTTTGTATATATATTATATAAATAGCATAAAGTTGAGAGGGGGTTTATACTAAATCTGTCGGTGACTACAATGATCTTTGAAGATGACCATCAGAGTTGGCCACTAGAACTAATCGATGGAATTGAGAATGAAGTCATTAGAAGGATTAAATATGACAAAATATTAGGTCGACTAAATAAATAACAAAATTTAATATTTACTTTTGACAAATAACAAAAAAAAAACAATTAAATTATAAAAATGACAAAATGAATTAAATATTATTACTTATAAATTAACGACGGACCAAAATACAGTTAACTAATTCAAATTCAAATCCTAACAACTATGTTTTCCTACAATTAATTTATTGCAAAAATACTTAGTTTTAAAATCAAAACAAGTTTGATGGAAACAACCTTCTACCAAACTAAAAAATTTGATTATCAAAATACGAATAAATTTAAAATTAAAATCAAAACAAAAATAAAAATTTTGAATTATTATAAACGTTGAATCTAAAAACTATTCGTATAAAATGATTATATGACAGAAACTTTGTTTGAACTAACCTAACAAAATAAAAAATAACCATAAAAAAAAAAAGAATTACAGTGTAATTCAAATACAAAAGAGAGAGAGTAAAGTAAGAAGAGTTAGACATAAAATATGAATTACAATGTAATTTATTTTATCGATAGTAGAAAATAAACTCACCTAACCATAGTAGTGGCTAAATGACAACAATAGTTAGCTTTCTTGTCGATTGAGACAAGCCAGGAGTGAAATTGTGGGAAGATTTAGAAAATTTAAGATGAGGTTTTAAAGATAATTTGGGAGAATGCAAGTTTGTGGGGTTTGGATGAAGAGGAAGATGAGGGTGAGAGTGACAATGGCAATAAGAGCAAATGAAAGCTTGCTGAGAAAAATTAGAGTTTCTTCCATTGTTCCATTAGCTTTGTGGAAGATCGTATAATGAACTATAGTTGCATGGGGCATGTGGATGGGTTGCAACAATTCATTCTCTTTTTTTTCCCTTTCGTTTCTGCTCTCTCCCTCTCCACCCACCCCCTTGAGTACAAAAATGCCACAATAGCTTCCAGAAACAAAACTCCAAACCATAAAAAACAAGAATTCTCCAACGTGCTAACCAAAATAGCTAGGATTTCACTATCAAGCATTATAACATAAACGCATCAACTAATATAAATAAATGAGCATCTATACTGCTCGACTACTGTAATCAGGTCACGAAGACGAAGAAGTCGATGCTGAAGCTGCAATTAGAAAACTGGCGCGTGTGACTGCGGCTGTGGCGTGGGGAAAAGGAAAGTAAATGAATACTCAATATCACTTATGCATAGATAGGCTACTCATTTGAAGCATAGACAGAAGCTAGAAACAAATGAACTCTTATAGTACAAGGCACTAAGTAGGTAAAGCCTTGAAAAATAAAATTAAAAGGAAGGGGAAAAATAAATTATGCTAAAGTTATCCAAGGAACAGAAACTGATCTACTAAGGATAGATAGTTGCCAGTGACAAATTTTCAGCAAGAAATACCTATGAGAAAGATAAATAGAACTAAGATATCAATATCAAAGCCACAAGAAAAGCAAAATTATGTACCCTCACAAGCAGTTAAATAGCCCTCATTTATGAAGCAAAAGTTAACATTACCGTCATTCCCAGCAGCAACAATGCTCTGCAACTAACATTGCATGCAAATGATTTGTCTCCATTAATGTGATCATGCCTCCGTGAGACGAATATTTGGAACACAGATGGTCACTGTGATTGTGGCGTGGGGAAAAAGAAAGTTGAAAAAAAATTTAGTTTCACGCAAGATATATGTATATTATTTAAAAACATATTATTTGTATAATATTTAATTGTTTAATATAAATTTGTAAGAGATATAAGATATTAGAAAGAAACTGGATTCCCTAAATCTCAATTTTTAAAAGAAGAAAAAGAGATTTTTAAAAATAAAATATTAGAGATTTAGTAAAATAGTTACAATCTATCTAGATTCACTCAATATTTAAAATTGATTATTTGATCTCAAGTAGTATAAATTCAGGATATCAAACTAATTAATAGATTTGCTATTTTTCTTATCTATTTCTCTAACCACCCCTTAAAATTTGTCATTCTTTCTAATTTTTAGGCAGAACTTTGGTCCATTTTTCGAAGGTCATAGTATTGGTGGACTTTCGTCCATTTTGGTCCGCACGTCAGTTCTACCTCAAGTTTCTCTCTTCGTGACCTATATAGTACATGCAAATGTGTCAGAGACATGGTTAGGGTCATGGACGCGTGTTTTTTAGGCAAAAATCCCTGAACTACGCGGTGTAGGGCGAAAATACCAAAGGAAAATCGTCGCAGGTCATTTTGTTCCCCAAAGCAGAAACTGAGTCTGGGAGGTCTTTGATCGTTTATTTTTTTGAAAAACTTCAACATTCCTCCAAATGAGCGCATTTTAAACCTAGAAATGAATTTTAGGTCGAACATTGGTCCATTTTTAGAAAGCTATACCACTGGTCTGTTGGCTTTTTGGCCTTTAATCTCAAATTAATTAATTAATCAATCAATGTTTTGATGATAACAAACCTAATTTTATTTATTAACAATTCTAGTGTTTTGGTGAGTCTATTGTGTAGAG
>JBBPDJ010000017.1:7893971-7915064 GCA_037974625.1 Cucumis cinereus
AAAAATCTTTTAATCCTAAAATTTTGCTAAAATTCAAAATGACACCCTAAAATTTGCTATTCCCTCCAATTCCCCATTAATAATTATAAAATCCGTCCATAAAAGTTTACCTTATCTATCATGTGTATGTATTGGACGATCAAGAGATTTTGGATTCAAATTTTCAACCTCTGATTTTGTACCAAAAAAACTATAATTATAATATCCACCTTTAAACTAATTAAACGTTCTTTAGTAATAATAATAATAATAATATTATTAAAAAGTCCATTCATATATCGATATTGAGGTTTGATATCAATATCAACTTATATATTATATATGTATCGAAAATTATAAAATTTATATAGGTTAACAATTGAGTTATTTGTACTCTCCAAACTAAGCTATGCATATTATTAAGTATATGACTTTTTTTTTTTTATATAAATACTTTATAAACATTTATAAAAGATGTTGAAACATCTTTGTCGAATCTCTTTAATTTAATGGATCTATCACGGGATGTTTTATTTTAATAATGTTGTTGAGGAAAATAATTAGAAAAATAGAGTGGTTTTGAAAGTATTTATAAAAATAATGTTGTTTTTAAAATTTGAAAAAAAAAAGGAAAAGAAAAAGGAAGAAAGAAGAGGTCCGGTGTTCAAAACCGGGCCTCTTTTAATTTTTTTTTTTTAAAAACCTAAAACTAAAGCTCCTTCAATTTCTTGTTTTTTTTATATAAAACAAAGAGTTCTGGTTCCTCTCTTAGTTGTTTTTTTTTATTTCTTATTTCTTTATCATTTTTTACTCACTTTTATTTTCTTTTTCACAGT
The DNA here is from genome assembly GCA_037974625.1 of Cucumis cinereus. Classification (NCBI taxonomy): domain Eukaryota; kingdom Viridiplantae; phylum Streptophyta; class Magnoliopsida; order Cucurbitales; family Cucurbitaceae; genus Cucumis; species Cucumis cinereus. The sequence continues at coordinate 7,894,787 of JBBPDJ010000017.1, forward strand.
TAATTTTAAATTCAATCCACATAGATTTTTAATTAAATTCACGATTTCTATTATATTGCGAGGTTAGTATTTATTTTACTTAATTTATATATTTTTTAATTAGAAATTTTATATTTCTACTGTTATTCAAATCTTAAATTTTGACATTGATTTGAAGATAAATAACAAAAGAGAAGATTGTCATACTAAAATAGAGGTAAATTGTATTAAACTAAATTGTTTTGTTTTTTTAATAAAATTATAATAATATTCTCATATATATATATTCTTTTCGTAGTTTTGTTGGGTTGGATTAATATCAAAAGAGAAGAAACTATTGTCCATTTGAAGAAAAAGTATAATCGTTCTTTAATTTGTAAATTTTTTTTATTTAATATTAATCTATAATATTACGTTAAGAAAATTATTTAAAAACATATTACTAGTAGAAAATTATTATGTTAATCCTATGATTTTATAAGTTATTTGGTTATAGTAATGTGATGATTTTTATATTGTGTTAAATTTTATGAGTTACTTTTAAGTTTAATAATTTAATAATTGAATGTTTAATGATATAACTCTAATATGTAGTTAAAATTTAAAAATCTAATGTTAGTTACAAAACAAAAAAGAAAACATACAAATCAATATTAAACAAAAAAATAAGTTATCTTTAAAGTTTAATAATTTAATTTAAAATTTGGAATCATTTAATTTGTTTTTGTACACAATCTACTAGAATCATAATCAATATTTTGCATTTCTCGTGTACAAAATGACTTTGAATCCAAGATCGATTGATCCCGAGGTTTTGTACGATCAATCTATTCATCGATCCTCGATTATATGGGATGATAGAACTATAGATGAGCTGAGTTGTGTATGTAGAGAAGTTGTAGGCCATCACAATATCCTCCTCACCATAATATATTGCCTTTACTTCAAGCTTCAGGATTTTATGAAGTGGCCAAACTAGATTTCATCCAGTTGAATTGACATCTTATTACTACACTAGTTGATAGATGTTCGTGATCCACAAGTCATTGAGATATGCAATAATAATGCGAGGTACACAGAGGAGATACATTATATGTACGATGTACCTAATGTACCTATTGTACCTACATCAGTTCGTAGAGGACGTGTTCAAGTAGAAGAACCTGAACTTGACAAGGTTGAACAAAATGTGGAAGAAATGTCTCATATGACACAAATACAAAGCCATACTAGTTATGGTAGTCCGACGATGATGATGCCAACATTTGGCCTAGAGTAATTTGCTTCAGGGGTCGATACAGGATATTTTGATTCAGGGATCAGTCCATCGTCTTCATACATAGATGTTGGTCCATCAAATTCATACATGTATAGGCACTGACGACGAAAACCTGCTCGAATCAGAGCCACAAGAGTACCAACGAGAACCCAGTTATAGTCAGGAGGAGCCAGATCAACATATAGTTCAGAGTTGACGACGATAACCCGCTCGAAATCGAAGACGTCCCGAGTTGTGGAATACATTGATTATTTTGTAATTTTTAAATGATTATAAAACATTGATAGGAACATTTTAATTTATATATATTTCTTTTTTTTACAATTACAAATTATTATTAAAAAACAAAGTCAAATACAATCACTTTTTTATTTTTTAAAAAATATAATAATGAAAAATTAGGTTCATTAATTATTGGCTTAATTTAATTACAAATTAAACAAATAAAAGAATAAATAACATCATAGGTTTGGTAAGAGTGAAAAAAGAAAAAGGATGTGAGTTGGATTTTGGATGAGAAATTGAAAAAAAAAAGGAAAGAACATGAGTTGGGTCGGGTAGAGAATTTTTCATTTAAATATATTAATTTAATTACAAGTTAAATAATCTTAATTAAATTACGAATAAAAAAATTAATCACAAATAAATATATATATATAAAAAAAGAAGGGACATAGGAGAGACAAAACAAGTTCTCTCACATATGTCTAGGTTGAACCCATGACATACGAGAGAGAAAACAAGTTCTCTCTCATATGTCCTAGGTTTTCATCAAATATGTGTATCTTGGGGTAATTCACTTTGAAGCAAGTATTCCCTAGATACATACATCGTGATATTTTATTTATTTCACAATTGAATTAATTTAAAAAAGACCTAAAGTTAGGGATTTATCAATCGGTAATGTTGCTCCAATACCCAACCAAAGGGCTACTGCAGTACCAATCAAAAAGACGGTTGTCGCTACTGGACGACGAAATGGATTTTGGAATTTATTGACATTCTCCAAAAACGGTACAGTTAATAATCCCGCCGGTATGGAAACCATATATACATATAATGTATATTTATGTATATATTATTCTTAAAAAAGACCCAAAAAAATGAAACATAAGCCGAACTAGCTTAATTTAACCTTTTCTTTATATCGCAAAGCGTAAATTTTTATATTTCTTTTCTGTAACTCCGTCACTGTCATCGGAGACGACGACGGGCCTCCATGGACGACGGAATCTCAGAAGAGTTGGTGATGAGTGAGGTTCACCTTGGCTGCCCACCTGGTTTTTCCGGGTCCTACGTTTCCAATTTCACCATTTCCTTCCCTTCCGGTTCGTAATTCCATTCTTTCTCTAATTATCTCTTTCACTCTCAGTACGAAATTTCAAAGCTGTTCCATTAGCTAACAACTGCCTAACACTTCATCAATGCCGATTACCTATTCTTCTTGTAATTTCAGTTTTGAAATTAATGGCGGATGATAATAAAATTACTGACCTACATAATTATAGGTTCTGATGATTTAGATACTGAAACCAAAACGTATGTCAGTGATTCACCGTCGAGTAAGCAACTCATTGGTTTCGACGAAGATGGAGATCTTGTTTTACCCAGGCGCATCTGTCAGTACCGAATCTCTTCTTCTTATTACTTTCACAGGCTTTTACAGTACCAACATAGACTGACCAAAATTCCTTATGCTAGTTGTATTCTTGTATTGAGTAATTTATGATTGAATTTACGCGGAGACTTAGAAGCTAGTTTGACTTTTTAAATGCCCAAACTGACCAAGAAGCTACACAATCACTTACTTTTACGTCTACAGTTTCTTATTTTTGTTGCCAATCTGAGCATAGCTTAGTGGATAAAGACCATTTTACCAATTCAAAGTTGATTCTTCAACCCCATCACACAATTGTTGAACTGAAATAGAAAAAGAAAAAGGAATTCTTATGCTTTCCCCTTATTCTTAAGTGATTCTATTGTCGTCATTCTTGTATGCCATTCTTTGCTCAATACCTTTCATATTTCGCAGTTAAATTTTTTAAAAATGAGAATGTGGGTGTTAAAACACTTAATATCCATAAGTTATTTAATTGGTTAGATGCTAAGACATTTCTATATGAAAAACAGATGTGGAAGAACCTTCAGTTTGTAGTTTTAATGTGTCAATACAACATGATATTATGTCAACGATACCAAGTGTTGGTTTGCAGGTAATTGTCTTTTAAGAACTGTGATTTTTTGACTATTATTCTTGGACATTCATTATATGATTCAGTATTTTTCCCTTTTTCAGGTGTGGAAAGCAGAACTAGTATTATCTGATTTTGTCTTGCATACAATGCTTACTTCATCTGAATTTGATGGAATTGTTGCTTTAGAACTTGGAGCTGGAACAGGTGTTTCTTGATACTTATTTTCACACATTTGTTTTTGTTCTGATTCCTACCCTTTTTTTTTTGTTATTGTACCCTCGGAGATGAAACATATATTTTGAAAAACCTCTGTTGACTATTATTATTTCAATGACAGGGTCTTATCTTATTGCTCTTGCCAGGACTGGTTGGAATATTGCTTGCACGGGTTGCTAAGACAATATTTCTAACAGGTATACATAGCAATCATCATCAATTTCGATTTTCGTGATTCCTTGTTTTCTCAATTTGGAAATGGAGCAATCAGATGCTGATCTTGGCCATCAAGGACATGTGATTTGTGAATTTCTCTTCTTTGTTTGATCTGGTTCTGTTATGATGGGTTGATCAACGAACACATTTTTTCTTCTCAAAATGTAAAGAAAAATAAATAACTCACTGAATGGTTAAACAGTATCTAATTTTGAGTTATTTGACAAATAAACATTCAAGCGCCTCTCATAGTTTACTTATGGTTTACTTGGATTAGTAATGAGTAATAATTGGCTTAGAGACTTGTCTGACTTGTCTTTCACTTAGATCCTCATCGCAAATATTCCTAATGCAAAGGACATGTTCTTAATGATTGTCAGATAAAGGTGATCGTGTCCTTGACAACTGTGCCAAAAACATTAATCTTAATTCTGGTGGGTTCAGTCCTGGAGTTGCAGTTCATGTAAGGGAACTTGATTGGAGAGAACCTTGGCCTCCTAAGCGAACCCAAGGAGAATGTATGCCTAATAACAGGTGACAAAAGCTTTGCAATTCACTTTTTCTGACAAGCATACATTTCCACGATGCTTATTTTTCTTTTTCCATAAATGTGTGGTTTGTATGTGACTTTTTAAGTGGTTATTGATGACTGCAGGCGTTTCTTTTTCACAATGGTAATGGTAATATTTTGTTTAAATTTTAAGTAGTGGTAAAAATTGTTTTGACCGATTTAAAGAACTCAAGTTTTCTCAATAACCATGTGGTTTGAGAAATTCTAAAAATATCTTACAGAAAAAACACTTCAAATGATTTTAAAACTTTGGATGAAACATTTATCTCGTTTTCATGAAAAGTACTTCACTGAAGAATACCAAATTACCAAGGTTTATACACTTCAGAATAGGAAAAAGAAAGTAGGGGAGTTAAGTGATTCTGAACGTGAGGAATGAGCATTTGTACATTCTTAGAAGCTTGTCTGCTGCGATTCTGTGGGCCTAGGGGATTCAGTTAATTAGAGAGAAGCTGAGCGTTTTGTGTACAAATGCTAGGGTTTTAAGGGCGTGCCCAAGAGAGGGGACGGTATGTTTTTGGATTGTAGTTTTGGAACACATATTTTGATTGTTCTTGGAGACAGGGAAGTTCTCAAGTCTCTCTTGAAGATTGCCATAATTCATTGATAAAAAAATCAAGTTTACCAATTACAATTTTCAAAAGGCTGCTGAACACACACTAAGCAATTTGGACTTATGCTTGTGGGGTTGGACTCATAAAAGCAAATGAAGTTTCTCTTCTGGTGCCTTCATTGTCATACAGGTATTCCTGGGCCTTATCAGAGGTTGAAGAGGCACTGGGAGCCTCCTTGCTTGTTGCTGCTGATGTAATCTATAGCGACGACTTGACAGATGCATTTTTTAATATGTTGGATAAGTTTATGTCTCAAGGTTCAGAAAAGGTATGCATTCTCATGCTGAGATTATTTTATTTTATTTCAGGTTTCCAATTGATGGGTTAGGTTTAAATAGATAATGAAATGTGCCTCACATCTCATTTTTATATGGAAAAGATGCTAATCATTGACCATATGTAAAAGGACAAATGATAAGGACGACTATCTCTTGAAATAATGCATTATTAGGCAAGTGACATGACTTGTTTGTGTATGTGAAATTGTGAGCCTTATATTCTACCACATTTCCTCGTTGGTCCTCATTTGAGGAGATGGAGATGGTTGGGGTTGACATGAAAGTACTTATTCATCCTAGGAGCTAAGTTAGGCATCATAGAGTTATAAGGTACATACTGTATTCCTTATCATTGATCTTTGTTGAACAAGACCATTTACTAGACTTGGGCATAGCTCAATTAGGTTAATGGATAAACCTTTGACCTACGTTAAAAAAATCTCCAGTCCCCACTCCCTCATGTTGAACTCAAAATGAGAAACTTGACATGTTTTTTGTTGTATTGAGTAGCAATCTCCATGATATTAGTATGCAACCCTTTTCTTTTATTCATGATCATAGTTGACAAATGGATCAAGATAAGTGATTCTGCAAAGTGAAATAATAATTAGAAATCTACCAATTAAAATTCTCAAGAGATTCCTTGATACTGAGATCAAAGTAAACAGGTTGACAAGAGCGTAGGATACAAATTGAGATAATTCATTGGAAAAAGTAGAAATGCAAGAGTGTGTAATGGTATTCTCACATATAGTTAATTGTGCATTAAATTTAATCTATAGTAAATTCTGGCCCATAAGGATAAGTAGGCTAACCCAAGTTTTGTGATTTGGTCAATAAATCAATCAGACTTTCTGTGAACTTGCTAAATATTTTGGTTGAACTTCCAATGCATGTAATTTTCCCCTGACCAAACCCTTCAGGTATTGTACTTAGCTCTGGAAAAGCGCTATAACTTCACACTGGATGACTTTGACATTGTAGCAAATGGCTATTCTCACTTCCTAAGTTACCTGAAACACGAAGAGGGTAAGTTGACTGTAACACTCAGCACCACGCGTGACATATCTATCTTGAGCTCATGTTTTACTTATGTTTCTTGATAGGTGATACCGAAAACAGTAGATTGGAGCACAAATTCAAGCCATATTTCGTAGGCCACCGGATTGATCTCACAAACATCCCACAATATGTTCTTAACTATGAAAGAGGAAAAGATGTCGAAATCTGGCAGATTAAGTTTTGTAGGAAAGAGTCTTGAGATCATAGAAGGTTGGGAACATCTGGTGTAGAAGTCACACTAAATTTAAAACTGCCTTCACATCTCTGGTGAGTTTTCCATTCAAACTACAGTGCAATGTTAAAACTCTATTAAGAAAATGTTTGGTATCAGTTATCACAACACAAGGATTGGGGATTTCTATTTTTGGAGCCAAATATCTTGAAACAATCCCAATCTTAGTTCTGATTCTATATGTTTTATGAACCTTTTTCCCTAATCCTTTCAAAATCTTCATCACATTCTGCTCCATCTATTGAGATGTTTCTTCCCATGGAAATAAAACTAGAGTATGGTAGATTTTGAAAGTGTTCTTATAAAGTTCTTAAGAATAATCTGGATGTTCGTTTTAAGGATTGATTTCGCCATATTTAAATTGAGTATTTATAGATCTCAACCAATGAGTTGGAGGCCAGACTTGGGAAATCTCAAGGTATGTGATATAAATAATGTTTCGTTTTTTAATTTGGTTTGTGGAAAATTGAACCATTGACTTTTAAAATTGTAATTGATGTCATTACGATGAAGTTATGCTTGAATTGTTATGATTATACATAACCTTGTTAGATATAATAACGTCATCAGTAGTATTTGAAATTTAAAATTGAATAAAATAAGTCTCATGCAGGCATGCACTTTACTTCTATATAGTTTTGGATTTTTCTGGACGTCAAATTATTAATTACAAATTACAATCAATTTGGTTAATTTATTCACCATCGTTTTAGATTATTAAATTAAAATACTAAATTAGAGGTATTCGCGAGTTGGATTGGGTTGGACCATTTAGACTCAACTCACTTGTTTGGGTTGTAAATTTCTAAATCCAAATGACCAATACTAAACCCAATCCAAATATGAAAATATTTGGGTTGGATTGGTTTAGGTTACTCGAGTCATTTAATTAAATCTTTACTTCTAGAAAGAAAGTAAAACGTAAAAAATTAATTTAATTATTTTTATATATTGAATTGAGATTAACAACACAATTTCAATTTATACACTACATTTTTTATTTCAAAGTATTGAAAAACTATTTTTGGAGAATAAATTATCCATAAAATAAGAAAACAAATATAAATATATGTATATATAATATATATTTTAAAGTTCATAATAAGTTGGGGTTGGTTTGAATTATTTTATGTGAACCCATAACTTGTTCCACCCTAGAATTTTCATTTATCATAATCCAATTGAAACCGAACTCGGTTTTTTCAAATCGTCTGATTTGTTTGAACATTCCTTCATAGATTATTGTTTTATAGGTTGATGTTTCCCTGTATCCTGTAATTGCCAAATTATAAAAATGTTTAATTTATTAAATACGTGTAATATGTTAAAAATAAATTCCAAACTAAGTAAGATGATCACACAAGTCTTGCTTCCTGAAAATGGAAAAATAGCTTTTTTTCTAAGAAAAAGAAAAACAAAAAAGACAAAAAACAAAAAAAACAAAAAAAGAGAAGAAGAAAAGTAAGAAAATTGGATGAAAGGCTTTGTTTTTATTATTTTGGAAAAGTAGATTACTTAACTTGGATATAAAGCATTTAAAGCTACGTTTAGTCAAATTTCATGTGAAAAATATTTTTAAATATTTTTTTAAAAAAATTTGAATCTATTTTATTACAAGAAACCATTATTTTAGGTCCCATTTCCTTCATTCATTCACCCGACTTTTATAGTTTTAGATAGTTGAATTATAATAGTTAAATTATTTTAGTTTGAATTATGATAATATTTGTTTGAGATGAAAACTATTTTAGTTCGATAGTTAAATAACAAATATTTAAGTAAATAATACAAAAACGATGAATGTAAAATAGTAAAAACAATAACAAATAGTAAATATCATTGTAAATAGAGGTCTTGAAATAATGTTAATTAGCTTAAGCTTATTGAAAATTACAAAATAATATTTACTATAGCAAGATCTGACTATTGTAGTCTTAAGTGGTTATTAAAAGGTATATTTAATCAAGTTTATATGTTTTATTTCATTAGCTTCTTACAAAAATCAAATTCATTTTTTAAAACTAAACAATAAAATTTAAAATCTTGTTTTTAATTTTTAGAATTTAACTTCAAATTCAAAAATATTTTCTAGTAGTTTTCAAATATTACAACTTGAACCAAAATAAATATTTACGGGTATAATAAAATGCAGTGTTTGACTACATTTTTACTTTATTTGTAAATATATATATATATATTTTTAGTAGTTTTGAAATTTTGGTTTTTTTTAATCAAAAGTAACATATATTTCAAAAAAGAAAAAAAAAAAGAAATCAATTACGGAATAGAGCTTAATTTAATTTGTGTTTCCGAAAATATATGTTTTTGACATAAATCAACTTTTATTACACAAACAGAATGTTTTTTTTTTTTTTTTTTTATGTTAAAAACTGTGAATAATTTAAAAAGTCAATTCAAGGCTTTGAAAGTCTTCATGAATATTTGAATAGAAATTTCCTTTTTCTTTTCTTTTTATGAAAAAATAAAAAATCCTATATATATATATATATATATATATGTATGTCTGTATGTATATATTTATAAGCAAATCCTTTGAAAGTGAAAAACAGGCGGTGTTGTTGTAACGTTCGAGCACGGGTTCTCCCAGGGATGAGCGCAACAATTCTCCCAATAATCACTTCAAATAAAGGAATTTCCTTTCCAAATCCCTTCCCAAACCCAAATCCCTTTTCCATTTCTTAATACAAAATCTCTCTTCATTTCGCCGCCGATCACCATGGGTTGTTCACAGTCCAAGATCGAGAATGAGGAAGCCATCGCCCGTTGTAAAGAACGGAAGATTCATATGAAGGATGCTGTCACGGCTCGGAATGCTTTCGCCGCCGCTCACTCTGCTTATTCTATGTCCCTCAAGAACACTGGTGCTGCTTTGAGCGATTATGCTCATGGTGAGGTTCAAAATCCCCAATTTGTTTCTCTATCTACTCAATCCAATCCTGGTGTTACTTCCTCTGCTGCTGCTGCCGCTGCCGCCACCGTCACCGCCCCTTTTGAATCCTTTCCTCCGCCTCCCCCGCCCTTGCCTCCTTCTAATTTTTCTACTCCTCTTCAAAGGGCTGCCACCATGCCCCAGATGAACGTGTACAATCCCGATCTCAAACCTGGCTCGCCTATTATGGAGGAGGACGAAGAGATTGATAACGAAGGTTCTGTTGGTGCGTTGAGGAGGAGGAGGAATAAAAGTAAAGGGGATGATGGGAGTAGCCGAGTTAGAAACTCGGAGCTTAATGAAGATTTGACCGGTGCGTCGCCCCCAGTGCCGCCGCCACCGTCTGAGAACCGGCATATTCCACCGCCACCGCAACAAAATTCGACATATGATTATTTCTTCTCTGTTGATAACATACCCGTTTCGACTTTGAGTGAAGTCGAGGAGGTACAGATTAACAAAGCGGAGATTGAGCGCAAGTCGTTTGATATAAAGTCTAAGGGAGTGGAGAATGATGTTATTGAGGAGCGGAGAATAAGTGGAAAGGCTGAAAAAGTGGACGCAGTGTTGGAGGAGTCAGTGGAGCCGCCTCCAGCACCGCCAGAAGTGGCGGAACCTGCAGTTTTGGCGAAGAGCTCAAAGAAGATGAAGGCAGCATCTATGGGGTCCATAGAGGGCAAGAGGATGGTTAAGGCTAATTTTAATCTATTGCAGATATTTATAGATATCGATGATCATTTTCTCAAAGCTTCAGAAAGTGCCCATGAAGTGTCAAAGATGCTTGAGGCGACCAGATTACACTATCATTCAAACTTTGCTGATAATCGAGGTATGAATTTTTCTCTGAAGTTAAGCTTTTGATTCTGGGTTCAACTATAACCTTGGCTGGCATGAAACATTACTCCTTGCTGATTTCTATAATACATGCTCTAGTAAGAGCATCTTGGGTTTTCTCCTTGATATATTGTAATGCATTGCTCGTATTTATATCTTATTTTGAAAAGAATTTGATGCACTTTCCTTCAGGTCACATCGACCACTCTGCCAGAGTGATGCGTGTTATTACATGGAACCGATCATTTAGGGGATTGGCTAATATGGATGATGGAAAAGATGATTTCTATGCAGAAGAGCAAGAAACTCATGCCACCGTATTAGATAAACTATTGGCGTGGGAAAAGAAGCTGTACGATGAAGTGAAGGTATATGGAAGATCTTCGTCGTATCTTAATATTTAAGCGTCTCTTCGTCCTATCTTAGTGTTAAAATCAGTTGTTAATATCATCTTCACAAGCATCTTCTACATGATTAAATTTCAATAATCGATGGCCAACTTCTTTTAAGTGAGGATCTGTAGTAGGAATTAGCTACGTTGTTGGTGCCTGTTTAAAGAGTTTCTGCACATTTGATTTACATGGGGTTGGTTGTAATTTGCAACTTTCTCCTCAACGATATTACCTATCTCTCATCTCTAGTCTCTGGATGTTCCTTCCTGCCTCTCTCTCTCTCTATTTCTCTCTGATATATATATATATATCTCCACACATATATATGAATATGCCTCTTGTTATTATCCTTGGCTGCTAGACACCAAGTTTGTTGGTTGGGCAGGTCAGTGGATGGTAGAAAGCTTCTTGGCTGATCTAAGATATAAGACTAAGACCATGTTTTTGGTTGCGTTTCTTGTAAAATACTGCTTCCTTAGGGTCTTCAACACTGCCATTCTGACCCATGAAGCCTCGAGGTCACAATATATGCTTGTTCCTGTTTGTAACCTTGTTCTCTCTAAAGTAATAGGCTAGGCAGGCACTATGCTTTTTGAGGGTTTCAGTTATTTTGATTGACACTTGGGTCTTACTGATTGTAGTTTGTGTATCTATGACGGGGCAGCTTGCAATATGATGTGAAGGAGAAATGTTCTTTAACTGAAATTTGTTTGTGATATTAATTATTACGATTGACAGGCAGGTGAACTTATGAAATTTGAGTACCAAAAGAAGGTTGCTACATTGAATAGACTGAAGAAACGAGATTCTAATGCAGAAGCATTGGAGAAAGCAAAAGCAGCAGTAAGTCATCTGCACACTAGATATATTGTTGACATGCAATCCTTGGATTCAACTGTCTCAGAGATTAGTCGTCTACGAGACGAACAGTTATACCCAAAACTTGTTCAGCTTGTTAATGGGTGAGTTGCATGAGATAGTAATATGCACATGGATATGGTTATTGTTTATCTTTATAGTCGCCTTTTCAATTGATAATAATGATTCATGGATATTAAGTTTAAAAATATTCTTCTGGTTTCTCACTTTTCTACAGCCGCATGTGTTGGCTTTCAAGTATGAGAACTGGATGTCTCCTATGAAATTTGCCTAATCCAAATCCCAAGTTTTGCTTCCAAATCTCATGTTTTTTTAAGTAAACCACCCTAATACTGTGGAGTGGTTGCCATCTAATTATCTTTTTCTTTAAATCTAATTACAATTGTAGTGCGTGTTGTTTTATTGGTTGGTAGAGTATTGCTGACATTAATGTTGAACCATTTGTATAATTGAGGTCTAAATTAACAAAATAATATCGAGTTTTCGATACATGAAAATTGTGAAAAACTATGAACGTACCTATCTGGGTCGTTTTTTCTGTTAGCTCGGTACATAATATCTATTCTCCAATCTTATGAGATCCTAGAACATTCACATATGGTACTCAATTTTTAAGTTTGTCGCTTCTATGTTTTAAAAAACCAGAAATGATGTTGTTTGTTCTGCAGGATGGCAATGATGTGGAATACAATGAGAGCTCACCATGAAGCACAATTGAAGATTGTAAGTGCTCTACGAGCAATGGACCTCTCTCAATCCCCAAAAGAAACTAGCACTCATCATTACGAGCGCACGGTTCAGCTCTGCGGCGTTGTTAGAGAGTGGCATTCACAGTTCGAGAAGCTCGTACGGTGTCAAAAAGACTACATTAAATCCTTAAACAGTTGGTTGAAGCTAAATCTAATTCCTATAGAAAGTAGCTTGAAAGAGAAGGTTTCATCTCCCCCAAGAGCTCAAAATCCGCCGATCCAGAAACTCCTCCTTGCTTGGCACGACCAACTTGAGAGACTCCCCGACGAGCATCTCAGAACTGCCATATTCACTTTCGGTGCTGTGATAAATACTATTATGCTGCAGCAGGATGAAGAGAGAAAACTGAAGTTAAAGTGGGAGGAAACTGAGAAAGAGCTCGAGCGCAAAGAGCGGCATTTCAATGAGTGGCATTACAAATACCAGCAACGAAGGATGCCAAATGATGTGGACCCCGAAAGGTCGGAAGAGAACACGCAGGACGCAGCGGTGACAGAGAAGTTGATCGTGGTAGAGTCGTTGAAAAAGAGACTAGAGGAGGAAAAGGAAACTCATGCGAAACAATGCCTTCATGTGAGAGAGAAATCATTGGTTAGCCTTAAGAATCAGCTGCCGGAACTCTTCAGGGCTTTATCAGAATTCTCTTTCGCTAGTTCAGAGATGTACAAGAGCTTGAGTTCTATTTGTCAGCTCTAGATTTTAAGCTACAAATTTTCCTTGTAAGTTATTGTATAATTTCCCTTTTTTCTTTTATTTTATTTTTACTTCAAACCAAATCCTATCCTATGTAGTTTTTGTGTTTACCGTTGGAACTTTTTTTCAGTGGTTTAGTATCTCTTTTTCTTTCTATTTTGCCTTTCTAACTTACTATTATTAGGTTGGTTTATATCGATCTTAGTTTTTGTACTTTTAAATGTCTATTTTAGTCTTTGAACTTTTAATAAATCTTAAATTTAGTCTCTAGTACTTGTTTGTTTATTGTAGATTTCTTCGTTACTTTTTATTTTTTATTAGTATTTTTGCTATAAATTTTAAAAATATATTCACGTGTTATGTTTCATTTGTGATTATTTAATCAATTAACTTCGGGTACTAACTTTAAGATTTATTAAAAGTACAAAAACTAAAAGATTAAAATTGAACAAATTTTAAAGTAGTGGGACTAAAATTTTATTTTAACCTTATAATTATTGATAAAAATTTTGAAAAAATATATCTTTTAATAATTATTAATTATTTCTTCCCCTTATGGAGAACGTTTTTAATCCATTATCATGTGTTCCTTTTCCTTATTAATTAATAAACTTTTGAATATTTTATAAAATGGACGGAATTATTTATTTACTCTTTTGAAACAATATATGGAATTAATTTTAAACAACAATTATTGGTTCCTTTTCCATATTTAAGAAAACCCGTATTAATAATAAATTAGAGTCCGTTGGGATAATTAAGAAACATAACACAAAGGCCAAAAACACAATTTACAAATTTTCTCTCTCAATTAGTCAGACAGTGATAATATATAGTGAGTTTACAATTTTTAATATCCATTGCCTCTGTTTTACACTCATTTTATTTGTTTATTATTTGTATTATTTGAAATTTTGGTTATTTAAACTTCTTAAATAATGTTTACAACTTTGTTGGGTAAATTGTCCATTTTGATTTCATATATTATGCCAAAGTTTTTGTGTTGTTATGGATTTTATTATTTTCTTATTTATAAATATTTTTTCCTTTTTTCTTTTTGAAAAAATAAAATTTCGATGATGTAGTCTCAAATTTTTGGAAGGATAAGATTTGATTTTGATAAGCTTTGTTAATAAAAGTTGATTTTTTTTTTTTTTAATAAAAAATATGATAATTTTGTGATTTCTTGAGTGGCAAGTAAAAAATTAATTTTCTTGTTTTTCCAAATATGAACATCTTCTTAGTGACTTCTTACACAAAAAGAGCTTCAAACCTTTATCTTTTTATTTGCAAAAACATCCTTTTAAACATATTTTAGTGTGGTGTCCATGTCAGATCCATGTTTTTCTTTGTCATTATCATCACATCAGATTATGACACGTGTTATGTCATTGTCATCAATTTATGATATATATACTACTGTTTGACAGACATTAATATGTTGAATCTCAGGACATATATTGTGTGTTTAGAATTTTGAGAATATGAAAATGTTTTTAATCTTAATTTTACCACTTCGACATTTCCTAAGTTATTAACCTTATTCTTCTCTTTGGTTTCTCAGTCCATTCTTTAACCATTTTCTACCACAATCATCATCTCATCAAACTCATCTCCTCCTCTCTTTTTCAATTGTTGCAGAGACGTTTATGTTCCGATCGATGCTGCACCAAGTTACACTAATGGCGGCGCAACCGCTCGTGTACTTCACGTCTTTGCTGCATTATGGTGGCCTCCTCCCTCGAAGCTTGAACTTGGTGAGTTTAGTGAGACCTGATTTTTTTGATCCGCGTAACCATCTCTTCCATTTTCTTGTTTATTTCGTTCGTTGTTTCTGTTAAAATTACTACATTTTTATTTTTATTTTTGTTTGTGTTACTTTGATTTGAATGAGAAAATCAAGAATTCTTTATGTTGGTTTAAATTACAAATTTTCTTCTTTTGATTCCAACATTGTTTGTATATATTACTCCTTTAAAATCTCTCCATCTTCCCTTCCAGTTTTCACCATGGGTTGTTGTTCACGACCACCACCCACCATCCTCCATCTTTACTGACGCTCATCACTGTCAACTTCACCCCACTGTTGTTGTTGCCAACTATGGATGAAAGCCGATAAAAATGGTGGTTTTAAACTTATTTAAGAAAATATGATGGTTTTTCTTTGGAAGATGGAATACTTTTTTTTGCGTGGGACTCACCATACAAACATTTGTTTTTCTTTGCAAAAATGGCCACAACATTTTAAAAAATGTCCAACAAAGTTTCTGCTTATGAAAATGGCCCAAATATTACTAACCCTAAATCTCAACTAATTTGGTTAATTTTAAATTTAAAACTTTGAGGGTGTAATTACTACTTTAAAATCACTCTACTTTAATTTTAATTTTTGTAATTTTCCAACATTAAAAAATTTAAAAATATATTTACATGATTTTTGTTACTCAATTGACCTAGTCTCACTATCTTAAAAAATTTAAAAGTATTCACTAATTTTATTTAAAAGAATTAGTAATATATTTAAAAAAATTAGAACTTTTGAAATTCACATAACTAGGTTTTAGAATTTTAATTTATTAGTTTATTAGAAAAATGACAAAATATCAATCGGTGATTTTGCTATATATAAAGAGAGCAATTTTCTTTGCTTATATAGGATAAACTATTAGTTTACAAATAAAATGTTCAAATAAGTAATATTTTTTTAATTAAATTTAATATTGCTAAAAATATGAAAGAGTAATATTATATATATCTATATATATATATACATTTAAAAAAAAATAAAATAAAGGAAATGGTTTTGTAATAATACTAAAAGAAAAAAGAAATGAAAACAATTTGTATGTGGGTCTCACAAATGAGCATTCCCAACTTTCAAGACCAACTTTTCACTCAACACCTTATTCTTCTAAACAAGTTTAAAACCACCATTTTCCACTTTATTTATTTGTTTTTAAACAACCCTCATTTTCCAATTAATTAAAATCTGACCTTTGGATCCAATTAATTACAGTTTGGAGCTAGTTAAATTTTAAACTTATTCTTAGGCTTAATTGAATTTGAACCGAACAAAATTAGTTTATTTAATATTTAATGATCATGACAAAAATACTCGATATCATAGGGTCCTTTCAATTTTGGATATATGTTGATTTTGACAAATTCTAATTTGATCTATTTTTTAATTAAATTATAGTTTCAGTTCTGTATGCACTATACATTACTATTATTTTATTTTTTTTTATTAATCACGTTTCAATTTTACAAGATATAGAGAAAAAAAAAAGAAAAAATTGACCACTTAAATTTCTTAATTTTAAATAACATTATAGTCTTGTAAAATCCTCATAAGAGAGTTGCTACAACAAAGATGAGAAAATGAGATTGGATCATTTACGAGATTTAATCTAACAATAACAACTAAATTCTAAATCTCCTCAAACTAAATCCACAAATTAATTCAATACATATTATTGTGTTTATTAGGGTTATATTAAACTAAGATCCTTTTTGTTGTTCTAAAATGATTCTCAAAATGCATTAAAGTCGATCATGTACTTATCACCTCAACTATTTCTCTCTTAATATTCTTATATTTGAAACTCATATCAAATATTAGTTTCATGTTACAATTTTTTTAAGTTTATTTTTTTAATAGATTTGGTTTTACGGAATTTCTATGATTAAAAGTAGCGTTTATTTTTAAATTAATACCAAAATATTATCGTCTATTTATAATTGTCCGCAATATACCAAGTTTGACTATTATTTATGTTTAACTGTATCATAATAAACACAGTCAATCTTATAGTTATATTTTATTATATTTATAAATACGTTAAAAAATTATCGTTTAAAATATTTTTCATTAAAAATAGTTGGACACAAGATTCATCACACACAATCTAAAGAAATGTTAAAAAGAAACACTAAAATATTTTATAGCCGGCATGTTTTAGTAATATTATATTAGGTTTGTTTAGTAATTTTAAAATGAGAGACGAAACCATAAACATAATAACACATGTTTTATTACTTAATTATGTCAAATTAATTAGTTTTCCAAAATATTTTTATTAATGGCCATTTTTAAATATAATAAATTGAACTAAAATATTTGTAAATATTTTCAACAATTTTGTTGTTTAAAACAATTACTGTTTTTACTATCTTAATAGGTTTCGATTAATTTAGAGTAGTTTGATATATTGACCTAAAAAATTAGATCAAAATCTTATTTGATCTAGTTTTTAATGTAAGGCCCCAGATTTTTAACCTTAACCCTTGGTCGGTAGTGAAATAAAAACAAGAATTTAAAACCAAGCTCATGAAAATTCAAACCATTTTATTTAAGAAATTAAAAAGAAATGTCAAAATCATCTTTATGCATTAAAACAAATAACTAAATCAATAAAACAATGCAAAACTACTGATGTTTGGTCTTAAATAAAACATGCAATTTTCAGAAGTTAAAGAAAATATAAAATCATGAAGATTGTAGCGAAAACATTAGTCAATATAGTCCCCGATGGCATGGTCACTAAACCTTCTTGTCCTTGTCGGTTTCCTCATACTTACCTGAAAAATAAACAAGATAATGGTGAGTACAAAAATACCCACTAGGTGAACTTTTAACTTCTTATTAAACATATATCACTTGTGAACTTGTCCCATATACGAAGTACAACATGACTAATAGATAAAGTTAATAGCTACCATAGTCCCAAAACATGCGATCTTAGTCCAAAACATTCATAGCACACATATGGAGTTTAATTAAAAAATGAGAACCATAATCATCTCACACCTTTATCCTATTTTATGGTTTTTCCATCGCAAACCATAAAGACATATCGCCACACAACCTCATTGGTTTTTCATAACAATTCGTTCTAACAGATCATCACATAGCGATTCAGTTCATCTCAACATAGTTAACCCATCGCCAATAGCTAACTCGAAAGTTAGTCCATTCGGTTAACTCAACCCATAACCATCACCATGAGTTAACTAAACTGTTTGGTTAACTACTCACATAATAATCACTAACAGTTAACTAATCCATTCAGTTAACTCCTCACATAACCATCACCAACAGTTAACCAAGCCATTTAGTTAACTCAACACATAATCACCACTTAAATCAGTATCAAACAATTCGTCACATAATCAAACATGTCATGTTAGTGTACCACATAGTTAAGCTTGACATACGAGTTATGCATTGATACTTAATAATCCATTTATCACACAAACCATACACAGATAGTTTATCATAAGCATATCATCTAGTCAACTAGGTGACCGTTAACTCTCTATTAACTTGTACTCTATGATACACAGTCAAATGGTTTGGTAGGAACGTCCATACAACCCAATGTCAAGATCGTCCTAGAAAACCTGTGGGACCACATGCAAAAACAGCTATCGTCGGGACACATGTCACACAGACTTGTTAACCCATCCCACAAATGAAGTACAATACCGTTAATAGCTAGAGTTAACAGACACCATCAATCCAACAATACTCACAATTAAAATTAAAACAGTTACATCCATAATTCTATCTCACATGATACAATTATCATGCTTTACAAGTTCCAAAACAGTATGAAAGGGCATGCATAAACACCAGACAGTTAATTATACAAAAATACCCAATCATCGTACCATAATACAACACAACCATCTGCTATTACATATCCAAAATTCTAACCACCAAATCGGGTGTCATGTTATAAGGTTTTCCATAACAACCATAAAATATAACTACAATAAAATAATCCAAAGCAATCAATGCACAAAACACGTTGTTACTTTGTACCCATAAAGTAACACATGCAAACCACTCAATCTCCTTCACCTTATGCACCTAAGGCGTGGATTCAGTAGAAGCATCATTTTCACATCCAATTTTAATTAATAATTTTTCATTAAAATTATTAATTAAAATAACTTAAACTCATCACCTAATCTTATCACATAGTCCAACAAATCAGATGTTACATAAATATTCTTACTATCACAAAAATATCTTTACTTACTGTCGAGGAACTAGCAGTAAGTCCCTTAGCTCAGGTGGCTGAAAATTCTTTGGCTGGAAATAAAATCCTCGAACCGATCCTAAACATCACAAAATTTAATTAATAATTTTTTCATAAAAATTATTAATTAATTTTAACCTTAACTCTTCAATAAAATATTTTTACTCTTACCTAATGATCGCCGAATTTCAATCTAATTCGTAGAGAAAACTCTACGAACTAATTCCAAATGAATGCTCCAAATTAACTCTTCAAATTGATCCTAAATACAACAACTTTAATTAATAATTTCCTAGAAAAATTATTAATTAAAAAAATTAACCTTAATACCATAACACTTAATCTTATCGATCGAACTTCAATTTCGATTTGTATAAAATCCTACGAGTTAACTCCACGAAAGCTTTGAATTTAACCTACACCTAACAATTTAATTAACAATATTTCCATAAAAATTATTAATCAAATTTACTCTTAAACTCTTCAAAGTAGTTCTTTAATTTTACCAATTCGTTGAGTCGACGCTCCAATTAATTCGTAGGAGAAACTCTACGAATTAATTCTAACAATAGCTCCAAAATAACATTTAATTAACCAAGAACAATTCTCAAATTAATTCTCAATTTAACTTTATTGGGTATCCAAAAAATCCAAAATATAATACCCAATACTTTACCTATATAACTAACGGCGGCGACCGTGAGCGACAACGAATAAATCAAATCCGAGAGAGTAAACGACATCGGCAGACGGAGATGCGCGACGGTTGGACGGAGCACATGACGGAAACCGACGGAAAGAAACACAAAGGGAGGGTGTGTGACGCGCGATGAAGGGGTTGAAGAAGAAGATTGTAATTTTTTTATAACATTCACTTTTCAATGTAACTCTAAATATATATTTATAAAATAAATAATAATATTAATTTATTATTAATAAATAATAATATTGATATTTTATAAATAAATAATAATAATTTTTATTATTATTATTATTCAAATTCCTACCAAATCAAATATTTTTTTCAAATCAAATTAGATCTTCTTTTTCTTCTCACCAATTATCTTTTAACCAAATTAATTACATATATA
>JBBPDJ010000017.1:7931855-7946708 GCA_037974625.1 Cucumis cinereus
TTTTGTCTTCGTCTTTTAAAATGGATTTAATGATTTTTACTTAAGTAACGACCTTGGGTTAAGGTTGAAAACCCGGGCGTTACAACATTTAGTTTGACTTTGAAAATATTTTATTTCGATAAAAGTTGTAGTGTGAGAAAAAAAAAAAGTTAGTTTGAGAAAAGTGTTTTTTGTGAGTAGTTAATTGGGAATTGCTTCCAAATTTTATGATATATGAAAAGGTGAGCAAAAAATATCCTTACACAACTTCACTTACCAATGGTTGTCGCTCTCGAAAACTACCATTAGCGATCACTGCTGCCGCCTATTGCCGACAATACATCACCACCACCGCACCGCTGGTTATAGTGTTTTAAAATCGAAGTTATTAGCTCATCTCATTTATTAGTTGTCCATTTGACATTTTAAGGAACATTTGGAATGGAATGTATGGAGCAAACCAAATGAAGTATTGTAATCAAACCAAACATACGACTGTTTGTTTCCTAACAACAACCAAATCCAAATAGATCCAAACATGTTATATTTGAAATATATATGTATTTATAAGTTATGTTATGTACCTTTTTTCCAAACAAAGAAATTAAGCATAATCAAAACAGATAAATATAAATTGATCATTCAAAATGGGTTCAATCACGTACTATATCAAAACCAAAACACAATTAATTAAAGCTACACCAAAGAGATGCCACAAATAACCACCACTGCATAAACACTAAAATCAATGAAAATCGCACGAAAAGCTTGATAAAAAACCAAACCTCTCTCCAAAACTTTCACAGCTGAGTCCCAATTATGTCCATCTTCCTTCATTTTCTCGCATTCTTCCTCTGCCTCCCCACTCTCTTTCTGTCTTTCGGCCAACATTCTCGCCACAACGATTGTTGCATCTGTAAGCAGTAGAATGTAGAGGGGTTTCGAGGCCACCACGCTTTCCGACCTCACCATGTTCCTAATTATGGAAAGTGGGTGATTGACGTGCGATAGAACGGCCAAGGATGCGATGATTACCGAACAGAAAACTCGTGTGGTTTGAGAAGCTAAAATGGAGGCATTCAGTCGTTTTGAAGTGAAGAGTTTAGGCTTTGAAGGGTGTGTTTTTAAGAGTATCTCGTTATCAATGGAGGTAATTTTTTGAACCATTGACGAGGCAGATGGAGTTGATACTGTTTCAGTGTGTACTTCTCCTATGGGGTCGAGTTTTTGATGGTTGATTTGGAATCCTATGGCAGCAATTTTTTCTTCTCGAACTTCACTCATGGACATACGCTTCAGTATAGGGGTAGCTTTTGCATCCATAGGCTTGGGAATAGCTGCAAAACAAATGAAGTAAATTGAACTCTTTCCAATGAAACTAAAAATCAAACAGATTGTCTGGTTTCAATATAATTGTTTATATATATATATATATATATATATTGTCCAAACAGGGCTCCTCCTTTCAAAGAAAAAAAAAAACAGTTAGTTTAAGTGATATAAATTGTTCTCACATTCCCATTTACATACCAACATTCATCTCATTTCACAATCAATTCAAGATAATTCTAACACACATCTTTAGCCATCAATCTATCAAAAAAGATTTTCTCATCACAAAAATTAACCAAAATAAACCATCTTTACCGATTTCCTCAATAAAGACGACGAACAATAAATCATAATCCAACATATTATTAGAAAGGACTCAAACAAGAACCAATAACCAAAGACAGAGCTATTACATTGTTATCGATTTGATCGAAGAGTCACTATTGTTTAATACCTTGCTTTTTAAAATGCCACAATTATCAAAGAATCTCTCTTATTATTGTTCTTCCCAACTTCAGAGATGCTCGAATATACATACAATCAATAGCAAACCGAAACCTTGTCAATATTAGCACACACTCGCAATAAAATAACCTCTTTCCAACTACATTGAGATCATACAAAGTCTCTTCTTCTTATGCCAAGCAAAGTAAACTGATTCGATATAGCAATTTATACAGGACTCACAAACGTATGTTTATGAAGCTCTCTAAAAATCTCATCCAATTGTGAGCCTATCTCGATTATATGATGGAGGATCATCATAATTTACAAAGTAAATAGAATCTGAATAATCATATTTAGCATCCACTTTATGAAGCTCGTTTGATGAAATCTCACGATGCCTCGATAATCAAATATACAACACGACTTGAATCAACATGAACAATACAATGTAGACAGAAAGAATGGATCTGTAATGCATAAAACTAAACATTAAGAAAAAACGAATCAATAAAATTAAACCTAGGTTGTAAACCATAAAAATTAGATCAGAAATGAAATATGATGAGAATGAAGAAGAAGAATGAATATACCTTGGATTTGAGGGAGAGGAAGGGAATCAGGATTGTTGTGGAGGTCCTTGGAGAAAAAGGAAGAGGAGATTCCGGTGTGAGAATGGCCGCGTTGGTGAGTTTGATGGTAAAGAAATGGGGAAGGTGAAGATGGAGAAGGCGGTGGGGATGGAGGAAGATTACGTAAACGGCCGGTGATGAGAGCCATTCGATCAATTTCTCTGCTCATAATTCTTCTTCTTCGTTCGGTTCGGTTATCGGTCTTGGTCGCCATTTCCATTCTTCTGATCTTTCTCTTTTTCTTTTCCTCTAACCTCTCTATTGGGAGTGTTTTTGTCTGTTATTTCTGTTATCAAACTTAATTGTGTGGGACACTTCTTTCTCATTTTATTATTAGTTTTTTTCTTTCTCATTTTATTATTAGTTTTTTTCTTTTCATTTTATTTTACTTTAAAAAAAAAAAAAATTCGTCTCATATTTTAAAATATTTAAACCACGCTCTAATAACCATTTGTTTTGAAAATTTAAAAAAAAACTTAATTTTTAAATAAAAGAAACAAAAAAACAAAATGATTATTAAGGGGCAGTCTTAATTTTTTTAAAAATTTTGAATTTTGTTTTCATTTAAGTATGTAAATTTTAAAATATATTATACTTTTGCTCCTCAGATTTAAATTTTGTACAAAATTAATTGTAAAGATTAAAATATTAGAATGAATTAAGTTTTATTAGTTTTGATCACTACTAAAATTAAGTTTAAATTAATAATACACAGTGACGTAAATGAGTAAGAGTGAGTGTTTAATGTAAGTTTAAGTTGAATTGTAAAGTTTTGAAATCTAACAATCACTATGAAGTAAATACAAAATTTAAGGATTAAGTTGAATTCTTGTCCCCGTCCCCGTCCCCGTCCCCGATCTCAATTTGCAGGAATGGGGTTTGAATGAGAAGTAATTTTTTCCATAGGGATAGGGAATGCTTTCACCCTACCTGTTACCATGGTGTGGTTGTTACCCATTGAAACAACACTTCCTTTTTTTAGACATGTGAAAAGAATTTATATTATTAAAGGAAAAAAAGTGTGTCCCCTTCTTAATTTTTTTTTTTTTTTAAAAAAAGAATTCATGTGATTAAAATTAAGAGAAAAAAAAAAGTAAAATTTAGAGTGTGTGTCTATATATATATATATTTGTGTATATATGTATATAGTTGGAAACGTAAACTATTATGAGTACATAAATATTGAATGTAATTAAAAAAATTTAGATTATTAAAGTCCAACAAGAGGTAGTATTCTATTGGGTTATTTGGATTTCTTACCAATGTATGTCTTTCAAATTCCACCAAAAGTCACTATTCATAAGCAATTTGGCATGCGTGAGGTGACTTACATGAACACTAACCATGAGTGAATAGATGACACATAGTTAACATATGTGATAATAGAAAAATGTCACATGACATTTTAGATACTTCAACTAAAACTACTAGATTTTACGGGCTATAATCTATCTACTTCTTAAACTTTTCATAAAATAATATTTTTGTCATTTTTTAAAAATAGTTGCTAACAAAAAAAACACATATAGAAAATTTTGTTTATGAAAAAGACAATAATATAATAATACGAAAATATGAAAATAAAAATATAATATTTTAGGAGAAATTATTGTAAATGGCAAGACTGCTGAAAATATTTACAAATATAGCAAAATTTTAGATTCTATCCATGATATGCATTAACAGATGTGTAGCAATTTCACTATATTTTGTAAATGCTTTGGAAATGCCTTATGTTTTATTATTTTCATGTTAAAAAATCATTATTTATTATTTGTGAAAAAATAAAAATTTTAATATTTCACGTGTGTATGCAAGTGTTTCTTAACTAATAAAACAGATGAATAAACTTGAACATAGGTTTTGATTGGTTCTATTTATGTCGATTGGAATTGCTTAAAAAAAATATCGGTCTCTTATTTTTTAACTAAAAAAAAGAATTGGAGGAAATAACAAAAACGAGAGGTTCAGTCATAGTTGCAATTGCTGAGAAATTCGTCTTTGCAATTGCTGAGAAATTCGTCTTTGCAATTGCAATTGCTGGCATTTTGGTTCACAATATTCCCTGGCCAATTCGTCTTTGCTGGCTGACAGGAGAAGTTCAGTCATAGTTGCAATTGCTGAGAAATACGGTACCATTGCAATTGTTGATGTCAATTTCAAAATTTTGAGCAAAAGATTTTATCAAGCACCAACAAATTTATCATCTCATTCTTCCTCAAGGATGATATAAGTTTTGTTTGAGGTTCTAGAAATAAGGTATTTGAATTCATCATATTGCAAGTTTTTCTATTAATTTACTTAAAATTTTGCAGATTGTTAATAAAAAGCCAACTTTTTGCTATCTTTGAATTTTTTTTGTAGTGTATTTGATTACAAATACCTAATTGCATCTCCTTAGTTCTAAATTTTTCTAATATCTATTGAAGTAATTAGTGAAAATTTGGTTTCAAATATAAAATATTTGCATATACTAAATTGTAAATTTTTCTAATATCGATTAAAAAAAATAGTTTCGACCTAGTTTTCAACCATTTTAATTAAATATTTTATCTTTAAGGGATGATTTAGTTTTAAAATGACAGTTAGAGTTTGGCTAGGCATTGAAGGCAAATTATTTATGTTTTTTTTTTTCTATTTTAAGTTCATGATTTTTTCCTAAAAGATATTCAAGCAATTTTCATAAAATTATTAAATGATAAAAGAAAAATCTCTCCTCAATTTTGCTAATAAAATTAAGGTAATTATGTTTTGAAAATTTTTCTTTTGGGTGGGTATGATTTGAAATTTGATAGTTTTTGAACTAATAAAAATTTAGCTCTAATATATATTGTTTGAAAATTATTTACAAAAGGTTGAAAGAAAAATATTATTAATTTATTCCAAAACGGTTTTAATAAAAAAAAAATGTAACAGTCAACCGTTATTGACCGTTGGACGTAACAGTCAACCGTTATTGGCCGTTGGACGTAACAGTCAACCGTTACTGACCGTTGAACGTAACAGCCAATCGTTACTGTCCGTTGACTTACCGTTACCATCTGTTGGCTTTTATGACTGGAACGTTACCGTTAATGTTAACGGTAACGGTGACGTCTGTTAACGACAACCGTTACAATTTTTCTACATATAAAAAGGTCTCTCCCCCTCTCATTCTTTGCATCCCATAACAATTATCTTTCTCCCTCACTAAATTCTCTCTTCCTCTCATTCTTCTCACGTTTTTCCTTTACTTTTTACAAACAAAAATTATTTTTCCATTTTCTAAGATCTCGAGCAAGCCATTCATAGTGTACGTTTTTCGATCGGTTTCGATACAACTGCGATCGACATTACGGCTGTTTTATCCTGGAGACGACGTGGCAATTCCAACTGTTTGCACACCGAGCAGAGCTGCGAAACGTCTTAAAGAGAGCGTGATCCGTGACTCAGTCTTACTTTGCTAACCTGTTTTTTTGTCTTGTAGCTAATCATATTTGTAGGCGCATTGTCCACAGCTCAATTCCACCGTTTGTGTACCAATTAAGACGTATCGATCTATAACGTGATGGTCGGTTCACCTCTGGCAAGATAGTCATTCTGAAAGAAGTTCTGCAAACTCTAGAGATAAGGAAGAATCTGGTCTCGAGCTATCTCCTCAACAAAGCAGGCTTCACTCAGACGATAGGAACAAACTTATTTACTCTTACTAAAAACAATGTTTTTGTGGGGAAAGGTTATGCAACTGATGGAATGTTTAAGCTAAACCTTGAAATTAATAAAACTCAATCTTCAGTTTACATGTTGTCTTCTTTTAATACTTGGCATGCTAGACTCTGTCACGTTAATAAACGAATAATTAGCAACATGTGTAGGTTAAACATGATTCCTACGTATCAATAAAAGATTTTGAAAAATGTGAACACTATAGTCAAGCTAAAATAACTAGGACTTCGCATAAATCTGTAATTAGGAATTCTGAGCATCTAGATTTAATTCATTTTGATTTATGTGAATTTGATGGTGTTTTGACTAGGAACAGTAAAAAATGTTTTATAATTTTTATTGATGACTGTTCAGATTACACTTTTATTTATTTGTTGAAAAATAAAAGTGATGCCTTTGACATGTTTAAGTTAATTTGGTTACAACTGCTTTTATAACAACACTTATTCAGCACAAATTTGTAAAATGATCGACATATTGAAAATGAAGCGTAAATTTACATTGAGAAGGTCATATTCGTGTTGTTTTATACAAGAATCCACCATAGAGCTTTACAATGAACTAGATGGGATCTTCAACTTAACAAATATGGGACATATCTATCGTGTCATGACTTATGCTTCAGGGTGGCATCGAAAACTTGAAAAATCGAAAAAATTTAATACTAATCACAAACTTTGATGACATAAAGAAAGTTTACTTATCGAACTCCCAAAAAGTACTACTACGAACCAAATGCCTTCTCAATTAATACATAAGTATAAAATTCGAAAAAATTACTAAAAAATGAGTTTTAAAAAATTATAAATTACTTTATAACGTCCAACTCATAAGTTGTTAATTAAACTTCGTATTTGGAAGTCATACTTATACCAATCGTAGCTCAAATAAAAAACAAAGTAAGTTTCTTTCTAAATGAATCGCACGTTACAATACACTATACGCATTTGAACAACTAGTTTCATCTCATAGCACATATGGTCATGTACAACAAGTAGTTTTAACTTTCATAATCCATACAAAAACTAGAGAATTTAAGCTACCACTTTTCTTTTTTTTTTTTTTTTTGTATGTATATATGGGGAGGGGTATAACGACTAGTTTTGCAATAACAGCTTCATTAAGAGCTTCCTTGTATTACAACTTGATTTATGAAAGATACGCAAAATCAGATTATAAATAACGGGAGGACAATTCTCACATATTCAAGAACTGCGAACGTAAATAATAGACACTACATGTTTTTAATCTAAGTAATCCTACATATTCAACACCAGACAAATTATGAAACATGTCAATATGCTTTAAGCTGGCCATCATAAATCCACTGTGCTACCATTTTTAAAATTGTCAACAATAAAAAGAATACCAATTTCAATTATGATCAAAATTTCAAGAGATGCTAAACAGCAACAATTTATAAAAAGACTAACTTTCTAGTTTTTTATAATCCAGCCACGAAGACTGGAATTCGACGTGGAAAATACTGTTTACATATTAAAATTTTGGTCCTTATAAATTTTTTGTTCAATATTGAAAATTTCTACAAGTTTCGGTATCCATCAGAAATATTATAGCCAAATAATTGTTGGCACATATAATCAATTTCTTAACTAAATACAAATGATAGTAAGTCTTGTAGTTTTTCCAATTGCCATGAAAATTTTAGAAGAAGGAAAAAGTTGAGGCTTAAGTCAGCTGTAAGATAAAGAGTATATGACACTGTATCCATAGTCGAACATCTACACCAGTTGTTTCTTCTCATACGATATCCATTCACTTAGCCTAGTAACAAATAACTAAAAAGAAAAATCAAGATATATGCAAAAAATGACAGTACAATCGACCATGAATTAAAATATATTCTAAATTCCAAAATGTTTATTATCATATGCCTAAAATTTTGAATGCCAATGCACAGGAGGAGTTGTTGCCAGAATCAACAAAAGTTAGAATATACCATCATTCATGAACACACCGAGCATCATTCATGAACAATGTAAAATGATTATACTATGAACATACGGGTACTTCGAGTAATGCAATCCAAAAACAAATCCAATATATGAAGTTGCAATCGCCAAAAGAGAGAATACCTCTACAATAGGCTGCATAGATGTTTTGTTTATAGTGGCTTTAAGTAAGTCATCTGAAGAAAGAGCAATAGAGTACATAAACTAAGCAGTCCAAGAACTTACTCCTACATCTCCATTTGTTGATCTCAATTGTTGACAGGTCTAATATCTTATCTGATCCCATTTCAAGACTTAAAATAGTCCCTAGAATGACACCATTCCAGACAAGAAATAGAACCAAAGGTATCGTAGTCTCAAGGAAAATGGAAGTCCTGAAATTGTTCACACAACGACAAAGACAGCTAGCAATTGTTTTTAAAATGACTTAGGACGTCTTTGATTGACCTTCCATGTGTTTAACTATGTTTATCCATACCAAATAGGAAATGAGGTTACTTGCTAGTTGTGCTACCTAATAATTAACTTGAAGCAAGTGTATTTCCTGAAGTGAAGTGAACATATTACCACAAAAGCTGCAAAGAAAACGATGATACCAAGTACTAGGGCTCCGTTGATGGCACCAATAAAGCATTGGCTGCATTTAAAAACATGTTTGCAGCCAATTTCCAGCACAGGTGGCTGCAATTATATTTATTTATATCTGTAAACACACACACACACACCTATGAATATGAACCGAGATCAACATTCAGAACAGATTCCTTGAAGTAGATGAAAGTGTAGATTGTTTTATTTTCTTTCTCCTCCAATAACAAACAAGATACATGTACAAAGTTTACTGGAAAATAGACTATTTAACTACTAGAAACAATTTCATTGATGAAAGAAATATTCAAAGAGATACAAAAGAACAATAAATGAGACTCTAGGTGAAAATGATTACAGAAGGGAGAGAATCACTAAACACTTAGGGAAGAAGCAAATTTAATATAGTTTGAAATTTGTCTAGAACTCTTACAATCATCTCATAATCTCATTTTTTTTTTTTTACAAAACCAAAACCCATTAGGAAGAACAAAGAGAGGTCTGTGTTATCTTTCAAAGGTCTGAAAATGTTTTCCACCAAAGATAAGCAAGAAAAGGATATTTCAAGAGAGAAGCGTGATATCTTCAGTTTATATTTTACAGAAGAAGCATCCAATTAGGCAGAAAAGCATAAGCCATATGAAATGATCCAAGTACCAATAGAGAACAAAACACAAACCTTCCGAAGTAGCTACACCTCCAAATTTCAAAGAGAACAAGATTGCACTCTCCCATCTACAATTACAATTTTGCATCAACATCAAAACAACACATTTTCTTTGTAGGATTGCATAGATTAGAAAGATAAGTAAGTTCTAATAATAGACTTCTATGAAGGTTTGTCTCCTTGATCATGCAAGGGAAATGCCGAGAAAATTGGTCAAACTGTCCAAAGAACGAGCCACATAAGCAACCAGAAGCGTGTAGTGAATAAGGATGTATGACCAACTGCATCGATTGTTATCATTCACCCCCGTCAAATCTTCTTCACGTCAAAACTACACTTTATAACTTTGGTCAATCACATTAGCATCTAAATGATATATAACTATTGAAACCTCATTCGACACACGATTCCCACACTTCAAACATGGACACCTAATTGAATTGGAACCATTGTCATTATGTAAACTAAATTCAATGAATGTTTCAACTTCTAGTTCATACTCCCTAGACAAATAGTCGAAAAACTTAATTACTAGGAGATAGCAGTTTGAAAAAAATAATGACAAGCAGTTTTGTAAAGTGAACTTACAACCAAACATAGTGACATAGTGAAAAGCCTATTTGCTCAACGTTGCCAACTCTTGTATGACAGTGTTTGCTTAACTTAATATGCAGACAAGTTGAATAAAAGGATTCAAAGTAACATGACCTTAGTATAAAAGTTACAATTTAGCAAATAGTAACCACAAACAAACTTAGAACATAGTTCTTATGTGAAGAGAAACCAAACAGTACTTCAATATCAATTAACCAAAGTACAATAAAATTTAACAAGACATACTTCAACACAATTCATACTTCAATGAAAATGGGCAACACATGTATATTATGGATGCACTTCTTGAACCCTACCTATTCTAAGACCTTCAATATGGTTTAGAATATCCATACTATTATTATATTAGGACATAAATAAGAACTGTAATTTTTAAGGGTTTACAGTGTTCCTCAGATGGCTCAACCATCAATGCTTCAAAATCATCAATTTAACAATAAAAAGGATGATGGTTTAGTCGAGTTTCCTACTAAGTTTAGCCATCTTTGGACAACGTTGATGGAGTCAGAACCCAATGCAAAGTAATCATAGAACCACAAATCGGTTTTGTGGTCCCTAAATTTGGATGGGAACAGAGAAATGGGATTTGGGTGGGAACAGAGAAATGAGGGTTCATTAACGGCGACATGTTTAGGGGAGCGGGGGGTTGTGATTCATCATAGAAATATTTATCTACAATTTCGTAGAGTTTATTTTATACATGTGTTGTACTTATTTTATTTTTCTAGTTTATTTTACCTTCCTATGGATGTTAACACCAATATATTGATTTTATTTTATCTTTTTTTTTTATTTTACTCAATGTCGTTCTTCATTTGCTTCTAGATTTCAATTTCAAAAAAATAAATAAACAAGTAAAGGGTGGAACCAAAAAAGAATGTGAAAGATTTAAGTTTTGGAGGAAAAAAAGAACAAAATTAGTTTTAAATTTGGACTCATTTGATTCAAGTGTGTTCATTATGTTTCTTTGTTGGCATAAAATATTAATAGAATAAATTAGGAGATTTATTAGTTATTTATAAAATTAATTAATATGCTTTCGTTAGAGAGTTACAAAATTCTAATGGGGTCAAAGTAAGCTTTTTTCAAAAATTCAGATATTAAAATAGACGTTTTTAAAAGTTTATGGACCAAAATTGAACAAGATACAAAATTTAGGGATCGGAATGATCGTTTTCAAGAACTAGCATTATAATTGGCAACACAGTGAACAACCCAATTCCACTAGAATTCATTAAACATATATTGAACTAAAAAATTCTTGATATTGGTTTGCCACTACTACGACTTTTACCAATAGTCTCTTTTGCTTTTTTTTAAAAAAAAAAACAAAAAACAAAATAGGGTAAATAAAATAAAATAAAAGTCTAAATGATTTTAGAAGATGATCAATTATACAAATTTAAGATTTTAAATTAAAGAAGATAGATATTTTAATCAATTCTAAGCTTCCATTATCATTATGTTTAAATATTGTGTACTTTTTTTTTATTATTATTATTATTAAAAGATAAAATCCAAAACCTTGAAATTAGTAATCTAATTATCATTATGTCTCCATCCTCTAGATCCCTTATGGGGTGCACTAAAAATGTTACCTTATGCACTACATTTAATTTGATGTTCTTTGTTTAGTTTTTGAAATTACTTTGTGTTATGTTTTCAATATCTTTTACATTTGGTTTGGTATGTCATGTTTGATACAAAATGTAATTTCATAGTGTATTATTAGTTTATCACATTTGATATTCATTTAAAGTATAACATTATTTTAATTTATAACAATATATTAGTAATATTCATTCGAAATTAACTTTAGACTTTAGATACAGTAGTATACCAACAATTTCAACTATAACATTAGAGTAGCAACACCATATCAACATTAATTCCAAATTCATTTCGGACATATCAGTGTATCATCTTCTTAAAACACCTTTGTTTAAGTACAACCTTAAATTTTCAATTTTTAATTTTAAATATAACATTATTGTATAAATAGTCTAACAACATTTATTCAGAATCACTACCAAGAAAACAAATGGAACCTATTAGAGAATGTTTTAGAAAAACATTGAATGTCTGATGTTTGATACACTGATGCATACTCAGGTATGTTAACTTATCCAAATGAATAAGACAATGTTCGTTTTTTTTTTTACAGATTAATTGGACACCTTATCCATGATTTGACGATATTACTACCTGATCAATATCATAATGATAAAAAAGTTTGGACTTACTTTAGCCCTTATTTCCATATCGTAGAGTGACATTTACCAGATCGTGTGTTACATCAATTCGATATGTGGCAAACTATGTCATCGTTGTGTTATACAAACTCGACATACACCAAATTGATTTAAGAGGTAAACATGATCAAGATTGGCATAAGATGCACAACGAGCATATCATGATGTGACATGACCGTCATTAACGTGTTCCACAGGGAGAAGCAACACATGACCCAATTGTATCGACGACTATTTTTCCTGGTACAATTCAATTACGAGATGATTTATTACACCTAACGACGATTACTATTATTGCATGGTAAAAACGTTAGTATGATATGTTTTATAAATTATATGATATGAACACTATTTAAGATTATTATATTAAATCGTGCAAAATAATTTTGTTCAAAACGTACACAAGTACTTGGTGGAACACGATTTATCATATCTAAATTCAATGTGTGATCAAACCTTAGTAAATACAGAACATATTATTCAGGGACAATACGACTCAATATTACAGACACGGATTGAAGACATATACAATGTAGACGACATGCGAAGATGTTGCAGAGGGAGATATAGATCCTGCTTAGTTTGTAATTCAAACTTTTAATTCATATGAACTTCAATTTTCAATTAAAAATTATATGAAATTGCATTCGTCTTTACATCAAAATCATAGTCATATTAGAAACTTAAGAAAAAATAATAGTAAAATTATATTAGTAATTTATTTTGAGTTAGAAAGAAAACCCTTAAAAGCTTAAAGAAAACAAGAACAAAAAAATAAATTAAATAAAGAAGTCGTTTATCTGGTACACAACTCCAGTCATAAAATTTGATCAATCTTCAACCATATAGGTCGTTGCTGGATTAAAGAAAAGTCGTGACCCGATACACGACTTTACTCCACAGTAAAATTACCCTATTTTTCACAATAATTTTATCTTAACCCTTTTTTATTTATTCTTTCGTTATTCTTGAAATTACTCCTCAAACTTTAAGAAAAATAAATTATCAAAAGTGACGCATATTATTATATATAGTATATTTCCACAACTACACTTGCTTGTCGTATATATTTAATTCAATTAAATAAGTGTTTTCTAGTTTCGCATTAACGTGTCTAATCAATAATTCAACCAACCTTCAAATAATAGGTTAAGTTGTCCGTTATAAACTTTAAAATTTGTATTTATTTAAGTTGTTTGGTAACCGTTTGATTTTTCAGTTTTTAATTTTTTGAAAAATTAAATTTATTTATTTTCAATTTCTTATAATGATTTGTATATGTTTTAAGAATAAGTAATTTTTTTAAAATAATGGTATTTAAATAATTACTATAAAAAATAGGATGATGGAGGAAGTATTGTAAAAAATAGGTGGCAAAGTACACGACCCGATACACGATTACATTAAGTCGTGGATCGGGTCAAGTCGTGGACCAGTCAACACTGTCATGTTGTCTGACATTCATGAAGTCATGGATCGGGTACACGACTTCAATGCCAAGTCATGTACCCGATCCACGAGTTAAAGGCGAAGTCGTGTACCAACCTCAACTTCAAAACCCCATCGTCACATTCCATTTTACCATCATTCTGCCTCTTTCGTTTCAAACCAAGAAGAACTCTCATTCACTTTTGCAGTCATTGTCTTCGATCGAATCGTCATCGTCCTATCCTTCGTTATCCATTTTCGTCATTGATCTAAGGTCTAAAGTCATTTTCTTTATATATACATATATATATATATACATTTTGGTTTATGATGCGTAAATCTATTGGAGTGATTTATTTTACTTTTATAATTTTTTTTTTGTGTTCTATAAATGTATTGCATTGTGAATGAAAGGTTATAGAGTTATATGTATTGATTGTTTGAGTTTGGGTTTGATGTATTAATATGTAAATTCTTAAAACAAAATAGATGTTGGGCATATTTTGGAATGAAAACTTAGATTGTTTAAATTTGAACTTGATTTAGATGTGTTTTAGGTGTTATTAGAGACTAAATTATGATTTGAACTGACTAGGCTTAAAATGAAAATGAGTAGGACTGACTCTACTGTTGTTTCTATTAAGACTTTTTTGGACTGAGATAATTAGAGTTTGGATTGTATTGAGGTCTTTTTTTTTTTTTTTATTAGAGTAATGTTGGAATAAGTATGATCCTGATATTTTTTCAACTTTAACAGTTGATTAAATATGTCGATACATTCTAAAAATCTAGTTATTCTTAAACCTGGTAATGACAGAGACAGTGATATTGATGTAAAGTTGATGAATTATTTGAAAATGAAAGAAATACAAAAAATGAAAATGAATTGGTATCATTAGAGATATTTACTCAAATAGACTTGGGACATTACTCATTATATTTGTGAACAAGGGTTAATTGAGAGATAGAAATATATCTGTAGACAATTCTTGTTTAATTAAAAAAGAAATGTTATTTAATAGTAAAGAAGATCTTCAATTGACTATTAAAAAATATTGAGTGACAGAACACTATTAGATTGTTGTAGTAAAATCGAACCAAAATATTTGATATGTGAGATGCATGATGGGATAAAAGCCCATTGCAGCAGAAGAAACACAAAACGTTCTCAATTTTATTTTGGAAAAATTTAAAATACCATACATTGGGAAAAATTTTACTGAGGCTAAACATGCTTT
>JBBPDJ010000017.1:7951100-7974210 GCA_037974625.1 Cucumis cinereus
AAATAATAATTGTTTATTAATAACGGTCAACGGTTTACATTTACTATCTACGAGTTTTAGGACATAAAACCTAACAATGCAAACAGTGGAATGAGGGTTGTGATTAGAGGTTACGCAGAAGTAGGTGTAAGAGCCACATAATGTTTGAAATCACTAGGCTTGAAGGAAAATGCTCATGTTTGTATTTATAATTAACACAGTACCATTCACAGCTTGATTCCAATTGTATGAGTATTGAAATTCAAAATATGGTTAAAGTTGATCTTGATGTTACTGTGTCATTGTTTCAAGAAATAATTAAAAAACAGTATGGCTATAATGTCTATTACAGACGTGGGTAGCAAGCAAAGAGAAAAGCACTAATTGTTGTTTTGGTGATTGGAGAAATTGTATAACGAGCTACCATATTGGTTGAGTGTTGTTATACATTACAATCCTGAAATCTGAGTCGATTGATATTTTCTTCCATTTGATGTACCTGGTAGGACTATTTTTTGCAGAGTTTTCTGATCATTCGGTCCTGCAAGAGAATGGTTTAAATATTGTAAGCCAGTAATCAAATTGATGAAACTCATTTGTATGAAAAGTATAAAGGCAAAATGTTGATCGTCTTATCCATTAACGCGAATAGTCATATATTTCCTCTTACTTTTGCTATTGTTGAAGGAAAAACGCGTCTAGTTGATCATGGTTTCTTCGAACATTGTGCAAGCATGTTACTAATCGAGATGATCTTCGCTTGATCTTTGATAGACATAGAGACATTCTTTCTGCAATTAAAAACGAAGAAGTAGGTTATAGTAAATCGTACCATTGATAGTGTCTTCATCATGTTGCTAGCAATTTCAATGCAAAGTACAAGTCCAAGTAACTGAAAGATTTGGTGTACAAGGCAAGTAATCAACACCAAAGGCGCAAGTTCATAAAGTGCATGAAATAATTGAAACAATTGAACCATTGGTGTCTTAAGTATATTGAAGATAGTGACTTGAAAAAATGAATCCTATCACATGATGATGGGTACGATATGAGTGGATGACAAGCAATGCAACCGAATACATGAACGATGTTTTTAAAGAAGCTAGAATGTTACCCATAACTTTTTTTTATTATATTAACATTTTATCGCAAAATCTTATATTTTGAGCGTAAAAATTATGAGATAAGTGAAGCACTTGATCGGAAAGATGGTATGCATATACTGTGATCAGAAAGATGGTATGCATATATTAAGGAAGCTTAAGAGGTGGGAGAATCGAACTTCTGTACATACTGTGGTTCCATTGATAGAGAAACCCAAACATTCAATATACAGATGAGAATAAGTATGATTTTCCCCAACAAATGTCAACACACATAAGTTTTAAGTTTGAATGAAAGGGACATGTTCTTATAATAAGTGGCAATCTATAACAAGTGGCAATCATTCAAGATTTCATTCTCTCATGTAAGTGCAGTTTGTAATTACATACATTTGACGTATATATATTTTATTGACGAATGTTACAAAATGTCCAAGTTCAAGGGATGTTATGAAAATCGCTTCCATCTAATACAGCATGCAGATTATTGGTCTGAATTGTCATTTACGAAAATTCGCCAAAATGTAGACTTACTTAGAGAGAGTCTAGCAAAAAAGTTAGATGCATGAAATGTAAGGGAGAAAGACATAACAAGCGTACGTGCCACTAGGTATATCGGATGCTCTCTTTTAAGGATATTAATGTGTAATTGGATAGTTAATTTTTTTGTTTTATACTTTTGTATGTAATGATCATTCTTATTCTAACTGTAATTCATTCTATGTACGATTGTTCTAATGAATTGTTTTTATGTTATAACTTTTTTATATATAATGAGCTTTTATGAGTTAAATTAGTTGATTTTGTTATATTAATTTTGTTTGTTACTAAATTGGACCCATTCATTATATTTTAATTCCTTTATTGATTTTGCACCATGGAATCTGGACTTGTTAATGCTATGCAGCTGTAACAACAATAGTCTCATCGCCCACAATCTGTATGGGAGATTTCCTCTACGTTAGTTTTGAGTTGTCAAATGTGAGATGCAGCATCCCAACGTACTATCCCATTTGATCAGCATATTGCGCCATACGTAGAAGCTCCTGGGTTTTTTGGTGTTTCTCAAATAGGATTTATTCAATTAGATTGGCACTTCGTTACTGCTTTAGTGGAGCATTGGAGATCTAAGACCCACACGTTTCATATCCTCGTGGGGAGTGCATCATTATTTTGCAAGATGTTGCGATCCAATTAGAACTACTTGTGGATGGAGAATCTGTTACAAGATCATTGATGTATAACTGGAAATAAGTATGTGAAGATTCTTTTGGAGTTTTTTCACCTGACAAAAAAGGTCAAAGATTAAGTCTTTCATGGTTAGCAGAATAGTTCACTGAGTTGGCACCAGATGTCGACATCGTTGGCACCTGATGTCGACATCGTTGGCATCTAGAAATATGTTTGTGCGTACATAATGCAACTCATTTGAGGCTTTTTGTTTGTCGACAAGTCAAACACTTTGGTACATTGCATGTTTCTTTCACTTTTAGGCAATTTTGATCAAGCTGGTAAGTACTCCTTGCATGGCTATACAGGATGTTGCGATACATGCCTTGCATGACTATCATATGCTCATACTTACAACAGTATTAAGAGCCAAGCTATTTTCAATGATTGTGGATTACTAGCTTGACACAGTTTCTTATAAAGCCATGCAAGATATGTAGCGACCCAAGAGTACATACCAACTTGGTCGAAATCGTCTAAAAGTGACAAAAACATACAATGTACCAAGGTGTTTGACTTGTTGACGAACAAAAAACCTCCCATGAGTTGTATTATGTACGCACAAGCATATCTCTGAATGTTGATGAAGTCGACATCGGGTGTCAATTCTATGAACTGTTCTACTAACCATGGAAGGTTTAATATTTGACTTTTCATATAAAGTGGTGGAACTCCTAAGAAATATGCACATACTTGTTTCCAATTATACATCAACGATCTCGTAATAGACTCGTTGTTCACATGTAGCTCTAATTGGATTGCAAAGTCTTGCAAAGTTATGATACATTTCCCACAAGACATGAAATGTGTAGGTCTTAGGTCTCGACCGCTCCACTAAAGCAGTAACAAGGTGTCAATTTAATTGAATAAATCCTATTTGAGAAAGTCGAAGAAATCCAACAATTTCTACGTACGGCACAATACGTTGATCAAATGGAATAGTGTGTTGGGATGTTGTCTCTCTCCTCCGACAACTCAAAACTATAGTAGATGAAGTATCACATACAAATTGTGAGCATTAACAGGACCAAGGTCCATGGTGCAAAATCACTAAAAGAATTAAAATATAATGAATCAACTTAATATGGTAACAAACAAAATTTAAAGAACAAAATTAACTAATTGAACTCATATTGAGGCTCATTACATAAAGAAAAGTTATAACATCAAAATAGTTCATTACATACAATCGTACATAGAATAAATTACAATTCAAATAAAGACGACCATTGCATACAAAAGTAAAATACAAAAAAAAAATAACTATCCTATTGCACATTAATGTCTTGAAGAGGAAGCACCCGATGTACTTAGTGGACACGTACGCTTGTTATGTCATTCTCCCTTAATATCGTTCATCAAACTTTTTTGCTAGACTCTCTCCAATCCATTTCATTATGGATTCGAGAACTTTTTGGTCGACCGAGTTCTCTAAGTAAGTCTGCATTTGAACAAACTTCCATGAATGACAATTCAGTCTAATAACCCATATGTTGTCTTGGATGGAAGCGACTTGCATAACATCGTTTGAAGTTGGATAATTGGTAGCATTTACCAATAAAAGGTATATGCGTCAAATGCATGTAATTACAAACTACAATTACACGAGAACATGAAATCTTGAATGACTAACACTTGTTAGAAAAACGTGTCGTTTCATTCAAACTTACAACTTGTGTGTGTTAGCTTTTATAGGGGAAAATTATACTTATTCCAGTCTATACTTTGAATGTTTGGATTTCTCTATCAACGAAAAGAAGCTCGTTTCTCTCACCTTTAACGCTTCCCCATCACATACTCTGTATCATATCTCCTCAATCGAGTGTTTCACTAATTTCATTTTTTCAACATTCAAAATATAGGATTGTGCGATAAAATGTTAATTTAACCAAAAAAGTTATACGTAACATTCTAGCTCCTTTAAAAACATCATTCAAGCATTCGATTACATTGCTTGTTACCCACCCATAATGATATGCATTATCATGTGATTTAGTTCATTTTTTCAGGTCAATATCTTTAAAATATTCAAGACACTCACGATTCAATTATTTCAATTCTTTTATACACTATACGAACTTGTGCCTTTTGTGTTGATTACATATCTTGTATACCAAATTTTTCAGTTGCTTGGATTTGTATTTAAGTTGCTAGCAACATGATGAAGACAAGATCGATGATAAGGTTGGAGTTCACTCCAACCTACTTCTTTGTTGTTAATTGAAGAAAGAATGTTTTTATATCCATTAGAGATCAAGAAAAGGTCATCTCGATCAGTAACATATTTGTGTCATGCTGGAAGAAATTATAACTAACTGGACGTGTTTTTTCCTTCAACAATAGCAAAAGTAAGAGAAAATAGATGACCATTCGCATAATGGATAAGGCGATCAACATTTTGCCTTGATACTTCTCATACAAATAAGTTTCGTCAATTTGATTAGTGGCGTACAACATTTAAACGCTTCTCTTACATGACAAAATGACCAAAAAACTCTACCAAAAATAGTCGTGTCAAGTACATCAGATGAAAGAAAATGTCAATCAGCTCGAGTTTTATGATTATAATGTATAACAGCACTCAACCAATATGGTAGCTCGTTATACAATTTCTCTCAATCACCAAGAACAACAATTAGAACTTTCATCTTTGTTTGTTACACATCTATACTTAAATATTATACTCATACTGTTTTTTAATAATTTATTGAAGCAATGACACAGTAACATCGGAATCAGCTTTATCCATATTTTGAATTTCAATAGTCATAAAGTTAGAATCAAGTTGTGAATGATTTTGTGCTAATTATGAATAACATGAGTGATCCCTTTCAAGCTTAGTAATTTCATACATTGCGTGACTCTTACGCCTACTTCCACGTGACTTCCAATCGCAGTCATCCTTCCACTATTTGCATCTCACATACAAAATATTTTGGTTTAATTCTAGTACAACAATTTTATAGAGTTCTGTCATACAATATTTTTTAACAGTTAATTGAATATTTTTTTTACTGTATAATAACATTCCTTTTTTAGTTAAACAAGAATTGTCTATAGATATATTT
Source organism: Cucumis cinereus (assembly GCA_037974625.1). Lineage (NCBI taxonomy): Eukaryota > Viridiplantae > Streptophyta > Magnoliopsida > Cucurbitales > Cucurbitaceae > Cucumis > Cucumis cinereus. The sequence continues at coordinate 7,956,481 of JBBPDJ010000017.1, forward strand.
CTATCTCTCAATGTTGACCTTTTTTCGTAAATAAAATTAGCAATGTCTTAATCTATTTGAGTAAAAATCTCTGACGGTACCAATTTATTTTCTTGTTTTGTATTTTCTTCATTTTCAAATAATTCATCAACTTTGACATCATTACCAGGTTCAAAATACCTAGATCTTTAAAACGCACCGACATATTTAATCAACGGTTAAAGTTGAGAAAATATCAGGACCATAACTCATTCCAACATTATTCTAATAAAAAAACAAAAAAAAACTCCAATACTCAATCTAAACTCTAATTATCTAACCAGTCCAAAAAAATAGAATCAGCCCAACTCATTTCATTCTAAGTACAATCAATCCAAATCCAAATTTAGTCTCCAATAAATCTTAAAATATATCTAGATCAAGTCCAAATTTAAACAATCTAAACTTTTATTCTAAAATATGCCCAACATCTACTTTGTTTTAAGAACTTACATATCAATACATCAAACTCAAACTCAAACAATCAATATATATAACTCTATAACGTCTCTTTCACAATGGAATTCATTTATAGAACTAAAAAAAGATAAAACTCAAATAAATCACTCCAATAGATTTACATATGATAAACCAAATGTATAAAAAAAGACTTTAGACTTTAGACTTTAGATCAATGGCAACAATGGATGACGAATAGTGGGACAGCGATGGCGAAGATTGAGTTGAAGACGGTGATCGCGAAAGTGAAGGGGAGGGTTTTTCTTGGTTTAAAACGAAAGAGTCAAAATGATGGTAAAATGGGATGCGGTGGTAGGGTTTTGAACTTGAGGAAGTCGTGTACCCGATACATGACTCCGCCTTTAGTCGTTGACCGAGTACACGACTTCGTGCATGTTGGACATGGCAGTGTTGACTGCCACGTTGGCCAGTCAGCTGCAGAAGTGTCAATCGAGTTATGTATCGAGTACATGACTTCAATATCAAGTCGTGTACTCAGTCCATGACTAATCGTGTATTGGGTACAAGACTTCGCCACCTATTTTTTACAATACTTCTCAGGTTTTTTTGTACGAATGGTCCCTTTTCAGGGGCCCATTCAATATTTGGTCCAAATTCAAAAGATGAATGAAAAATGGTCTTCTGATGATGTCAGCACCATGTGATTTTATCGGATAAAATTGTATGAATAAGGTAGATTTAGAAAATATTTAGTAAAATAGCGTGGTTTGAAAATTATTTAGGAAAATAGAGTATTCTTTTCATATGTCCTAAGTTGAACCTAGGACCTTTGAGGGAGAAAGAAATGTCCTAGGTTCAACTCAGGACATTTGTAACTAAATTAAACTTAATAGAAAGAAATGACCTTCCATTTTCTAAATTAAATTCTCTTTCATATGTCCTAGGTTGAACCTAGGACCTTTCATATGATCTAAATTACATTTATTTTCTCTTTAATTTTCTAAATTTCATTTATTTTTTGTTTTTGAAACTAAATTCAAATTTTGGAAAATTTCTCCAATTTCTTTAAATTTGTAACTAAATTTATTTGTATTTGTAACTAAATTTATTTTTTGTAAAATTTCTCCAATTTTTTTGAATAAATTTTAAGTAAATTTCTTTGAATTTGTAGTTAGATTAAAATTTTGTAACTTTTATCCAAATTTTTTAGTAAATTTGTTTTTACTTGTAACTAAATTAAAATTTTGTAACTTGTAACTAAATCGAAATATTTAAATGAAAAATTCTCTACCCGACCCATATTTTTTTAAAGTGAAAAAAAGTTGTTGCATTAGATTTTATTTTTTGAATAATAATTTGCAATTGCAAAAAAAAGAAATATATGTAAATTAAAATGTTTCGATCAAAGTTTTATAATCATTTAAAAGTTACAAGAAAATCAATGTGTTCCACAACCCGAACGTCTTCGATTTCGAGCGGGTTGTCATCGTCGACTCTGAACTATATGTTGATTTGGCTCCTCTTGGCTCTGATTGGGTTCTCGTTGGTATTCTTGTGGCTCTGATTCAGTAGGTGATTCATAGTACAGATATTCATTATGTTTTCCACAGCCGCATCCGTGCCTATACATGTATGAATTTGATGGATCAGCATCCATGTATGAAGACGATGAACCGGCCCCTGAATCAAAATATAATGTACTGACCACTGAAGCAAATGACTCTGAACCAAATGCTGACATCATCATAGTCGGCTACCATAACCACTCTGGATTTTTGTTTGTGTCATGTGAGCCATTTCTTCTACATTTTGTTCAACGTCATCGAGTTCAGATTCTTCTAGTCGAACACGTCCTCTATGAACTGGTACAGGTACAATAGATACATCATACATATATTGTATCTCCTCCATGTACCTCGCATTATTAGTGCATATTTCAATGACTTGTGGATCATGTGAAATATGAAGAAGTTCGACTATGATGATCCTGATCTCGATGAGGTTGAACAAAATGTAGAAAAAATGCCTCATATGACACAAACACAAAGTCAGAGTGGTTATGGTAGTCCGACTATGATGATGTCAGCATTTGGCCCAGGGTCATTTACTTCAGTAGCCAGTACAAGATATTTTGACTCAGGTGCCGGTCCATTGTCTTCATACATGGATGATGGTCCATCAAATACATACATGTTACACATTTAAATAAAACATCCGATTTTATCATTTTGTCCCTAAATTCAGTGCGCGCGTCCCAGGGCTACTCGATACATGTTACACGTTTACTCGATGTACGTTGTTCGTCTACTTGATTGCTCAATACAAAAGTCAAACAATAAACGTATATTTGACTACTCGATGTACGTTATTTGATGCACACGTTGCACGTTACTCGACATACTCGATGCATGTTACCTAGAAGTCTGTTCTGCGATTTAACGTTAAGCCACAATTTTGACTAAAAGTTTGACAATGGGTACAATCCATTTAATGAAAAGTCATTTTGCATAATAAACTACCATTTTTGTTTCTAACACTTTAAAAATTATATTTTTCCCTCTAAAAAATTTTAACAAACATGAAAACAAAACTCATAGTATCTCACAATCGATTTTCTTTGTTTAAGTCAATCACGTAAGATGCATTTAAACTCAACTTTTGGATACTTAACAGCTTATATAATAATCAGTTTTTGTATGAGTTAAACTCTAGTTTTGTATACTTACCAACTTACATAATAATCAGTTTATGTAAGCTGCACTAAAACTCCAGTTATTTTTCATGTCATCGAATGAAATGGTTGCACTATCAGAAGCTATAATAAAACAACAAAATACATTCGTCGAGTATCTTTCAATGTGCATTGAGTGTGAGGAAGGTGACGTGCAGCGTATAACGTGTATAGAGTGTAGCGTGTAACGTTTGTTAAGCCTGTAACGTGTAACATGTATTTTACAGAACGATGCCTTCAAACTGTCCATATACTGCTTATTCTATAATCACCTATGATCATATAAACACTCATGATGCTTTAAACCATCCCAATGCCCTAAACCCTAAACCCTAAACCCTAAACCATCCTAATGCTCTAAACTCTTCTGATACCCTAAACCCTTCTAATTTTCTATGCGCAAGTAGTGGAACTAATCCAACCGAGGAAGAACATAGAGTTCGAAATGTACAAAACCTTCTCAGTAGTGGATAGTTTGAAGGCAGTAATTGACAGTTTGGAGAACAATCAACTACTCCTAACGTACTTTCGAGTAGTGGTTGTAAACTAGTGGATTTGGTAATCCAACCATCTGTTGGATCAAACTTTGACACAAACAATCATAAGGGACATATTTTTTTAGTAAAAATGATGTTAAGATGAGACTGTTGTTGACAATCAAGAACAACTTTGAGATGCAGGTTAGAAAATTTAACAAAAATTTATATAGAATGTGTTGTATACATTATTCTTACAAATGGGCTGTTAGAGCAACTAAAACGAAATGGTGTAACATATTTATGATAACCAAGTGTACAATCAAGCACACGTGTTCAATTGAGGTGTTGAATCATGATCACAAACAAGCGAGTGCATTTGTCATTGAACATTTAATTAAAGACAAATTTGAAGTTGATCGTGATGATTGTTTGCGTCATATCATAGACGACATGCATCAACAACTTAGACTAAATATCAATTATGACAAAGCATGGCGTGTTAGGGAAACTTCCTTTCGCCCTGGCAATAGAAACTTCCATAAAATCATATTCATTATTGCAAGCGTACGAGGAAGCTTTAAAGATAGAAAATCCCATAACCGTATTTGAGATCAAACTTGAGGACGACGTATACTTCAAGTATGTGTTTATGGCATTGGGTCTAAGGTTGCAAGTATTTAGTTATTGGCGCCCTGTTATTATTGTGGATGGTACCCATTTGAATGGTAATTATGAGAGAACCATGTTGGTGGGTGTGGCTATGGATGGTGACAACAGTTTGTACTCGTTGGCATATGTCGTTGTAGATAGTGAGAATAATGATTTTTGGACTTGGTACATGTCTCATTTCAAATTCACAATTGACGAATGTTATGATCTAGTTTTTGTTTCAGATCAACATTCGTCTATTTCGAATTCCATTGAAACAGTATTCTCGAAGACATACCATGGTATTTATACTTTCCAATTAAAAAGGAATGTAAAAAAGTATTTGAATGACGACAAAGTTAGAAAACTTTTTCACAATGCATAAATGACATTTCGAAAATCTGAGTTCAAGAGACTTTGGATCCAAATCGTCAATTATGATAATGGTTCACTAGCACGATATTTAGAGGTTGTCGGAGTTTAACGTTGGACACGATGTTATCAATATAAAAGACACTATGACAACATGATCAGCAATGGAGCCGAGTGTTTCAACTTTATTAACAGTGAAGCTAAAGAATTTTCAATCACAACACTATTGGAACACATTAGAGATCTCCTGCAAGGTGGTTCTATGAACGACGAAACACTTGGTCAAGTTCTACATCGACTCACCCGAAGTACGCTAAGGACAAAATAAAAATCGCGTAAGAGTTGACGAGACAGTACTAGTTGTTACCAATTGACTGCTACAGATTCGAGGTCAAAGATGGTAAGTTACGCGAAATTGTCAATCTCCACACCAAAGATGTTCGTGTGTTCAATTTCAGTATTTAGAAATCTCGTGTTTACATGTTATTGATGCAGTTAGGAACTGCAATGTGAACTCATTCACCCTATGCAGTAGATTGTATTACATTGAATCATTAATCGTTTCTTACGTAGAATCGGTCAACCCGATTGATTATATTTTTGAGTGAAAGAAGCCAGATAGTTATACAGAGATTAAGATACTTCCATAAGAAAAGATTCTCTGAGTTGGTAGGAGAATGATGAATCGTATACCATCAGCTGGAAGCGTCTGAATGAAAAAAAGTGTAGTCGTTATGGCTAACCGAATCACAATAGAAAACGGTGCAACGAATCGCTAAACATTGTCGTGACTTGTAATGTCCGAAGGAAGTCACAAGCTACGTCGTTGTCCAACCTGTAATTAATTGGCAAAGTTACACATTCATTGTTAACATCAACCTTTAATTAATTGAAAAAATTGTATCATTCAGTGTAGAACCCAAAATTAATAAATTGAGTTATCTATTTTTTCCTCGATACATGCTACGCGTTACTCGATAAATGCTATACACGTTACACGCTAAGTCGCTACACGTTACAAAATTCACACGTTACACGCCAGACAAGCTACTCGTAAACACGCTACTCGCTACTCTATACAAATTTTAAACCAAAAACTAATGTTTACATTTTAACCAAAAATAAAATGTAAATATATAATTGATGAAAAGAATTGATGAACTCAAAATTACAAAAAAATAAATTGATGAACAAAATTAGGTTTAGGGTTTAGCTAAACTCATATTATATAATTGATTAACAGAATTCTTAAATTTACAAAATCAAATTTATTCAAAAGTTAATAGAAATGTTTGGACGCTCATAATCTAGCGGTGTACTGTAATCTATATTGTAAAGCTTTACTTTTATCTAGAGATATTAGAAAATTACACGTACATAAATTTTCAAAAAAAATTAAAACAAAAAATTCCACAATCTAATGTGAAGTTCCCTTGAATGTTCCCTAGGTTGTTCCGGTACACCATCCATGGGCCAGATTAAAGGTTCGACTTTGACTCTCGCAACCCACAAGTCTCCACAAGGGAAGGGGTGATGTGACATGCAGGCCTTAAAAACTTCATCAAATCCTGCATTGAGATATTTGTAAGGTAAGAGTCGTATACGATCAAACGCCTTTGGTTGAGGTCGATCACCAGCAACCACTATCAGACACCCAGTATTGGAGGCCGACCACAACCCTGTGACCAGAAGAAAATCATCATCTGTGAAGGTCACAAAGGTGTCAATCAAATAAAATGTCATGACATCCCTTCTATTATTGTCTTTCACTTCTCACAACAGGATGTAATGAATGAGTGGGCTGTTGAAAATAACATTCATATCCACAAATCGCCCGAACACTATCTTTTTTAAGAGAGCAAGTTGTGTAGGTGTCAGTTTCTCCTTCAATATCTTGTTGGGAACAAAGATGCAGTAAGACAGACTAGTAACTTGGTTAGAAAATTAATCTTTCACATAAATCTTAAAATTGATAATCATTTTACAAAAAAAATGACAATTAAGTTAGCAATAGACACTATAAAAAACTCGTTGCACATTACTCGACATACTCGATGCATGTTATTCGACATACACGCTACACGTTACTCAACCTACTCGATGCATATTACTCGACCTACACATTTCACGTTACTCGACTCAGGCTACCATCGACATTCGAATGATTTCACAACTCAAACAACATGAACACGCTACACTTGATACATTCGACGATATGTTCAGTTCGATAATGGTGTCGATCGTTACAATAAACTCTACATTTTTCTACTGACGATGAACTAGAAGAAGACGACGAAAATGCTAAACCCAAATGCAATACCAAAATTCGAACTTTACAACATCGACTCGACGAAATGCAAAATAAGCTTGCACTAAATACTAAACAAAACGTTACAATGAAAAGATGAATGCATAAAGCGATGCAGACTTACTTGAGAACACATAAACTGTGAAACGCAAGAGAAGAGGGTTAATCGACGTCGAAGAGCAAAGAATGAAAGCACGGGAAAGTTGAAAAGAGTGAGTGGAAAAAACGCCTGAAATTGGTTACTTTAAGTATACGTTTGTTTTTTAAATTTCGAGGGTAACGTGCATCGAGTATGTCGAGTAAAGTACAACGTGTGCATCGAGTAGTCAAAGGTGTGTTTATTGTTCGACTTTTGTATCGAGCAATCGAATAGACGAACAGCATGCATCGAGTAATCGTGTAACGTGCATCGAGTAGCCTTGAAACACGCGCACTGAATTTAGAAACAAAACGGCAAAATCACATAGTGCTGACATCATCAGAAAGTCATTTTTCATTCACCTTTTGAATTTAGACCAAAAATCGAATGCCCCTGAAAAGGAGTCATCCGTACAAAAAACCCATACTTCTTCCACATTCCTATTTTTTACAATAATAGGATTTAGTCTTAAAAAAATCAATTTTTAAAAAAATCAATTTAGTCTTATTAAGTACAAAATTCAAACTTGAGTGTCTCAAGGACCTATACACAAAATCGTAAAATCATGATCCTATAATAAGACATTCTTTAGGTTCAATAGACCTATTAAACACAAAATTAGAAGTTTTGAAACTTCACAACACAATCTTAAACCAGTTTTTTTTTTCTTTTTTAGTATAACAATTGTGGAGAAAGAAAATTAAACCTTTCATCTTAAAGATGAAAAGTCATGTCAATTACAGCCAAGCTAAACTCATTTTGATAAAACTTAAACTAATTTGGAGAGTAAACTTGTACCAAAATGATTTATAAAATAACATAATAGATTAGGAATATACGTACCCTGGAAAGTTGAAAGCAGTCAGACTCTTTGTGGCAGCAGTTCTACGCAATTAACACATGCAAGGTTGCAATCATCGTTGTCTGTGCTGCTACTGTTATTAAAGTAGTATGCGGCCCACCAACAAGACATGTTGAGCATCATTTGGATTCATATATTCAATACAGCTACAGATTTTTGGTGAACTTCATTGGAGTATGGAAGAGAGAGAGATGCCATTCTCTTCAACGATGTTTCAATAGCCTATCTTTGTATCTTCTATTGTCTTTTTCTTACCAAAACAATTCAATTTCCTATACCTCCTTATCACAATTCTCCCTCTCTGCTGCTGCTTAAAGTTACTTTCTAGCCTTGGGATATTGAAACACCCCTCTTATCAGAATTTCTCTCTCTCTGCTCCTTAATTGACTCCTCAACTTTGGGATAATTCATATGGCTCCTTATCAGAATCTCTGCCTTCCTCTCTCTGTCTCCTTTCCTTAAAGCTGCTCCTCAACTGTGGTATGATTCAAATGGCTCCTTATCAACAAAAGTTTTACTACTAATAAGTTAAAAGAGATCACATCTAAATGATAAGTTATAGGAGATCACATCTGAATGAGATCAATTATAAGAATATGAAAGTATGGTTAATAAATGCTTAAAATAATTGAAAGGTACTACTTATACAAACAAGATGCGACTTTCTTTTTCATTAGTCAATCACAGAAACTTCATGGGAAGACGTGCTTAGCTTGGAATAATTGTATATTGGGTGACCTCATGTGAACGAGAAAAAACATGAAGACTCGTGTTGATTTTGAGGGGATAGTCTTGATTCTTAAAAGCATCAAGACAACCAAGAATAACGTTTGCCACATCGCAAGAGATGCAAGAGAATGTAAGGGTCATTAAGTGTCGAATTTGAGTTCTGAATCTTGGGCTTGGAACGTTACAAGCTCACACAATAATATTTTCATTACATACAATTCTTTAATGCAGCTAAGACACCACACCATTTTTAAATGATCATAACATCCACCCGTACTCTCTCAATCTTCAATAATTCGAATTTCAAATGTGGCATCTTACCAGAATCTTCTCAAACTCTCTCCCCTACAATAATCCAAGAAGCATGTTACCAGAATCTTCTCTCCATCTCAGTGCATTCTCAGCAACTTGACGGTATTAATCTGGTCCACAGCAACAGAGGGTCCCCTCTGCCCACACTTCCTTTTCTCTCACGTTGGATTCTTCATTATTGAATCCTTACAATGGCCCCACAAAGATGGGGTCATAGGAAACTTTTGAGTGAGATCCCAACTGGGTTTTCATCACATGGATAACTAAATAGAGATTTGTGCTTGTTTAGGGGTATGGAAGTCAAAAAAGTTTTCGAAAACTAGACTAGCCACAAATGATGGAACAGAAACACATCTCATGTCATTCCAAAAAGTTTGATAGTCTTACCAATACCTAGGCACTTCCTTCAAATGCTGATGAACTTCATAGATGTTCTATCACTTGCTACTGCTTATACAGCGTCTATGAGAGAATTAAATGTCAGTTTTGGCTCTATCGTTCCTGCAGTTTCGATGAGATTCGATTTCAAGAGCTAAATTTAGATTTACCAAACAAGCAACAATAACAAGTTACAACAGAGATTCATCCAAGTTCAATACTGATCATACAGAAGCAATTATTGCCAAAACATCTCCTTCTTTACTTGAACATTTGCTATTAAATGATGAGCAAAAAAACAAAATAAAATTGACAACCATTTAAGCTTAAAATCAGTATCACTTAAATGTAGCTAATTCTGATAATTGAATCATTATCACCAGGTAAACATGAAAAGATCGATGTAAGGCAATAAATCTGGATGATTCAACAGAGAAATTACAGTGCGTAGTCTAATTTCATCACAGATATAGCAGATGATGATAGCAATTACAAGAACGAACAAAATAAATGTAAAAAAAATAAAGAAAAAAACTCAGAGAGAGACAGAGAGAGAAAGGGCTTACAATCGGAAAATCAAGAGGAGAATGACGAGTCGTTTTTTGCTCTTCAAGGAGCAATACGTGGAATTAAACTCTCGGAGCAGTTAATTGGAGCGGTAATTGGTGTTGTGCCGAAACAAAAGCCGGTAAACAGTGACGACGGCGAAGGCGGAGACGCCGAGGCCGACGAAAGGTTTGACGATGGAAAGGAAATAGACAATACAGAAATCACAGAGCCTAGTAACGCCATTGTTAAGATCTGAATTCTCAGGTCTCGTTCGCCGGAGGGAGGACGGCGTAGTAGAAGAAAGCAAATAGTCAAGTCGAAACCCTACACAGATGAATCGAGGTGCTAAATCGGTTGCAATGACGACAAACATAAATTACTATCCGACGGTAGTAATTTAAAACGCAGATGCTATTTGATTCCTTGGACGATCACGATTCCCTTTCCCGCAGATCCAAAAAGGTGTAATAAGATGCCCTTTTTCTTGGGCTCAAAAAATAATAATAATAATAATAATAATAATAATAATAATAAGATTCTCTTTTAAAAATAAAATAAAAAAAGATTTTTTTTTTCTTTGGTAGAAAATTTGAAAGGATAGGTCGATCTTTCTGATCAGTTATCACAATAAAAGGATTAATGGTTGAATATTTTTTATTTTTTTAGAAAACATAGCATAAAAATGTTTTTAACTAAAATTTAGATTTGTTTCTTATTATTAAATTTTTCACGTTTTTTGAAAATAACATCGTATCGTATCTATGATAAAATATTGTTATTTGTAGATGATTCTTATTATAGAAAAATCAATTAAACATGAAAATTAATAATAAACATAACATAAATAATAGATGTTTGTTAACTCTTAAAAATGATTAAAACCTTTTTCTTCTTTTTTTTGTTAACATAGAAATTTTAAATTCGGAAAACTTTGTTTTAAAGATTTTTAAAAATAAATATATTAAATTAAGATATTTAAAGTACATACGTATATTAAATTTAGATATTTGAAAGCATAACATTTTGATTTGATCTTTAAATATATTAACACATTTTGTGGAGGCAAATCTCAAAAGATGCAATGTGATATATATGTAAATTCTTTTCCTATTCAACAAAAAAAATGCAGTAATTTTTCTAAAATAAAAATCAATATTTGGGCATTCATTTAGTATTTGCAAAAATAGAAAAACAAAATTTGGTATGTATATTATTATAATATTCATTCAAATGCATTTAATTCTAGATTATGCTAAAATTGAAATGACCTTCCATGATATGAGACATTTCAATCACCAACTTCAATTGTTTGTATTAAAAAAGAAATAAAGATTCTTATTTTGGTTTTAAAAAATCAGATTCCTTTCCAAAAAAAAAAAAAAAAAAAAACGATACACTATCCATTAAACAAAAGAACATTGATATTTCAAAATAATGGATTTTCAATAATTAAAAATAAATCTAAGATAAATAAATAAATCATTTCCAAACACATGTCAAATTAATTTATTTAAATTGAAAACCTAATATATTTAAAATTAAACTATTTTCCTATTCAACTAAGAAAAACCAAAAAGTGTTAATCTTTTTAACAAAAATAAATATTTGGGTAATATTTGCAAAAAAAAAAAAAAATTGCTATTTAAATAATTGTTGTTTCTATTCAAATGCATCAAATTTCAGACTCGTTTTGGTTTAAAAAAATAATTTTCTTTTTTTTTTTTTTTTAGAAAAAACCATTGATACACTATCCATTAAAAAAAGACGTTGATATTTGGCAGACTAATATGGAAAAATTAAGAATTTGAATAATTAAATGAAAATCTAAAATTGGGTCACGTTCCAAGAAATAATATTAAAATTTGAAAATATCGTTGGAATATCATTTTAAAAAAAGACGTGGGGACCATCCCAATTTAAGGAAATTGAAAACAATAACTAGAAAAAAGAAGTTTATGGGGAAGCTCAAATTTGTTGGGGACTTTAAATTTTTTAAAAAAAAGAAAAAAAAAAAAAGACCACCAGCCGTACTAGTCTGACAAATTTTAAACAAGTGGAGGGAAAAGTGACGTGTATGGTTAAACAAAGCAGGGTCCCACAAAGGTGGGTAAATAGATACCGACACGGATCTGTCACGTGCTTAACCATTTTGGGGTGGTGGGTGAGTGGGCAATACCTAGCATTCAGTAAATTCCACATGCCCCTTTGGGTTTCTTATTATACCTTTTTTTTTTTTTATATAATTTTTCTTTTTTGAGGTTAAAAACAGAAAAACAAATTTATACCGTAATTATTTTGTTGTTTCTTTTGTTTTTTCCCCTTCTTTCTATACTCATGGCTTTAATTATATAATAAAATAATAAACTAATAATACAACATCTTTTTTTTGAATAAATTATTTCTTTTTTAAAGGACTCATTAGATTGAAATTTAAATTAAATTAATCTTTGAAAACGGAAGAAATTTAATAGCATATTAGTAAATGAAATGACAATTAATAAAATGGTGTTACGTTTTACCGTGATGCATCGTATATTTTACGGCTACAGTAAGGGTGAGATTATCAAACACGCAGCCGGTGGCTTTTTTTTTTTTTAATTTCTCTCTCTCAATTTCTTTTTATAGAAAAATAATTTTATTTGTAAAGATTCCAATTTGCACGAGGATATAGACTGATAGGTATTGAGTTAAATCGGCGGAGACAAATCGGCGATTGTTTTTGTGGCTTCAACTTTTCCGGGAAAGAAAGAACGAAAAAGAAAAAAATAGACTAAGAAAATTCATCAACTTCTTTCTTCTTCGTCGTAAATTCCCGGAAAAGGATAACCACCGAACCTCCCTTTTCAAGACAAATCCAAATCAATTTCTTCCGTGCAAGCAAGAAATTTCTCACCCATTTACCTTAATCTATTGTGGGTTTTTCAAGAATTTGGATTCACGTTCCGAAAAATGGATTTCTGGCCGGAATTTCTCGCCAGCAGTTGGGGCAAAGAGTTCGTCGCCGGTGGAATCGGCGGTGTCGCCGGCATCGTCTCCGGTTACCCACTCGATACTCTTCGTATCCGCCAACAACACTCCACCTCCGGCTCCGCCATCACCGTTCTCCGTAACATCATGTCCAACGGCGGCCCCGCCGCTCTCTACAGAGGAATGGGAGCTCCACTCGCTTCCGTCACTTTCCAGGTCCCAATCTCTTCATCCCTTTTTCAAATCTTCGCTCAGTTCGTGAAAAGATTCTAGAATATTCATATACCCAAAAACATTTTCAACAAACAAATCCCATTTGTTAATTTTGTTAATTAGTTCTTCTTTCACGTGAATGTTACAGAACGCCATTGTTTTCCAAACCAACGCCGTACTCTGCAGAGCATTCGATCCATCGGCGACGGACAACCGCCCACCGTCGTACAAGGCTGTAGCATTAGGCGGATTCGGCACCGGAGCATTACAGAGCTTAATTTTAACACCGGTTGAGCTGGTGAAAATCCGTCTTCAATTACAGGATTTGGGTTCATCAAAGCACGCAGATCTGAGTTCATCTCGACACGGGCCAATGCAGGTTGCAAAGAACATTTTCAAAACCGAAGGCTACAAAGGGCTATACAGAGGGTTAACAATCACAATGCTAAGAGACGCTCCATCCCATTGTTTTTACTTTTGGACATACGAATTCATGAGAGAAAAGCTTCATCCCGGTTGCCGGAAAACAGGGGAAGAGACATTGAGAACGATGTTAGTGGGCGGAGGACTGGCCGGCGTTGCGAGTTGGGTTTGTTGTTACCCATTAGATGTGGTTAAAACTAGACTTCAAGCTCAATCGAAATTCAAGTTTCAAAAGTACAGCGGGATTGTGGATTGTTTGTATAAGAGTGTGAAAGAAGAAGGGTATAGTGTTTTATGGCGTGGATTAGGAACCGCAATAGGTAGAGCTTTTGTGGTGAATGGAGCTATTTTTTCAGCTTATGAACTTAGTTTGAGGTGTTTGAGCAACAATGGAGGATTTCATGCTGAAAATACCATTTGAGATGAAAAGAGAATTGAGTGTGGGGTTTTGGATTCCATCTACTACTCATTTACACTCAAATGAGTGGATGAAGAAGTTGGTGAGAAAATTAAAATTGTTCAAAAAAAAATTTCTGGGGCTTGTTGGGATTATGTATTCTGTAACTTTATTGATTAGAGTTGCAGAAGAGAAAATGAGAATGATGATGATGACGAAAAATGTCTGTGGGTTTATGAACAACATTATTGAATGAATGTATAGGATTATGGTGTTTTTAGGAGGTGCAGGAAGGGAAATGGTGAAATTTATGTGTGTTTTGTTTAGTTTTGTATTGTATTGTTTCTGTTGAATAAGTATGAATTTGTGTACAAGACATTACAAAAGTTTGACTCTTGAATACAACAGCTTTAATTTGTCTTCTTACTACTCTCTTTTCTTTGGAACTATCAATACATTTCAATTCCTGAATTTGTTTTCTCATTGGGCTATATTATAATCTATATATCATAAAATAACACTACCATATATGTGTTATATATCAGTATATTTCAAATCATGTGTAGAAGAATCTTGAAATTAAGGTAAAATTAATTAGTAATTTGGGTACATAAATACAAAAAATTTGACTATAATTTTATTTCTCTCTTAGTAAAACCAATATAATAAACCCTATTATTGAAAATATCCTAAAATTTATACCATTTTGAAAATAAGTTTTAAAAATGTATTTTATATCTAAATATTCCTTATTGAAGTGTACATTCACGGATGGATTTAGTGTAAGTCCAAAAGTCCAAATCTCCCCTAAACTTTTGCCTTTCTAAATCCAACTTCAAGTCTCACTCTACCATTGTCTACATTATTATGGTCGGTGTTCATCTTGACTAGTTTTAGGACTTATAAGACTAAAATAGAACATATGAAATTACATAAAACTCAAAAGATGGAACCAAAATGAAATAATACTCAAAATATATATATTGAAACGATAATTTAACAAAAAATAATAATAATTGAACATTCTTTTAAAGTTTAACTATAGTAAGACGTTCAAATCTTTAACAAACTAGTTGAAGGTGCAATATTATTTATCAAATGAGTTAGGTTTGTGTTAAATCCTCAATAATCATAACAAATTTAATTTTTAAGCTAAACTTTGGACATTTGCTTGTATTTGCATTATTTTTGTTTAGCAGAGATATACTTATTTTGACTTGACATGACCGAAATCATTGGATTGGATAATTTTGAACTACCTTTTTAAGTTTTCAAAATTTAACTTGATTTTTCCAAAGTTTTGTTATTTACTTATGTTTTTAAATCAATTTCAATTTTGCAAACTAATTAACAAAAGTAATTTTCAAAAACTTATTTTTGTTTTTGAAATCCAAATGTTTCTTTAAAAAGTGAAACAAAATAACTAAGAAATTGAATAAATTTTTAAAATATAAAACTGAAAAATAAAATAACTATAGACTCGTCTAGTAACCCTTTCGAATTTTTTTTTTTTGATTTTTTAAAATTATGTTATTTTTCTTACATTTTCTTACTCAATTTCTTCCCATGCAACTAATTTCTAGAAACAAAATTGTTTAAAACTACTTTCTCTAGTTTTTCAATATTTGATTTTAATTTTGAACACGTGTAAAACGGTAACAAAATATTAGAAAACAATAAACTAATATCATGTATATAAGGTTTAATTTTCAACAACATAAATAAAAACAAAAAAAACAAATGGCTAAGAAACAGAGCGCCAAAATCTACTTCTTTCGAATTTCAATTTTGAGAATTTTTTAAAAATATTATTATAACGTAGATAGCAAAATATAAAAATCAATAAATAAAAATAATATTTATAGATTTAATTTTTCAAAAAACTACCAACAAAAAATCATATGAAACAATTGTTACTATCTATCATTTTTTTTTATTTAACTAATTTATTTTATATAATTTAAAAATATAATGCATCATAAAAGTACATATTTAACTTAAAATGATAGACATGGAATGCATGAAATTAGAATGAACATTAAATTAATTACATAATACTTTATTATTGGGAATAAGAGTTCAAAACAGCTTCTTACTCTCATAAACACTGTTGAAAACAAAACATTATCTTATTGGAAAACAACAAATTCATGACCCACCACCTCAACTCCCTGACAATTAAATAGACATATAACAAAATTTCGAATTTATTATTGATAAAAAAAATGATAGATTTATATCAGTTATATTGATAGACACTGATATTTTATTATATTGTGTAAAAATTATAAACAGTTTTGTTATTTACAATAATTTTTTAAAGTATTGTTGTTGTTAAAAGAAACAATGAGATTCAAGCAAGCGTTTTTTTTTTATTATTATTATTTTGAAGCATCATAATTGCTTTTTATGGATGCCATAGAATAACAAGTTGTTGATAATCTATTATACAAAAAGAAAAAGAAAAAAAAAACATGTTAAATAATGAATTGTACTAAAAAAATGTGGATAATCGGTGAAGTAATATAATTGGGAGTTGTTCTAGATTTGGATAGAGATTATCTTAACAATTATTGGCATCCGCATGTATTTATCTTTTTAGTTTATTCAATCTATAATTTATTTTTATATATATACACAAATTAAAATTAGTAAGCGTAGGACCATTATTATGATGTACTTCCACCCACTCCTTCAATTACACACACACTCTCTCTCTACATTTACAAAATAAATATATATTTTTTTTTAATTTTATTTAGTTTCTCACAATTTTTTATTAGTAATTTCTTAGGGAGATTTGAACCACATACCTTCCAAATGAATTTAACTCACTTTGCCTTCACAATAGAGATTAAATCACTACAAAATTATAAATATCGAATATTAAATTGTTACATATTTGAAAATACAACAACTAGATTATTATGAATTAAAATTTAGAGACTAAATTGTTATTACCACAAAAACTTATGAGGCATTTGGGAGTAGGCGTGCAATGAGAAACCAAAAAATTGAAAAACAATTGGATTGACCAAAACTGCTCATTGGTTCGGGTTGAAGCCAATTGATCTAGCAACTTCAAGTTGAAAAGTATAAACAATTGGAAATTTTCAATCTGTTTCAGGTTAGCGGTTTGGTTGAAAAATATGACAAACAATTGAATTATTCGATTTTTTACTAAAAATTGAGTCGAACCAAGTCACTTACGCCTCTAATTTAGAGTGTTGAGTTGTTTCTTTCAGTGTGTTATAATAATCTATCAATTAGTAAACACTACAACATAACAACAAAGAGAGAATGAGTAGAAAATAATAAATATTATAATGATAAGGATGTGACACAGGAGGTTTTATTGAAATAGGGTATTTGGAAAAAGAATTTAGGAATATGGGGTTGTTTTGAAAATAATTAGGGAAATGGGGTTGATTGGGATAGGACGGGTCTTTGGAACCGGATGTAGAAAGAGGTCCGGTCTTGAAGACCGAACCTCCAAAACCATTAATTTATTTTTTTTATTTTTAAATAAGGAGGTCCGGTCTACCTCCAAAAAAACTTATATATATATATATATTTTTAAATAAGGAGGTCCGGTTTTGAAGACCGGACCTCCAACTTCTGCAGACACCTCCTGCAGATTCCCTTCCCCTCCGGTCAACCCCTACCATCAACCATCACACAACTATATCTACAGTCGCGGGCAGCTATGTGAGTCGTCCCGTCCGATGTCATAGGAACGTCCCGTCGGCCGGCAGACCCGTGAGCATGGTTCCAGAAGGGCGGGT
>JBBPDJ010000017.1:7974310-7993921 GCA_037974625.1 Cucumis cinereus
ATTTGAGTGTTATTATATTGCATCTATATTTATATTATCAGTGTAACTACTGATTGCAAGATCCTAAATAGTTTTTTACACATTTTTGGCGATTTCGTTCACGTTTGGTGGCGCAAAGGGTTTCAAGTCTAAAGAAATCGTGAGGTAGTGCTTTGTGTATAACTTTTGGAGAATTAAAATTTTATCATTAAAAGAAATCATTTATATTTTCCAACGTTCTTGAGATTTAAAAAAAGACAAGAAAATATAGATTCCACCCAACATTTATAAAGCATAAATGCATCAAGTAACGTGCAACATGAAAGATTTTTAAAAAAGCGTGCCACCTCTATGGTTTTATAATTTTTTTCTTTTTTTTACCTTTTTGTTTAAAAGTTATCTGTTACTTAACATTTTTTAATTAAAATTGTTAGGTCTTAAAAATTGCAAACGTCAAGAGAGCCTGTTTTTCTAATAATGTATGAAAGTTCAAGGTTTAAATTAATACATTTGTGAAAGATCGTGGTTTAAATTGATACAACTATTAGATTGTGGTTCAAATTGATACAACTTTCAAAGTATACAATTATCTGTTCAAAGTTTAAGTTAATATAACCTTATAGTTTAGGGATATAAATTGATATTTATTCTAAAATATAATTTGAAATTCGGGCATGGTCGAAAGCTAAAAATTATAGAGTTTTTATATGTTATTTTATTATATTTTTTTTTTTGTAATTTCTGGTGAATGCATGAATTGGATAAGGTTTACAAGAAGAAAGTAATGTCAACTGCAAATACAATTTAATTAAAATAAATAACATCAGTTTGAAAAAGACATATTTTAAAAGAAGAAATAAAATAAATAGAATTGTTCAAAATCCTTAACATACAAGTCAAAAACAAAGCCAAAGGCACCCCATTTCCATAATATTGCATCGGTTGACTTTGACTTGCTGATCAAGAATGCATGCTTCCTCACTCCTTTTCCTTCTAGAAGCTTGCGTTTCAAAAAGATTAAAAAAAGAAATTAATTCTTTGTGTGAGCGTGTGACCTTTCACGTGTGAACAAAAGAAGCACCCATACAATTTCTCATCCGCCGC
This sequence comes from Cucumis cinereus, assembly GCA_037974625.1. Lineage (NCBI taxonomy): Eukaryota > Viridiplantae > Streptophyta > Magnoliopsida > Cucurbitales > Cucurbitaceae > Cucumis > Cucumis cinereus. The sequence goes on from JBBPDJ010000017.1 coordinate 7,975,394, forward strand.
CGAACAAGAAAAGCATCTAAACCCACTTTTACCGGTTTGTAATTAAAATTGATATAATCACGATGAGTCTCAATCAATAATTGGATTTTTTCTTTTTTACTTTTCCTTAGACATTTAATAAACTTAATTTGATTACAATTTGATTTTTTTTTGCATTACACAAATGATGATGAGTGAGAGTAAAATCTGAAAAATCAATTAAAATTACAGACTTTGGAGTGGGATCCTCACTTTTTTAAAAAAAAAAAATTACAAAACATAGTTAATTGGAGTCTACATTCTAAATTACGTTTCATATACTACGATTCACCTTAGTCCTAAATTCTCAATTTAAGTCATGTTTACCAAATTTTAATGAAAATTGGTATAATCGTAATGAAATTTTATTGACAAATCAATTGTAATGAGCTTAAATGACAAACATAATTAGATTGCTTTTGATCAAGTTTACTTAAAATTATGAATTTTGCAATAACACAACATTAGTAAAGATGTGAAAATTGACAATTTTTTGAGTTGTATCGATAACAGTAATAATAGTCGTAACATTAGTGTATAGTTATTAAGTGCAATCAAATTGAGCATTCTCAATTCATTAATAAGATTTGGAAGGAGGATCTCATATAATCATTACAGATGTATAGAATAAGTAAAAAATACCAAAAGTAATCAAATGATTGGTTCAATTTTTAATTCCCATTGATATACTTGTTAGGCATTTGGGAAATGTTAGATGGAGAAAGTATACTTAAAATGAATTATGTAGGAAGAAAGAAAGAGGAGATATGAAGATTTTATTTATTTATTTATTAAAAAAAAAAAAAAAAAGTCAAAATGAAAACGATTGAGTGGTTTGAATGGGTTAATTGTAAACAAGAAGTAGGTGGGTGACCGATTTGATGAATTAAAAGGAAGATGAAGGGGAAAAGTATTAGTTTTCAGTTCAAAATTGGAAACTTCATAGTCGTCTTCACCAAGCAACCACCTTAATAAATACACAAACGAATTCTTAGCCACCAACATTACTCCAACACCCGGTTTTACTTTCTCAACCAATTCCCAATTTCATTTCCCTGCGAACAAACCCTAGATCTACCCCCAACATGATGAACCTCACCCAAGCCGAGCAGATTGAAACGGATCTCCAATCCTTGGCTTTCCACCACAAATTAAACCTCCACAATGGTGAACAAGATGAAAATGAAGATGATGAAGAGTTCTCCTTTGTTTGCGCCAATCCTGATGCTTCCTCCCCAATCACCGCCGACGATGCCTTCTATAACGGCCAGATCCGTCCCCTCTACCCACTCTTCGATCGAACCCTCCTCTTTGAAGACGAAACGCTTCCCCCGCCCTTGAGGAAGGTGTTCCTGGAAAACCCTGATACTGATCCGCCACCACCCGTATCATCGGAGTCTGAGGGAGTTATTGAGGGCACCTACTGCGAGTGGTCTCCGGCGACGGCAGAGCTCGGGAAGAAGAGCAACTCCACAGGCTTCTCCAAGCTTTGGAGATTCCGGGACTTTATGACCATGCACCGAAGCAGCAGTGACGGCGAAAAAGCCTTCGTTTTCTTGACCAATAATCATCCCTCCACCACCTCTACTTCCAGTTCCCCCAATTATTCCTCCAAAAACAACAACCCCCACAACCACCCTCAACCTCAAACATCATCCTCTCCCCATCACACACACTACGTTAAAAGCAGACCCCAGAAGAAGCAAGTCCACAAACACAAATCTTATCTCCCCTACCGCCAGGATTTGGTTGGCTTCTTCACCACCCCCAATGGATTCACCAGAAATGTTCATCCTTACTAAGTCAATATTCATTCATTCTTCCCTTTCTTTTATAATTTCTTGTAAATATTTCTACCTCAACAACCCTGAATTTTTGCATTACCAATGCAATACAATGCGATGCGACACAACTTAAAATTCTTTTCTTTGTATATTCATTTTTAACTACCGAATTGATGCTCCATTCTCTATTCTGTTCATATGTATTGTGAACTTGTCTTAAAAAATAGAGTGAGTGATTCTCTTGCATTATGAAATTTGAAATTTTGCATCAAATCCGAAGTTGGATTGTTGGAATTTTGTTAGACATTAGAGCAGAGCTCGTGAAACTCACTCAGGATCCTCATCCCACCAGAATCGCTCAGTCGAAATATTCCAAGGCTCTTATAAACAAAGTTTAAAATTTCCCTAAGGGCCTCTACATTTACATGGTTAGATATTAACTTAAATTTGCATTCACTTACTGAGCTTAAAATTAATCTTTTATAGTAACTAGTTTTTGAATATTTTTAAGAATAATAGAATTTTTCATACCAATGTAAAAAATAGGGTAGTTATGAAAGAAAAAAAATGGTTAAAGTTGAAACTATTGTCAAGAATAGCACGAAAATGTTGTGGAGGAAAGTCGTGTATCGACACATACGGATCAATTAAGCTTTAAAAGTTTGCAATGAAGATTCCTTATATAATAAGTTGATAAAAGCATTTGATATTAAACCAGCGGAAGAACTTATAAAACATAATGTAATAAAAACTATTTTAACTCAGTTGTATCCAACGTTTACATACTCTACTCTGACACTCGGTACATATGTCCACCACTGACCATGACATACTAGAACCTGCTAGACAACTGAACGACTGACAGCAGTAGACTCAGCTCTGGGATCATGATCATTACCTGGAAAATAAAGACATTTTGAAAAAATGAGCTGAAAGGCTCAGCGAGTGACAAGTTTAGTAAAACATAAGTAAACTTAGTTTTAAACTTTATTTCACAACTTTCTTAAACACTCTTACATTTTGAAATCAATCTCGTATCGCACTTCTCTTTTTAACTTTACTTTATAACTTATTTGTTCGGTTAACTTTACTTTATAACTTATTTGTTCGGCTAACTTTACTGTACAACTCATCTAACTACTTCGTGGTAGAATTTAATCAATACAAACGATGAAAGTCTATTGTAGTTTCCAGTTGTCTCCGCTATGGTAGAATTTAATCAATACAACAACAACCGATCTGCTGGAAACAATGTATAATTAATACTGTCAATGCTTTACTAGTGGAGTGTGGGTACTTTTTAGACACTAGGTATGCTATTGCAGAGTATACTCGATATAATAACGGCTCGCATTGAAGTGGAGTTCTTCATCACAATATTGGCAATCTCTTCTGTGTATGTTGAGTAGGGTTCACCCTTACTACCAACATCTTCGTTGCTATAGAGTATACTAAATTCTAACAACAAAATAAATCTATGTGCACATGATAATAATACTAGCTTCTGGCTCAAATACTCGAGATATTCAACTCATCCCTACAATAAATGTTTCCCTCGAAGAGCTTGAACTGATCTTTGGGTATCTAGTAAAGCATTCTTACTAAACTTTTGTTAAGTTCATGGAAATTCTTTGGCATAGAATTTAGTTTTAACTTAAATAGAAAATATGTTTATAAACTCAGCTTACTTTTTAAAACCGTACTTAAAAAATCTCATGTATTTAGAATAACATCATACTTTACTCATCTTACTTGAAATATGATAACTAACATATACTTTCTAAAATCATGTTATGCTTGTCATCTTTTGTAAAACTTTATTCTTTACTTAATGTCTTCACTAAATCTCATACTTAACTATCCCTTAGCTTCCTTAAAATTCTTATCAGAACTTAGACTTATATTCATTTACTATTTCTCAAGTTCAAAGATACATGTTTGCCTATCAATTATGCTTAAATCACTTATTTGAACACCTTATTTGAATCTCATTCATTTACAGTGTTTAATAAATCTTTTGCTTAAGTACTAGACAATAGGAAGAACAGTTGAGCAAAATTAAAACCAAAACCAATGAGAACATGTTAATAAAATTATTAAATTCAAAACCAACAACACAGAAACAAGAGGAAGAAATATACCTTATCAATATTGGAGGTTGAAGTTAACTATTTATAAAGAAAATCTAGATTTTAAACCATAATTTGATTTTACAAAATTAATTTAGATTTATTATTTTGGAGTGATGTTATGTTCAAAAAATAAATAAAAAAAAAAAAAAAAAAAGCTATTGGTTATGTTATATCAAAATAAATAATTTATTTAATTGATGTTTATTAAAGATAACTTTTTTATTATATTTTATTTGGTATTTAAACTTGTGATTTCTTTTTATCGTGAATTAGATATTGTAATTCATGTAAATTTCTTTAATGATAAGTTTTCAATCTTAAATCAAATATTAGAATCAAATATGACCAAATTTTAAATAAACAAATCCACGTGGAGTGATTTTTTTAAAAAAAAAAAAAAATAATACACTATGTAACTATAGTTTTTTTATTCCTTATGCGAATATATCTTTAATCTGTTAATTTTTTTTTAGGAAAAATACTCTCTAGGTTACTGAGTTTTTAGGAATAGATGTCTTTGGTTTAGATGTTTCAAATTAGTCATTATAGTCCTGCAGTTTTTAAGAATGAATTTAAAATTAAAAGGTACCTCAACTAATAAATATATTAAACTTAAATATAAAAACAATTAAAAAAAATATGATGTGACAATATGATAGAAAAAAAATATATATTTTTAAATACTTTTCACTACTCTCTTCTCTTCTCTTTCTCCTCCTCATTCTTCTCTCTTCAATTTTTCATCTCCTATCTTGTTTTTGTTTGTCATGTTTAAATGGAATGAAGTAGAAATTTGCTTACGTCTCTCTTCTTTTTCTCTCACAAAAAGATGAATTGAATGTAGCATATATGAATCAAAGATTTTGAAAACAAAAATGGTTTCTTGTTGTAAGAAACAATATATAAGACCAAAACAGAGTAAAGAACCAAACAACAAAAGTTAATGAAAAAACTTAAAGTTGTAGTTTTTATGGCTTATAAAAAGCAAATCAATAGAAAAATATTCAATTCTATAGATGAAAGGTACAAAAATCTCAATTAATTCTTCTTTCTTCTCTTTCTCCTTTATTTAAATTAGATTTTGCCTTTATGCTTATGGAAGAGTTGCAGGCATCGACAATGGGAGCTTTTCCGACAAGGAGAAAATTTATGGAGATATCTTATAAAGATGATTAATCGATCTTTTTAGAGAGATGAAGAATGGAGATGGAGCTGAGAGGATATAGAGAAGAGCAGAGAAGAAGGAGGAGGAGACAGAAGTGAAAAGTGTTAAAAAATTAAAAAAAAAAAAAAAAAAAACTTCTCTGTCATATTTTCACATCATGTTTTTAATTGTTTTTATTTTAAAATTTAAATATATTTATTAGTCTAGTGACCTTTTAAATCCACTCTTAAAAACTCAGGATTAAAATGATTTATTTGAAACGTCAAAAACCAAACACATCTATTCCTAAAAAAACTCAGGGACTTAAAAGTATTTTTTCCTTCTTTTTTATTATAAATGTAAGATTTCATTATATAATCTTACAACAAATCAAAAGAGGCAAATGGAAAAACAAATGTTTCTCCACCTTAGCCTCTTTTAGATATTATAAATAGATTTCCATAAAGTTTATCCAAATTTGCATCAATATTTTCATAAAATCAGGATCTCAACGTTTTCATGAACATCGATATTTTGAACCTTGCCTATAATACAACGACTTCCATCATCTCAAGTACATGTTCGAACACACAATTAAGGGTGTGTTTGATTTAACTTTTTATGGCTTTAATTTTGAAAATAAGTCATTTTAGGAAAAAAAATTAAATATTTAACAACTACTCAATTTATTTTAAATCGTTTAATCAAAAGAGTTTAAATAAAAATGGGCTTCTAAAACAAATTTTATTTGAAACAATTTTATCAAACGAATTAAAAAAAAAACGATTGCCTCAAACATCTTCTAAAAGTTTAAACCACTCTTTTTCCTTTTACCAATCTTATTTATTTATTTTATCAATTTTATTTTTTTAAAAGGGCCATTTATATAAATACTGTAGTTTTGTAAAGTTATTAGTGAATTGGGTGGTTTTCAAACTTTTTAGAGATTTGTGGTAGTCTGATTGTGGAGAGAAAGAAAGTAAAAAAGAAAAAAAAGGGTGAGGAACCCTCCTCCATAAGAGAGAGAAAAGAGTAAAAGAGATTCAACCCTCGCCCATAGAAAAGGACAAGTCTTGAATACTCGTCCTTCTAGCTTTGTCCAACGGGGAATTTTAGAAAAGAAGGATATACTTTTAAAGAAAAGAAGAAAGGAAATATTTTTAGGGAAAAGAAGAAATATTTTTGAAGAGAAGAAGAAGGAAATATTTTTAAAGAAAATAAGGAAATATGTTTAAAGAAGGAAAATAAGGAAATAAATTTAAAGAAGAAGGAGGAAGGAAGGAAAAAAAGATAAGCGAGTGTTGAACACTCGTTCATTTAACCCTAAACCCTAAATATTCGGTGCTATAAAAAAGAGTAAAAATTTTGAAGATTAAAAGTTTGGTATATAAGTATTTCTTTCTTTTTGATATAATTATTATTTTTTGTTTTACAATCATATATATATTTGTAGTTTTCCTACTCCCATTTTATAATCGATGATTCTCTGTTGTCTTTTTCCCTCTCTCAGTTCTATCGGCATCTGAAGACAACTTCTCGATATATTTTTTTCCTCATCGTCTAATTATTGCTTTTATAGTTTTACAATTAATTTCTGTAGTTGTGTAGTTTTACAAATTAACCATATTACTAATTTATTTGGTATATACAATTAATATTATAATTATAGATGTTTTCTTTTATAGGTTAATATCATGAGAATGTTAGTAGTTTTTTAGTGTAAGTTTATAAAAATATTAATTTCTGACATTTATTGTTTATAAAATATTGTGTAGGTATATTTTAGTGTTATAAAATATTTTAGTTTATGTGTTTTTGTATTATATTAAGTTGTTAGATGTAATATTGTACTTTTTAGTTTATGTAAATTTGTTCAATTTTGGTATTTTTTCATGTATTTTAGTTTAGGTATTTTTTTTCCAATTGTTATTAACATAAAGTAAATTTAATATTGTATGTTGTATTTTACATTTTGAGAATTTTAGTTTTTAGGGTTGTTATTAAGACAAATTTAATTTAATATTGTATAATGTATTTGATTAGTAATAATTCATAAATAATTAATATTGTATATTGTTTTCCTTTCCTTTTCTTTTTATAGAAAATGAGAGACAAAAATGTGGCATTTATGTTGTTTACAAACGACCATATGATTGATGGTGTTGATGGAGTTGATTATTATCAATCTCTATGTGGTAGTTTCAGTTTAAGTGTGAACAATAGAGTTGTGTTTGAACAATTCACTGAAATAGTAGAACTATCCCTTGGTTTAGATGTGAGTGTTGTTTGGAGATAATATACAGACACCCTAATTTATCACCATTAGGATCAGTAAGGTTTATGCCATTCTCTATAGAAAATAAACATGCAATGAACACAATGTTTTCAATTGCACTGTCGTTCCCAAATATAGTTCATTTGTATGTGAACGTGAGTATGAGAGATTTGGATATAAACTTAAATGCACAACCATTTAGTGAGTTCGACACGAACGAATACGTTGATGGTGACCCAGAACCAGTTGCACCGCTAGTATCCAATGATGAGGAAATAGTAGCAAACAATGATTATAGAGATTTTAGAACTAAGACTTCAAGATATGACAGATGATCCACAACAGGTTCTTAGTATATTCAACGATGGTTTGCAGTACATGGACAACATACATTATATGTATGATGTACCCATTGTACCTACTCCAGTTCAAAGGAGACGTCCTGAAGTGCAAGAGCCTGAGTTGGATGAACTTGACCATCATGTGGATGAAGTTCCTCCTGCACAAAACACTGTTTATGTTAGTTCATTTATAACGATGTCATCCTTTAGTACGATATATTCTGATTCAGGGACCGATCAATCATCAAACTTCTGTTCAGGATATTACAATTCAGAGGTGGGTTCATCATCATCAAATTTTGGACCACAATATTATGATTTAGGGACCTCCCAAACATCTTTATAAATGCATAGACACGGACGCGGTCACTGAGAGCATAATGTATATTTATACTATGAAGCGTCAGCAGAGGTACCTAATCAATCGGAGAACCAACAACAACCAGACAATTAGGAGGGCCTAGATCATCAGAGAGTTCAGAGTCCACGACGACAACCAGCTCAAAATCAACGACGTCCGGATTGTGGGACACACTAATTTTTTTCTTTTTAAATGAATGAGATTGTGAAATTATTGTATTAATGTATTTAGTTACTTTTTTTTGAAATTATCACTCGTTCAAGGAGGGTTGAAGGAGAGAGTGAGGGATATAATAATATAATTATTCTTTTAGAAAGATAATAACAAATCATAAATTAAATACTTCCAAGTTATAAAATCGTTGCAAACTAAAGTTTATGGACTAAATTGTTACATTCATAAAAGTTTGGCTTGGTTTTCTAAATCATTGGTAAAATATGGACAACAAATTAAGAAAGTTGGATAAAAAATAACAAAATGATTTTCAAAGGGAGACTTAATTATGATTAATTTAAATATTTTAAAGTAATAATTAATAGGCATAAAAAGTTAAGGACACGATGCATATTTAATAAAAATTAAAGGTTGATGGAGTAAAATTTGAAGACCAATTTGAAAACTCAGGAACAACTTTAGATAAATAACACAAAATTCATGACAGAAATTACAATTAAACAAAAAGAAGGCAAAATAGTGTTAAATAATTTAATAAAAAAGGCAAAAGGTCGAGTATTCAACACTCGACCGTATGAAAAAAAAAAGAAAATAATTTGAATACTCGGCCATATGAGAATATTGTCGAGTGTTCAAAACTCAATCAAAGAGAGATAACACAAAACCACCATAAAACAATAATATGTTTAAAAACCACTTCATTTTGATAATTAGTTTCCTAGATCATAATATTTATCCAATTTCTTCTTTTTAAAATCCTGAATGGTGTTTAGGGTAAGGAGTAAGTTATCATAGTCCTAGGTTATTGTAGTTGAGTTATAATAGTTCGTGTTTGAAGTGTAAATTATTTTAGTTTGGGTTATAATAGTATGTGTTTGTGGTGTAGATTATTTTAGTTTGAGAAGAAAATAGTGAACACTGTAGCAAATAATAAAAAAATGATGAATGTCAAATAATAAAAATTATATTAAATAGTAAATACTGAAAGTTTTAAAATAATGTTCACCGTACGTAATTGAAAATTTTTTAAATTGTATTTACTGTAGCTAAAAGTTATTATAGTTTGACATAATCCTTGTCCTAAATGTGGTGTGAGTTACAACCTACGACGTTAAATTTATTGGGAAGACACGTGGTCGATTGCGATTGAAGTCTTGTGGCGATCAATAATCTACGGTTGTTATTCTTTTCCTCGAAGCTTGAGTTTGACGGCTATCGTTTCTGAAATCAGATCGGCTTCCCTTTTCCCCCTTCGTCTTGGCCTCCATCCACCACACGTAAAAGCCAAGGTGATTCCTAAACCCTAAAATTTTAGCTTCTTATACCTCTCCTTTTCTAATTTATGTTTCTCCTCGCTTCTGAAATTTCATGGGAACATTCAGGCTGCGATTTTGTTTTGTATGTTTTCTTCTACTTTTGCTTATGGTTTGATCCACAAGTTTTCAAAGATTGACAAATGCATGTATGTTGATGTTTTTAGGGCACTGAGAAGTTGATTTTTCGCACGATTTGATTAAATGGGAGACCCAACAGTCTTGGATACAATGCTCCGTCATCTTCGTTCGACATGCAAGTATGTGAAATGTTATTGTTATTAACAATGTTTCGATTCATTTTGCTATATTTGAAAACAAAACTTTATTTATGTAAGTTTGGATCATTTCATCTATTAGTTTCTGTTGGATGACGATATTTGGAGTTCCATATCCATATGTTCACTGAAGAGCATTTTTGTTCATTTTAGGCGAGAGCAGTTTTCTGAGTGGTATTAGGCATTACATAATGGTCAAAGGTTCACGTTTAGGAACCAGTTTCCTTTCAAACTGCATTTTACTTTTGTGATTTATGACTCTTTGTGGTCTGTTTTTTCTTTTTATTTTTTTTTTCCTTCACTATTTTGCTTATTCCACATTTCTGTACTTGGTACAGGTATTATACAGGGTTCCCAAAAGATCTTGGGCCTTCCAGGGTCAAACATTTTACGTCTGAACGTGAGTTTGTCCAGCTCCTTCATGAAGGCTATCCAGTTGTTGTTGCTTTTACGGTCAGGTACATTAATATTGTGCGTATTATGTATATAACCTCTAAGAAGCACTAATACGGTTTCATGACACATACAAGACACAGATTATAACATGACACGAACACGGTGACAATTATATTTTAAAAATCTAGGACACACACTACAAAGACACAGTTATTAAATATACATTTTTAAGAATATGTCATTTTGTTCTTCTCTAAAATAATATATATCATTTTTATCCAAAAGAAACTTGAAAGCAAATGAGTTACTAGCCGAACTAAAGTGTTCGTGCTTCTTAGTCTATATCCTTCCTTTTGTTATCTAGTTTTGACTGCTCATGTTTAATTCTATAGAGGCAACTACACAAAGCATCTTGACAAAGTATTGGAGGAAGCTGCGGTTGAGTTTTATCCAAATGTTAAATTTATGCGGGTAAGTCATTTTCTTGTAATAGGAGGAATACCTGACATGTCATAATTTATTGGCTTTTTCCTTTTCTCATCTTTTAACAGTTTCATTTCTTTTGAAGTATAATTTAGCTATAGAACCTCTATAATGTTATGTTCTTTTGGTTTAATTTTTATATTATTTTAACTGCACAGCTGGTCATTTCCATTGGTTTTTTCTTTTCTTTTCTTTTTCTTTTCGTTTTTATTTATTTTGTTTTACTTCAGAGATTGAATAGTAATAGAAGAAACTTGCACTCTATTTTTTCTTGTCTGACATGTATTTGGAGCATGCTTGTGTCTGGTGGTACGTCTCAAACTCCGCTTCCTCTAAATTGACCCCTTCTTGGTGCTGTTTAAAAAACTTTTTTTTAAATATATTTTTTAATAATGTTTTTCGAAATTTTTTACAGAATGGCGTATTAAAGTTAATGTTATTGTGCATTTTGGAATCACCATGCTCAAATTTGTGATTTATGAATGAATAACAAATTCATATTTTCTTAAAATCAGATCACCGGTAAGAACTCATTTAAAAGAAAAATGATCTTTTAGGTTTCTATCCAAATACTTTTTACCACTAATTTTCTTTTGAACGGTTTCTTGACAACCTTAAGCCTTCCACAGTACAAGATATCCATATGAATTCCTTAGTCTCCTTTAAGGAAACATTTTCATATTCCAATGGTTGTTTTCTTAGTTCCATTTAACACGTCCTTTTATCATTGTGCTTCTATGATCCATGAGAATCCTTAGTTCCGGCCAATGGACAATTTCTTAAAAAGCCACTGGCCCACTGCATTTTTTTCAATTACTTTCTTGTGATTTCGGTCACATGATAAACTGCCAGGTTGAGTGCCCAAAGTATCCTGGTTTCTGCATTTCACGGCAGAGGAAGGAATATCCATTTATCGAGATGTTTCATAGTCCAAAACAGGTAGGACCACCGTCCAATCATGTTTGGTCTTGGTTTGATATCCAGTATAACCGTATATGATCTTGTTATTAATTCTTGATTTCTGGGAAAATAAGCTATTACGTCTTCAGCTATGTTGGGTTTGCTTTTGTCAATACTTTATACAATTAGTGAACATTAGTTAGCTGTAAAATGTGATAGTGTATTATATATGAAACAGACGGAAGCATATTCGTATTGACAAAAGACTTTAAGGGTAAGGGGTAAAATGTGATGATGTAAGCAGTCATTGATCTTTTTGGCCTTGATGGTTGATTTATGAATTTCTTGCTTTTGGTGCAAATCTCAGAATTAACTAAACTTAGGATTAAAGCTGCTGATTGTCATCGTTTCTGATTATATTCTTTTTTGTTGTGAAAGGCAGTGGAGATTTCTTGTTTTTTCACATTTTATTTTGTCTGAAGTATCGAAGAAACTTTTTTTGTGTTTGGTAAAAGTAATGAAGTAATTCGTGCTGGTTTGGTGGCTTGTGCCTGCCATAAAACTATTTTTTTTTTCATGTTTGTATTCAAAACGGAACAGGTGGCTTCAATCCAAGAACATATTGACTTTTTCTGTGTAGAAAATGCATTTGTCTCATTTTAACATTGTATTTACAGTAGAAAAAATTTGTATCGCAAACAACAAGTAGATGGGATTTAAGGTTTAAATGCAAGCTAGGCGAACTCTATCAGACAAATATTGAGTGGGCTTTCTATCCAATTACCGTGAAAACTATTTATCTATATGTTAGAACATTTGGTTACCTTACCATTATCACTCTCAGTCCATTTATTAGTGATTTGAACTTAATAATTTCTTTGCAGGCATCTAACCAGGGAAAGATTGCTGATTCTAATGTTACAAAGTACTCGGTGAAGGTTCTACCTGTAAGTTTTCAACCTTTTTTAACCTTAGCTTAGTTAATTTATCAATTCAGTTCTCATTACTGATGCATTCACATATGGTCATCTTCCTTTCTCGATTCTCCAGAACATTTCATCCCAGCAACAATAAAAGAAGTTTATGTAAAAGAAACTAACATTCGATTTGGATGTCCTTTTTAAATTTTTAGTTTTTTCGCCTGAATTTGTTAACATAAGTTACCATTGAACATATGTATTTTAAAATGATTGGCTTTTGCCCCGAACAAATGAAGTTTCCTCACCTAGGAATTTTTTAAGTTCTCAATGCAGAAAGCTAAGCTTTGAATAATAAATGTACTGGCTTATGGTTCTGTTTCACTGATTTCTTTTGTTTTTTTTGTCCAGTTTAACTATGACCCCAGTGCCTATGGATTCAGAGAGTTTTTTAAGCGTCATGGGATATATGGTCGTTGAATCAAAAGTAACACCAACACGTGGGTAAAGCGCATTAAGCCTTTGTAATTTATTATATGTGATTTTAACTGGTTTATGCTGTACCTGGTGGAGGTAACCTCCCTGTCTTTACGCCCGATTAAAAAGTAGATCGCATAGTGTAGTATTTTACATTAAGTTTAATAAGACTCTCCCGGCCTTGAAAGATGCCGGAGAAGGCAAGACAACAGCTTGCTTATGCCGCCGTCCTGCAGCCGACTGTGCTTCAATCCCATAGCTGGGAACGCGCCCAAGAAGGCTACTGGGTCATAGCCGCTGCGTGCATTTGCTGCGTCAAGGGAGGGTGGGGGAGTCTGTGGCTGTGAGATAAAGGGGAGGGTCTGAAGATGAAACGCTTTTGGTACATATCTCTTTTTACATGTCTTTTTGGTTAAATTAAATTTTTAGGTAAAAACACTCTTTTACATCATTGTGTCCTAGATGAAGGATGTGATAAGGAAAATTAGTTAGTCTCTGTCCGTCAATTTTTTTTTTTTTTTTTTTGCAACATAATTAGGGAAAAGATTACAAATAATTATGTTGCAAATAATTAATTTGTAGATTATTGAAGATGGAGACCTCTAAAACTGAAGAAAGTTTAATAGATTCTAAATATTTTTGTGTTTTTAATGGGGCAGCCAGAGGAATGTCTAAAACTAAGTAACCCAATTTAGAAATTGACTAAACGGTACGTAATCGTGATTTTCAACCACATTTTGCAATAAATATTCTAATTTTTACCCTCCCAAAAAATTACTCAAGAAAAAGGGATTCATAAAGAGGAGAGAGAAATAAGAAATGTATACCTAACACTAATGACAAACCTACTAAAAGTTTGGAAACAAGTTTAAATTATGTTTGGGTTAGTAATATATATACTTCGAAAAGTACTCAGTATTATGTAATATTATATTGGGTAAGTTTAACAAAAAAAAAAAAAAAAAAAAAGGCTATACAAACATCAAACATCAATTACTCTAATGATCAAAATAATAAATAACTCAAGAACTTTAGAATCCATATAATAATACAAATTTTCAAAGATTTTTTCGATACACAAACATGAAGAAACTTTAGATACAAAATCAAAAACAATTATTGTTACCAGAGTTTACCTTTTCCGACGTCAATTTGGTCTAGCGTCGAGAAGAGTTTTTTTTTTTTATTATATAAAAAAAATTCCAATTTACTAAAAATCAAACCTAATAATAATTGAAACCTAAGTGAATCTTACATTTAATTAATTTTCTTACCTAACATACAATTTAGTTTAACAAAGTTAATTACAGTAACATAATATCCACAAAACATAAATCTACAATTACATAATATCTCTACAATTATATAATATTCACAACCATATATCTTGATTCTTTCTCTACTTCTTTGCTTGAACATGAACCCCAGGCTACTTTACAAAATACAAATTTAAATAGTATCACTTTAATCTCAAACTTAAATTTAAAAACTATACTTTAAAAATACATCAAACCAAAATATCAAGTGCATTACAATTAAACTAAAACTTTAACATAATTAAAGCATTTACGTCTAAACCAAATTTCAAACTCAATATATAACTTTAAATTAAACCTAACAACATTAATAACTTCAAAAAGATGACTTTAATAGCACTTACATGATACAAATCCACCCAAAATAAAGAGGAAAATATTTGTCAATAATCAGTTCGTTGACCCACAACCATAATTGTATAAAGGAAATGAGAACGTTATCAAACTAGCCTTTAGAGTTGTAAGAAACTCTTTTCCAACGTCATTTAGAACATTTGGAAATTTAGTTTGTCCCAACATTTTTTTTAAATCCCGTTTGGAAAGCTATAACAAATTTTGAAAAGACTATTTAGACTATTTTGACGCTTAAAAAATGGTAGTGGCAAATGCAACTTATGTGTAGGACGAGATAGCTCTAAAAAAAAGTTTTTCACCTTATTTTTTTCCAAAATCGTCTACGAAAATTTCATTGAGAATGCCATACTATTGAGACGATAAAAGAAAATCGTAAGAAAAAGACAAATATTATTGTAATGTTTTTCTAAATTAAATTACCATCAAACTTGAAGAATAATGGTAATAACTCATACAGCGCTTGTATCTAAGGTTGATACAAAATTATGTGAAAGCAAAACTTATAATATACCGAAAAATATAAGCAAAATTACCCTTTTTCAGTTTGTGCGATAATTTCTAGTTGGGCTTCTTCGTGTGCATTGGAAGGCCCATTCACAGGCTCAAAAGACCCAAATCTTTACACACCAACCCCATCCACTAGAGAAGTCTCGGGTAGGTCAAAGCTAAACGGGTCGGGTCTTGTGCCAACTAAAATTTCTTCAAACCCTAAACCCTCGCAATATAAACTCTGCCGCCTACTTCATCGTCCTCTTTGGACGCTACAGGAATCCAAAGGCTTCATCCTCGAATTCGATTCAATGGTAATCAATCTCTTCCCTTTCTACGTGATTCCTGTCTAATTCTAAATTTAAGTGCCTTAATCGACTTCTTTGTTGATCGGTAATTAGGGTAAGGGAACGGGAAGTTTCGGTAAACGGAGGAACAAGACCCACACTCTCTGTGTTAGGTGTGGCCGCCGCAGCTTCCATCTCCAGAAGAGTCGATGCTCCGCCTGTGCATTTCCAGCCGCCCGTAAGCGTACATGTAAGTTCGCTTAATCACTTTGTATTTTGAGTTGTTGGTTGTTTCATCATTCTACGATTAAATCGTGGTAACTCTAGATCCCCCATAATCGACCCAGACAGTAGTAGATTCGTTCTCTGTGTCCTAATCTGTTTGAATGAATTTCTTTTACTTTTGGGTCTTCAATTTTGGTTTTAATCTGTTTGAATGAATTTCTTTTACTCTTGGGTCTTCAATTTTGGTTTTGTTTTTCGTTTCTCTTATGGGGGTTTGTGGATTTAGATAACTGGAGCATCAAGGCCATCCGAAGGAAGACCACTGGAACTGGGCGGATGAGATATTTGCGCCATGTTCCTCGCAGATTCAAGAGTGGTTTCAGAGAAGGTAGAACTTTAAGTTGTGTAATTCTTGCATTTTTACTTATTAATTAACCTGAGTTTTTGGGGGCATTTTCTGATTTTAATTACGTTCGGGTTCTGTGATTAGGTACTGAAGCAGCCCCTAGGAGCAAAGGAGCAGCAGCATCAGCCTAAGACATTGAAGGTTAATTGAGGCACAGCATGGTACCTTATATAGCTTCTAGGAGGATTTTATCATTTTTGGGACTAGAGTTTACAAGAATTTTGTTTGATGATGTTATTGCCTTCAATACTGAAGCTTATTTTTATCTTTTACTATTTTGTTTATGGAATTTCTGATGATTGTTTTCAGACCCTTTCACCTTTGGTTAATCTATGCCTTGAGTTATATACTTTTAAGTTCTAACCATTTTAGGATGTTTTTGCTGGTAGATATTGCTACCCTGAATGCCAGGATAGAATCTATCATCGAGAAATTTGGGTGTTGAGATCATGCGTTGATGTTTGAGTTGTTTCTTATTCTGGGTCGCAGCCGCATTTGGGGTTGATAATCCAGAATAAACAGAGATGTTGTGCTTCATTCGTCAATAGATTATGGTATAATTACCATACAACAAAGTGGGAACCTGTGATTAAGAAATATGGTTGAACATCAAAAACTACTAGAAAGGGCTGGTATCTTTTGGGATCATAGTATCAGAAAATTACAAAGAAGGCTTTAGGAACAAGGAACTAAATAAAGAATGTTCAAATGATTAAAATTCCAAACACCCGTATCTGGATCCTTATCAAAGGCATCTAAAACACCGCCCTCTTGAAGAATACAACTTCTATCCTAGGAAAACTCTTATAAAAATAAAAAATACGTACGATACCACAAGTTACTGAGAGAGCCTAAATCTTGCTAACTCAAGGCCAAGAAAAAACTTGAGAGAGCCTAAATCTTTATGTCGAAATTTGTCCAAATCCACTATTAGAAATTTACTTAATCACCCATCAAATCTCCTAGTGTGAAAAGTAGATTGTTGATGCAAAATTTCTCCTACCTGCTTGCACAGAACACACCAATGAGGTTTGAGTAGGAAAAGGAAGATATATTCGTGGGTTGAGTATCTCACGCGAGCTATATCCCAACTGAGAAACCTTATCTAAATGGGGATGCAGAAATTTCAGAAGGAGAGGGTGAGCAACTAAACATGGGTTTAAATCCTGATGGATTCGTAAGGATGGGAAATAATTCCTTCTGAACATGATATGGCTGATTTGTTACATCTTTGTTGTGTTGATTTCTTAATCATCCTTTTGAATCACTTCTGAACTGTACTTACTCATTCTCTTGGTTACATTTGTGGTGTGTTGATTTCATATCATCCTTGACAAGAGAATGCACATGTCAGGAATTTCATTGTTGTAGACACCCTAGACCTAAAACACTTAAAGGAAATAATCATCATCTTTCCTTATGTGTGTTGCTTGTGGATTTTGTCCCCATTGTGGATACACAATGCAGAATGTGAAGTTTTTGTTTATTTAATGTTAAAATCACTTCTGTGTCACTTAGAATGATGTCTTAAAATGAAATTAATGATTTGATTTCACACTTTTAACTCTAATTCCCATGTAATCAAAATAGATTTTGAATTATTATAAAAAAAGAGCGAACAAAATTCACAATCACTCTAACCATGGTTTATGATACACCATCATAATTTTGACCATTTCACTCACTCCTCACTTCACCCATCTAAATAAAATCATTAAAAGGGTTTAGGGTTTAGGATAAATACTCTTTTCTATAACAATATAAATATGAGCTGGCTATGACTTTGAGTACAGCACCACTCGATTAATAATGCAATTTGCATCCATTTTTTCATTGTCTCTATTTTATTTTTAGATTGGTTTTTTGGCTCTCTACCAATCTATTTAGCTGTTTTAGATATGTTGAACATATCTAAAACAGCTAAATATGAAACACCATCTTTGTTAGAACACATTCCACTTAACTCTTGGATCTTATTTTATGTTTTGACTGTTGGATGATTTTTTTTAACAGTAGCCACTTTTAATATTCTAACATTTCAAAATGTATTGCTATCACTTTGTTTGGTAGTCATTTCAATTTTTTGTAATTCTGTTTTAAAATTTTTGTTTATTAAAAACAACGCAAAATGTATTTCTTTTAAGGCATATCTTTTTCTTTTTAAAGAACAAAACGATGAATCTATTCCAAATACATCTATTTTTTTTAAAAATAATTTAAAAGAACAAAGATACATGTTGCATGTTATCATTTGCAATTTTATTGGTCAGACAATTTCTTTTATTAAAATAAATATCTTAACCTTCTTTTTTATTCTTATAAATTATCTTCTAAAAATTTTAAAAGTGGTTAAGATATTTTAGCCATATATTTGGAGAATCTTATTATTTTGTTTGAAGATATTTCTCAAGATTTGAATCATGGTTAAAAATATTCAAATATATCTTTATAATATATA
>JBBPDJ010000017.1:7997401-8018945 GCA_037974625.1 Cucumis cinereus
GCCGGTCAAAGACGCGTGGTGCTGGTGATAGGTTGCAGACGACGTGGTGCTGGTGCAGGCTAGTTGCAGACGACGCTCAAACGACGCTTCGTCTGGTCTTGTCGATGTCGCCGACAAGAACAGAAGGTTTGGTGAACTGCAGGCGGACTGAGGCGGGTTGAAGAAGAAGGGATGGTGCATGGGCGAGTGTTCAACATTTGTCCATTCTGTCGTCCCCACGCTTTTCTCTCTCATATGGGCGAGTGTTCAACACTCGCCCATTCTCTCTCCCACAAAATATCCCAAAAGGGCGAGCGTTGAACACTCGCCCTTTCCCCACCCTCCCATCTCCTCATACGGCCGAACATAAGAGCGAGGGTTGACCCTCACCCTTATCTCTCCTCCACAAACTACAATATTTCACTAAATAGTTTTAAAGGTACCATATTTCTCTAAAAAGTTTTCCAAACTACAATATTCCACTAAATCCTCCCAAATAAACCTAATTAAATGTTTATTTAAAAACATAATAAATCTAACTAAATCTAAATCGATTCAGACATCCTTTCCGAATGAAATGTAATTGCAACTAGACTACACCTTTACCCTTCAAAATAGCCAAATACATAATTATATTTTTTTTCTCACCAATTATCACTCCTTAAATTATATATATATATATAATTTCTTAAACAAAAATCTACCAAATTCAATATCTCTTATTTTCTTCAAATCTTCTAAAATAAATAATTAACATCTCAAATCTAAAATTAACCACAAAATAAATTCAACATTTCCATAAAATAATTAAGATAATTACAAAATTAAAATTATCGATTGTATTATATTTTGAAATGAAATAAATTTGATTAGATATTAATTGGTGTTTAATTAAACACCCTAATCTTTGATTGTATTATATTTGTAAATAAAATAAATCTAATTAGATATTCATTGATGTTTCAATAAACATCATAAACTTACGGATTTGATTGTATTATATTTTGAAATAAAATAAATCTAATTATATATTAATTTTAAAAATCAATATATCTAACTAAATCTAAATCAATTTAAAATATTATATCTAGATAAAATACTTGGTATATAAACCTAACATATACTGCTAACTCATACATGATATATAAAAGTAAATAAATTTTTAAAATAGTTTGAATATATAATTATAACAAAAAACAACAAAATATCTTTAGGGATTTGATTAAGTAATTATAATTTATTTAAACAAATATCATAATCTTAAGGGTTTGATTGTTCTTTTCCATCCGTCCATCCCTTTTCCATATTTAATCTCCAAATAGTAATCAATTGAAATAATCACTTGGGATTTAATTGTATTATATTTAAATTTTAATATATATTATTAGATATTAATTGATGTTTAATTAAACACCATAATCTTAAGGGGTTGGTTGTATTATAATTGGAAATAAAATAAATCCAAATAGATATTAGTTAATGTTTCAATAAATAACATAATTTTGGAGGCTTAATTTACTTATATTTCGAAATATCCTAAGTATAATGGTATACTTATTTTAAAAATAAATATATCTAAACTATATCTAAAACAACCCAAAAGATTCTAACTATATAAAATATACATCATATAATGCTTCGCAATAGATGAAAACTGAAAAAACGTCAAATACTCCTCCAAAAAAATGTCACTAAAACTGTGGACCGACATATTATAATTTCAAAAAATCAGTTAACTCTGTAATTGTTATTTTTCAAACCATCCGTATTTTTTTTTTACCATTATTCCCAAATTTCTATTTTTTTAGTTAATTTTTATATGGTATTGTTACTATAGATAGATACAAATAAATCATTTTCATTCTTTTTGTTTTTCTAAATGGATCTCAATCACACGCGTGTGCGCGGATCGTAGCCACGTGTCTCCATCCTCTTTATTTACTAGAAGAATCCATCCAACAATTAAAATCCCAATTCTCACAATTTCCAAAATTAGGGTTTCTCATTCTTGTTCATCACCATGGATGGAGCAGAACAACACAATCCCAAACCAGGTTTCTTCGATCAAATCCTCCCTCCCCGTCTCGAAGATGCCGGTCTCGAGGATTGCGCCCTACCTCCCGATTCCATTCGCGAAGCTTTCTTCAAGGCCGCCTCCGCCGTCAAATCCAGGGCCACCGCCCTTCTTTCTCCCTCCGACGACGATGATGATCCATGGTCTTCTACCTTCACCGGAATCTTGGCGGATGAGGACGCTCCGGAAATTTGCGGGACGAAGAAGGGATTAAAATTGCCGGAATTTGGTGGAGACGAGGTTGTTATTGGGGGAATGGAGGAAAGGAGGGGGAAGGCATGTGTGGTGGATGGATTGGAAGGGTTGGAGATTGGGAATGATGAAGGTGAGAAGGCGAAGGAGAAGAAGAAGGGGAAAGAGGAGAAACCTATATTAGTTGAAGGTTTCGCTTGAAAATGTGTATATGGATTTAGGTGAAATTTGAATGGGGGGGTTCATGTTCTTGGTTGTTGGCTGTGAATAACTTGGGATTAGGGAAAACTTGTGGTTGGATTTTTCAGTGTTCATCTTCTTTGTGAATACACATTAGAGAGAATAAGAGATGAGTTCGATTTTACTTTTGCCGATCAATTTATATATATATATATCTTTCAGTTTCGTTCTTTATCTGTTTAAAAGAGTAGTCTTCTATTAAATTTTATATATATTTTTTGTCCCAATTATAGTTATGTTTTAGCTATGAGTTTTTATTTATTGATTGTTGACGAGCTTGAAAATTCATAATTAATATAGCCCCTCTCACTTCAAAACTTTGAGAAATTGCATGGAATTTTAATTTACATATTTGTAAAATTTGTATTTTAATTTAAATTTAATCTCAGGGCTACTTAATTATTGTTATTTTTATAATTTTTATCCATTAATTTTTACCATACATTTTAACCAATTTTAGAAATGAAATGAATTGGGACTAAATTTACTATATTTGCATCACGAAATTTGTGAATAGAAAAATTTGATAGGGATGTAATTTTGTAATATATAAGGAGAAAAATTAGGAAATATTAGTGATAAGCAGCAACACACCATGCTTAACAAAGATGTGTTTTACATGAATCAATTATGTGAAGACAACAACATAAATTAGTAAAACCTTACATTAAACAAAAATATCTAAAATATTATATATTAAAATTCCAACAACTGCGTATGCCCTCTGCCTCTGTATTTCTATCTTTGTTGACCGATACCTCACCAAGTTTCTTCAAATCTAATTTCATTGTCCCATTTTTGTCTAACCATGTATTCTATAGTTCATCTTTGCTTCTCGCCTGCTCTTCAGATTTCAGCAATTTAGAAACGTTTTTGGCCAAATCCTTCAAACTTCCCTTGCTAGAAAGCTTAATCTGCAAACATATATATATATTTACCAAAACAAATATAACACCAACTTGAATGAAAATGATTAAAATAGCTGAAATGATTTTGAATTTTTAAGTACTTGAAAAGTTAATCGAAACAGGTCTTTACACAACAATTTTATTACTAACCGGATTCGATTTATCTGCTACACTGTAAAACAGGAGGGTTGGATAATCATCTACCTGCCCAATCACAAACAGACATCATCAAATTGTTAGGATTTGATTAATGGGTTGAAGTATTGGATTGGTAATAATGATAAGAGTTGTAAACTGACTGACTTGTAGTTTTGGATGTTCGTTTACAGAAGCATCAATTCTGGCGAAAACAATGTTATCAGAATCTTTGAAATGCTTGGCTAACTTCTCCACATTCTTGCTTGTTGTTTCGCAGGTAATGCACCATGGAGTATGCACCTGTTTCATAATATTTTCAACTCAACAATCTCAATTGGTTTAGTTAAAATCGAACCAAAGTGACTTGGTTCGTTTTGGTCAGTTTGTATAGTATATTCGACGACCGAACTGAACCGGTTCGGTTTTCTGGTCTAGTGTTCCGTACCCCCCTAATAAAAACAACCCACAAACAAGATCATATGGACAAACCTCAGAGGCTAACTTTAAGAAAGAAAGGGATTTTATTCCTATTAACTCATTCATTACCTCCAAAAAAACATTGTTGGGATTCTTCAAAACCAATTCATCAAATGTCCTGCCAACAACTACTTGAATGCTTGCTCCATCCTTTAAATCACATAAACAACAGAATTATCAAGACAGTAGCCATCTCGTATTTGAATGTCTCGAAATCAAACTCATACAACTATATAGGACATCAGCAAATTTTATGATCCAAAACAAAGTCACAAGGAACTCACATTATTTGGTATTGGCTGTGATCTGAAGTAAGGAGACAGAGTGCCGTCATAAAGGCCTCGAGCAAACTCCTACATTAGATGGAAATTCACAGATCCTTATGAGCTGGTTGTTTAAAAACAAATTTGACTGAAGACAATATATATATATAGATATATATATATATATAGAACAATAGTGTTACCTCTATGTTGCTCGGACTCGCATCTGACTCCAACAAAAACTTTGAGCTCATTCCGTTGTCAAAAGCAGCAACCTGACAGATTTGGCTAAAAGTATGATTCTCCCCAGTTTTTACATTTTTTGGTTGGCAAAAAGATGGCTGAAATAAATACGAACCACTGTTCTATCTGAGTCTTCTAGACCAAATAATGACAAGAAGGGCTTTGCGAGATTTTCATTCGCAATGTCAATGGAGATAAACATCACCTGCAGTCAGAAGAAGATATCAATATTCATCTAGACAATGTGATGTCTGTTGAGTGACTTCGTCCATAACCAAAGATTAGATAATTTGTTTACCTTTGACTTGAACTTTTTGGCAACATTCTGAAGGGGCTCAAGATGATTCTGGATTTCGTCATCATCAGCAAAAACGAGAACCTGCAATGTGAATGAAAAATCAAACCATTTGTCTAGGGCAGATTCTGCCCACGTACTTTATTTTCTTCAAGCTAATAGATTAGAGGATAAACTTGAACACACCACGTCTATGTTAACAGGCAACATTATTATTATTATTATTATTTGATGTCCGTGAGTGTCTGGGTCAGATTACGTGAGTCTTCGGGCAACGTTGTGAAGACATTCTCAAAGTTCTACTAAAAAAATTTAAAAAATGAGAAACAGAGAATTCTACTCAAAATGGAAAAGAAATATCAGGCAAATTTTAGTAGAGGCAGAGGGGAAATTTCTTAGGTTTCTTGATGTGAGCACCTACATTTTATGAAAAGAAAAAAAAAATTAAAAAAATGAGGTAGCTCCTATCTGTACTTATTAGCTTTTTGATACATGCATCAAGCTTTTTTGATGGTGACCATTAATCTTCTGACCTCTACATGAAACGTTTCTCTTTTTGCCTAGATTTGTACAGTACCAGGAATTAATTCTTCTTTATTCTTAAACAAAACTTTAGGAGGTAACAAGTGTTGTCTGATTGCAGCAACCGAGAAAATTAGAAAAGTGCACAATTTTAGGTGGTTATATGTACATTTCTCTTTATCAACTTTTTTAGAAATTCAAAAATAAATAAAACAAATTCAGATGCAAAGAATCTGTAGATCTTCACGAAGGGAATGCATTTCAAAGAGACAGTGAAGATGAGAAATATGACTAACTTGGCGTTTAACAGGGCTCGAGTAAACTTGAATAGAATTTATCTCTGTCAGTTTAGTGACTAATGGAAACTTGTTATGCTCCAAAAAATGCAACATCTTTTCCCTTTCAAAGGTTCCTTCTGGAAAATATGAAAAGAATGATGTTAACATCCACTTTACTATCAATCTGAGGTGCATGCCAGCTAGCTCATATACTCACACACACACACAGAGGATACATCGAACAGAAAATAAAAAATTATAACTATAATTCCGACTGACCATATGTTGTATATCTTTCCTCCTCATCTTTAACCAGTCCAAGGAAATTGTTTGAGAGTTTAATATCCGGAAAGAGGATCTTTGCAGCTTCGACGTCGCTGACCCCAACAAACTGGAATTCATTATCATCCGAGGCTGCTTTCAAAAACTCTTCATATGCAGGTCCCTTGAGAAAAGAAAACCCAAGATCCTCCATGATTGGCGTAAATAGAAGTAAATAAAAGGAAAATATTTTGAAGTACTATACAGTTTTCCAAGGGTGCATGGCAAACCATCGACTTGATCACAACTCACAAGAACAATGAATGTTTTAAAAAGCTATTGAGACTTATGGTGAGCCTCTGTAGGCAGGACTCTAACTTTTAGCCTCGAGACTTAAGCCTTCATAAAATCATAAGTCGTTAAGCTTTTGTGAAAATGTATTGAGGCTTACAATCTCTACATCTTGTCTGATTATTAGAGAAAAATAATAGTGATTTGTCTAATTCTTCAAAACAGGTTTGGTTTGAGTTGTGACAAGTTAAACGAGGACTACTGAGATTTTAAAACATTGAAGGTAAAAATTTATAGTAGTGAATCTAGTGATTTGGAGATGATAAATATATCCTTTTAGAAATTTTGATTACATGAAGATTGCAGGGGTGGATCTTTTTCTTACAATGTTATACAACGAGCGTGTTTAGCTACTTGGCCATACCAATTTAGCATTTGTAAAATATTTGTAATCCACTATTCAAGGCTTACACTTCATACTGCCTCAAAGCTTATGCCTGGCCTCTTCAAAAGGAAAAGCCTTGAGGCCGTCTTCAGCTTTATAAAACTTTGAGAACAGTTGAGACACCAGGCTTTCGTTGAGCATATATAAGAATATACAGTAGCATAAGAAATAAACTAACCAACCGAAAACCCCTTGACAGAATTACAAAACGGATCTCAATTTAGAAAAATGGTGCCAAGCTCATAATTATAAAAGTCCAATTAAGAAAGACCTACAAAAGGGGCTTAATCTAATTGCCTCCCAAAGCTCCTATTGTACCTCTCCACTAATCTAAAGACTCTGCTATTCCTTTCAAGAGAAACGAGATCGCCATAGGACCCTTCCTTTGTATTCAAGCAACGAAATTGTAAGGACCTCAGGACCAAGATGTTATATTGATTTGATCCCGAAACATGCAATGTAACATTCAAAGTGGCTTTTTGAGGTCTAGGGTGACAGTAGAGAGCTTGGCTCATTACGCTCAAAATTATCTATAACCTAAGAACGACCCCCCTTTGGAGTATGGCAGTTAACCTCCTATAGCTTTGCTTTTGCCTACGATATGCAAAATTTTGTGCTCATGGCGGTTTGTTTTTATTTTTGTCCAAATTTCTAAACAAAGCTTAAATACAAAAGATGTACAGAAAAACAACAAACCTCAAATTTCTCAAACCGACCAACAACAAACGTGTGGTGCTTCTTAAGAAAGTCTTTAGCTTCGTTCAAAGAGTTTATATTTATAACAGGCACACCAGTCTTTTTCTGAACCCAGATCACAATCTCTTCCCTGAATACATGGAAAAACAACGTGAATTCAAACAAATCAAGAGAGGTTTCAATTACAAAACTAGATAATAAGATCAATTTCCATTCGCAATCTACCATTCCATTTTATCAATTGTGGTATTAACAGAGCAAAAATCTACTTACGCAGTGAATCCACCAGTGTAAGCTTGAGAAGTCCCATTAACAAACAGAAGCAGTGTAGGGAATCCCTTAATTTGGAGGGCAGAGGCTGGCTTCGGATAACGATCAGCATCAAGCTTCGCCATCAAAATGGGGCTCCCCAATTCCTTAAGTGAATTGGCTGCCTCAGCGAATTGAGGCATAAGCTCTGCACTCCTAGCACACCAAGGAGCATAACCCAGAAGCAAAACGTATTCATTTTGTTCAATTACTCTCTCGCTATTATCATTGCTAAGCTCAAGCACTATCCTCTGTGCTTTACTCAATACCTTTGCTTCTGAAGTCCTCAAATTAGCCCCATCCTGTTGCTGACTTTCCTCTTCTTCATCCAATGCCAACAATTCCTCAAGACCCTCTAAATCCTCATCGCCATTTTCAACTGGGTTGGTCTCAGATGAGTTAACAATGGCGAAGAATCCGAATAACAGGAGAAGGGTGAAGGCTAGAAGGATAAATTTGGAAGTGGGTTTTCTTAAAATCATGGCGATGGGGTTTGAACTGAGAGTTTTTTTTTTGGGATTTGAAGGAAGGAAATGATTGAAAATGGATCGGGAGGGAAGGAAGAAGAGATTCAGAAATGGGTTTTTGAGGGTTTATTGATTGCTGTAAAAAGGGCGCTAATTGAGAAAGGAAGAGGAATCAACTGAGATGAATTTGGCTGATTTGGTGTAATGTGAAAATGTGAATGAACACTGAGCCCTCAAAATTAAAACTGTCGGTTCTTTGGTCAAACAGACGAGAACGTGACTGGGACAACCATTGCTCCTTTTTCATTTAATAAATCTTTTTTCTCTCTTTTTAAATTTAATTTTCTCGCCAAAAAATAAAAATATTAGATTTTTTAGATCAAAGATTAAAATAAGATTAAGATACCAATTTGGTCTCCCGCGTTGAAGTTTGATCGATTTTAATCTATTTATCTATAATAATAATAATAATAATAATAATAATAATTATTATTATTATTATTATTATTATTTATAAATATGTATATATATATATATAAATCTTCAAAATTAATTTTTACTGAAAGTAATAAATAATAATAATAATTTTTATGTAAAAAAATATAGAATATATTTTCAAATTTTGTAATAATAATAATAATAAAAAATAAAAGGTTTTCATTAAAAAAATCAATACTGTGGGTTAGTTTTCAGACTAAATTTAAGATTTATTAAAACTTGAAAGTACGCAGTTTATAATTAGAAAATGGAGAGTACATTGACTAAAATGAAAAGAATAATTGCAAATATAGCAATTAGATTCAAAGTATTACATATATAACAATATTTTATCCTAATAATAATAATCATAAAACAACGGAGGAAAGTAGGTAATATTTACAAATTACTCTTCTTGATACAAATTATCTACCTTTATAGAGCATAGTTAATTCAAAGTTAATTAAATGGTAAATTATTACCCTAATTTAACGGTAAACATGATTTTTTTAGGGGCTATAGTTTGACACTCATTCCAAATGTTACGAAATCAACAATTAATCAATACAAAAAATGTAAAGATCGACATACAGATATGCGTGGTTCACCAACAGTGTGTTAGCTACGTTCACTGGCAGAGAGATAACAAATATTATTTGGAAGAATGTTTCAGAAATACAATACAACGTCACTAAGTTGAACAGTTTATATATTGCACTTGTCTAGCGAGACCCTTGTACTAGGTTGTTCGTAGTGCCACATAATGAATTCAAAGCATTCCAACACCAACATTATTGTATATAAAAAATATTGTAACCACTAATTATTAGTTTAAATGTTGACGGTTTAATCTATCATTATTGCAACTTTTAAAATGATAATTGATATGTTATACATATTAATTTAGGTTCAAATTTGTTGTATAGTCATAATGGAATATTTGAACCTCAATTTCAGTTTAATTTATTGTTAAATTCTATCAAAGAATAAGGTCTAATATGTTGGATATTTATACTACAATAAAGTGAAACTTTGGTGATTAAAACGTAAAAAATGGATTTAATTGTGTAAATTATATTCATTTGTTAGAAACTTCAAATTGAATTGAAATCATTAAATTAAGTGTTGTTTCATGTACAAATTTAACATGTATGAAAATTAAATTTGTTATTTCTTCAATTTGAATGAGTTATGTTTGATTTTAGTCAAATAACAATTAAATTGAATTAAATCTGACAAATATTTCAATTTTTATATTTATTTGATTTTATTTTGTATTTTAGAGAGTTATTAGGTTGCTTATCTATAAATTGCAACTTGGTTCTTCATTTGTGGTATCCCATTCCAAAATTGAAGAGTTATCTCAATTCTTTCTTTCTTTCATTTGTTATTGAGTTGAGTTGAGAGGAATTATCTAAGAGTGTGCTAGATCTGAATAATTTGAGGTTGTAGTTTTACTGGAGTTAGTCGTTATATCTAGACAATAACTATATTCTGCTTGCAAGCCCATGCATAGAGAATAATTGTCTTCAGGACAACACTTATCATAACGTACTTCGACTACTGTTCGAGTATACCAATGTTTTGAGGTCTTTCAAGTATTTGATTATGTTCATATCTAAGTCTTATTATATCATCTGACTTAAGTGTATTTGTTTCCAATTGAGTTAGAATCAGTTTGCTAGCGTATTCAATTTTATATTATATTCAAACTTTTCCTCAATATAATATTATAATCTTTAATGTACCACCCTACTTCATCGTAAAAGAAAAAGATAAATGTTGCAATGAATACCGTTGATTCAATTTTCATTAATTCCCCCGTTGATTTTAACGAAAAATAATTTACTTTATAACTACACCATAGATTTTAACGATATACTTTATAACTACACCACAATGGAGCAAAGTGGATGATCTTGATGTGCTTGATACTAGTGTCGAACAAAGAATAAATTGATGTGTCTCGAAGTTAAATAGTAACGTAAAATTGTGTATGCATTCTCAAACGTTGAATAAAGTGGTTGACATCATGTATCCACAATGTGATCTTTGGTAGAATTCTATTCAACATGCAATCTTCACTCAAAAAGCCTTGTACGATAGAGATATTACCTTTCACTTATATTTTCACGAACTTTTTCTCATCTAGCCAAATGTATTATCAAACGCATTTGGGCCATATATCAAACACATATATGAAAACATATAATACCAATTAATTCTGATTGAATTCCTTATTTCTAAATTTATGTTTTCAAATTGCGTAGTACCAAAGTACATTATTAGGTGTCCAATGACATGCAACATACCATGTTCGATGTTGCATTAAAGAGCGCTGCTATCATATATCACAAGGTCTCACCCACTGCTCCTCATATTTTATATATTTTATAAGGTCTTTGAATATAGACAAGTAGAGGTAGAAATAATTCATCATTGGTTAATTTTTATACTAATATTCATCAAATCTAGTCAAGGAAGTTTCAAGCAAATACATAAATCTCAATGGTAAGATTTTCCAATTCCCACAATTTGTAGACAAATGTTTTCAAATTCCCTTCAAAGTAAGGTCAAACTGGAAATTACTATCCAACCCAAAACCAAACAGATAATGATTAGTTACAACTGAAAAACAATATATTTAGCAAAAACAAGTACATAATTTTGTACAACGTTGTGAAAATAGAAGAGAAAACAAGAAGTTGCCATTGGTTCTTAAGATCTGAGCTGTGAGTTTTAGAGAAAAAAATGGTGGTTAGGCATGCAAGCATGTCTGTCTTCTCCTGTTTTTAAGAACCTTTGACCTTCCAATGAAAAACCACAACCATCCATAATCCCACCAACAACAATAATTAACAAAAAAATCTAAAAAAAAAAAAAATAACAAACAAACACCAATCATCAATTCCCTTTTCTCTATTTTCTCTCAATTCTTAAACCATCTCTCAACAAATCTATCAAACCTTGCATGTAACCCACTTTCTCCCATTTCAGTTCAAAAAGAAAAAACCCCACAAAACCAAAACCAAAACCAAAACCAAATCCAACTTATTCTTTTTATGTTCTTGTGGAATTTTGATTAAGCTTTAGGCTCTATTTGTCCTTTGTTCTTTTTCTATGAACTTTGTTTTTTCAGGTCTGTCAAGATTGCTGGTTTGTTCTCTCTCGTTTATTCTGTCAAAAGATTCATCAAAAAGCTGAAGATGGTACGAGAAATGGAACAAGAGGAAGAGAATTACAGGTCCAAATTGTTCCATTTCAAAGCAATGCAGGAGAATAATAATGCAACCAAACACTCCAAAAGCTTGAGCATGGAGAGTGCAAGTGTCCTGTTTTCTTCAGATAATAATGATTTGTTTTCCAACAGAAGTCAGGGATCGACTCCGATAAATGATAACATTTCGGACAAACCTCCTACGAATCGACAAGGGCCTAAAGCTAAGTTTTCCAGAGATGATGCTGCAATCAAACAGCCTAAAGATCAGCCACCAACAGGTTCTCAAATATCTCTTTTTTTTCCTTTTTTTTTGTTCTGTTTTTAGAATGTTTGATGATGTTTGGAGTGGAGATTTTG
The DNA here is from genome assembly GCA_037974625.1 of Cucumis cinereus. Classification (NCBI taxonomy): domain Eukaryota; kingdom Viridiplantae; phylum Streptophyta; class Magnoliopsida; order Cucurbitales; family Cucurbitaceae; genus Cucumis; species Cucumis cinereus. Next base: position 8,009,534 of record JBBPDJ010000017.1, read on the forward strand.
ATTGAAATGTTTTTGAGAAAAGGATAATGGGCATCCTAGAGAAGTATTTGAATTAATAAACTATAGGTTTTTACTCTCAAATGAGTTGTGAACATGATTATTGATATTTTTATTCATATGGTTGACATTTTGATGTCTGTGACATTTTCATTACATCTTGGAAAGAGAAAATTTTCTCAACATTTCGATGTCGAATCCTAAAATTTAGCTCAGAAATGGATTTTAGCCATTTAATTGCATATGAAAAGTCAACCTGTATTATCGTTTGCAGCATTCTTGCTTTGTATGAATTAAAAGACCATTCTTGAGCTTGGTTTGAAAATTTTCTGTTCTTGGATATGATCAGAAATAGAACAGATGAAGGAACGGTTTGCTAAGTTGCTTTTGGGTGAAGATATGTCTGGTGGAGGAAAGGGAGTTTCATCGGCTTTAGCATTGTCGAATGCAATAACAAATCTTGCAGGTATGTCGTTGCGTACCGATCTTCTGTTTTCTGTCAAGAATTACCACGACGTTGGTTTTACTGTGTTTTTGTCTAGATGTGGTTAAAGGAAGAAACCCTGTAATTAGAAACAGATTTCAGGAAAAAATCTTAACAAGTTTTCTAGTTGAATCTAGGGAGATTGTCAAGAGATGATCTTTTTTCATCTTTCTCCTATATTTTGTAGCTTCTGTGTTCGGGGAACAATGGCGTCTTGAGCCGATGTCAGTAGAGCGAAAAGCAAGGTGGAGAAAAGAGATTGACTTGCTATTATCAGTCACCGATTACATAGTTGAATTTGTTCCTTCCCAACAGAAATCTAAGGACGGAACAAACATGGAGGCAATAATCTCTCTCTCTCTCTCTCTCTCTCTCTCTCTCTCTCTCTCTGATCTTCAAAACAAAAACAAGCAGACGTGCAAGAAAATGCAATTGACCATAATACACTTCACATTCTTTGATTTAACAGATCATGGTTACCCGTCAACGCAACGATCTTCACATGAACATCCCCGCACTGCGGAAGCTTGATGCCATGCTTATTGTAGGAAAAGATTGCTAACCTGGCTCTACTTTCTTTATTTCCTGTTTTATAAGATTCCTTGATTTTCATTGGAAATGATCCACGAATCTCTCTAATGGTTTCACTTGATGCGTAGGATTGTTTGGATAATTTTAAGGACCAATCCGAGTTCTACTATGTGTCCAGAGATTCTAATGAGTCAAATAAAGACAATGCTTCGAAACGAAAAGATGACAAATGGTGGCTACCTACTCCTAAAGTTCCGACAAATGGTTTATCTGAAAACTCAAGGAAATTTATGCAGTATCAAAAGGATTGTGTAAACCAAGTCCTTAAAGCAGCCATGGCTATAAATGCACAAGTTCTATCAGAAATGGAGATCCCAGAAAACTACATTGAATCATTGCCTAAGGTGAACAAAATTTTACCAGAACTAGTACTTGATATCGCGAACACTCTTATCTCTCAATGATTTAGTGATTGAATATTCATTTGCAGAATGGGAGGGAAAGCCTTGGAGACTCTATCTACAGAAACATAACGGTTGAATTCTTTGACCCGGATCAGTTTCTGTCTACCATGGACTTATCTTCAGAGCACAAAATCCTAGATCTAAAGGATAGAATTGAGGCTTCCATTGTGATATGGAAGAGGAAAATGAACCAGAAAGATGGAAAATCTGCTTGGGGCTCAGCTGTAAGCTTGGAGAAGCGAGAGCTTTTCGAGGAGAGAGCTGAAACAATTTTACTCATCCTCAAACATCGTTTCCCAGGCACTCCTCAATCAGCATTAGACATTAGCAAAATCCAATACAATCGGGTACAAAACATATTTTTCTGGAAAGTCCTAGGTTTAAAATCTTGAGGCTGGAATCCTAGAACAGTTCTGTTTGTATCTGCACTATTCTCTTACTTTATATTTGAACTACTTCAAGACTGCTTCTTTGTATTTACAGGATGTTGGGCAAGCTGTTCTAGAGAGTTACTCCAGAATCCTTGAAAGCTTGGCATTCACAGTGATGTCGAGGATTGAGGATGTACTCTATGCAGATTATGTTGCTCAAAATCCATCACAAGCCACAGGTAAGAAGAACCCTTCACGGGAAACCCCGGTATCGTCAGGGACGGATAAGTTTCCACCCGGAGAAGAGACACAAAATGCTGCAGAGACACCTACTTCAATGACACTATTGGATTTCATGAATTGGGGTCCTGATATTGCTGATAATGAGGTAAAGAAGGAGTCGCCACCAGCGAATTCCGACAACTTATCAACAGAAAGTGAAGTGAAGCATGTGCACAAGCTTCAAAACATTGTGACCAATAACAAATTGGTCTCGTACCTTGAGAACATAGGTGGCTTGAAAAGCCCCACGGCACGACATTGACTGGAGAAGAGAGGTCATAACAGAAGAACACAGTTAAAAGCTCAACCTCCTTCTGACCGAGTTTTTCTTTAGAGCTGTAATTACCAAGTCCATTCAATTCATTCCTGTTGTAAATATGAAGGATGAGCCCAATTAATTTGGTTTTGGAGTATTTTTAATATGGTTCTTCTGCAGCAGGGGTATCTATTAGTCAATTTTGTTAGAAAGAGTTAGTCTTTTTAACCCATATCTTTATCATTCTTTGAAAGAAACTGGCAAGACCACTTTGTAAAAGTACATTCATCACATAATAACAATTGCTCAAATAACACTCCTATATGGTATCTTTGAAACATACTGGGAAGGAGAGTTAAGAGAGAAGATTTACACACAAAAAAAACCCAGAAAATGAGAAGGATTCAAAAGCGAATTAGATCTTGCCACGCGGCCCCAGTTTCGGTGGAAGTTGAGGTCCTTTCTTAATGGGAAGAACATCATCTGGGGCAGTAGCACTGAAATAAGCTAAAGTAGCACCACCACCTAGAAGCAAGAACTTGAGCAACAATCCTCTCTTGGTGAATGGAGCAGCAAAGGTCTCAAAGAATTTGCTCTACAAAATGTACCAAAATAAGTCAATAAATATCTAAACATTTACTTCAACCCCTGCCAAAATCACTTGTGCCTTACCAAAAAGTACTTCCCCCCTTTAAATCATTATTTTTGGACTGAATTATTTTAGAAATGCTAATAGAGATATTCTTCATGAAGAACTTATAAAGAACTATTCATATACTTGTTAGGAAAGCACTAGAAAAGTGATTATAATCAAAGTATTTTCACTCAAACTACTTGGCAGGTGCGTTTGCTACTATAGCTCAGTCCATGTTTGCAACTCCAATGATAATAGTTGGTGTTTCAGAGTCTGACAATTATGATTTACAATTAATACAGTGTTACTATTTTATATCCATATTTGTTGCAGTGTTTCCTATTTCTTACTCATCCTTCTTTTCTCTCTTACTTACTTCACTATTCCTATCCGATCTAAAATAGTCCGCACTTCAGACAATTATAATCGATAAACTATAATGTCCAAAAACGTTCTTTAATTTAAAAATCACTCCCATACACAATGAAAATGATGAGTGTTCATTAAAGCAATACAATGAGTTAGAAACCTGAAGAGAATTGTATGGTGAAGGAGCATCGGATCCATACAGATCCCACTGTCCAGTAGTGTTGCCCAAATCCTCCAAATCAAAGTAAACACTTTTGTCACCATACTTAGCAACCACAGCACCAGTCCTGAAACACAGAGTGACAAAAACAAGAAAAATAAAAAACCCCTACAAGTTTTAAATAAAAGAAAAAAAGGGAAATAGAGAAGTTTTTGGTGAATGATTTTGGTACTTGAAGTTTTTTGGCCTGAAGCTCTGGCGAGATGGCCTGAGAGGGAGCTTGGCTCCGGCAAGGGAGCTTCCACCAAGACCCTTTACGGTGACCGGTTGAACGGCGGCTAATGTTGCTAAGGAAGCCATTGTTGCCTGCCTTTGGTTTGGAAAGGAACAAATTTGGAGTTGCAAGCTGAGGCTGAGGAGGAAATGAGGCTTCAAATGGGATTTTCGATTTTGTGATTGGATTTTCCTTTGACACGTGGCGAAATGGGATCTTGGAAGACAATTTGAAGTGTCACTTAGGAGGTGCCACGTAGGAAGGAGGTGGATAAGCCTATCCTTGTTGATATGGGGGAAGATTTTGGAGCTTGTCTTGGAGCTTGGAGGGTTTTCTTTTTCTTCTTTGAGGAGATTGTGAAGGAAAATTGGGAAAATGGCATTGATTGCCTAAAATAAGGGGTGAAAATGGAAAATGGTCCCTTTTTTTAAAGTATGAATAGTGATATTTTGCTTATGTTATCATTTTTTTTTGTTTATTTGCAATTCTTTTTCTTTTTTGCATTTTTATGTCGTTTTTTATTCTTTTTTGTTTTCTCTTCTTGTTTTTTCAACATTTCTACTTCTTCATTTTTTTGTATTTCTTTGCATTGAGCATTGAGCATTGAGCGTAGACTGTACAACATTCTTTAAGTAGCAAGCATATAACATATAAAACATCAAGCATTGAGTAACGAGCATATAGCTTAGAGCATATAATATGGAGCATAGAGCATATAATATGGAGCATAGAGCGTAAAGTATAGACCGTCAAGTATCTAGTATCTAGTATCTAGTATATAACATAGAGCATAGAGCATCAAGTATCGTGCATGGTGCATTGAGTGACGTTCTTAATTGCAAGAGTGTGAATGATTTTCAGGATCGAATTGATAAATTCATGAGGTGCTGATGCAAGCAGAATGCCACTTTTCATTGATTTAAAAAAAAATGGCAATTGTTCATTATGACCCCTAAAAAAGGGCTAGCCGTACAAAAAAAAAAAAACACAGGAGAAATCGTGTCCCAAAAGGCAAAAACTAAAAACTTCTTTATGATTGACCTGTTCTTTAAAACATGTTTTTATTTAACTCTTTTCACATGTGAATTACCACTTTTCCTATTAATATTAAATACATCTCTTCTCATCTATTTCATATGTCCCTTTTGCTCTTTCCTTATTTCAACAACTAAAAAATGAAAATTCAATGTCATTTTAAAAGTGGAGGATTGTTGATGAAAATTTTGTTTGAAAAATAAATATTAATATTTTATTCCATCTTGGTATTCTCGTATTGTTAAGAAAGCAAAGTGGAAGCTCCTTATATACTCATACCTTATGTTGTGGGTTTGGGCCCCAAAGGATACCTATGTTTTAAAGGGGGTGAGGAGATAGACAAATGTAAATTTGTTGATATCTCCACACGTAAGCCGTCGCCGCTATCAGGGTAAGGTGTGGTGAGGAATAAAATAACATTAATTTTATTAATTATTAGGCGTTGATCGTAAGGCATCGAAGTGAGGCATTGTGGCGTTACACTTTGACAAGCCGTCCAAGCATTACGTTTTACGACCGTTGAGGTGTTACAGATCGTGTATTAATGTAATGACCGTTTAAGCTTTTTGATACTCAAGCCTATATATAGTCTCCTTCTCCTCTCATTTCAAACCATCCGAAATCACATTTTGATACAAAATACTCCCATAGCCTATTCTCTCTTTTTAGTTTTCGAGTAAGTTCTTTCAAGAACTGTTAGTTTTTTTTTATCGATTTTGGTGCAACCCGATCTAGTTTTTCTGACTATTTTATCCTGGAGAGGACATGCCAATCAAGAACTATTTGCATTCCGAGAAAAGCTGCAAAACGTTTTAAAGGGAGCGTGATCCACGACTCAGTCCTTTTATTTAATAAATTTTTATTTTGCAGCTAAACATCCACTATCCGAGCGTTCACCAGCCTAGCGTCCACCATCCAAGCGATCAAGTTACATGTGTTTTATCACCTAGGCGTCCAATCATTCAGACGCCTATTGTTGCTTCCAGTACTTGCTTCACCGTATTCTACAATACTTGCTCCAACAAGTTTAAGACATTTCTTTCTGCTACGCGATGATCGATTTAACTCAATGTAACTTTCTCTCCGTTAATCTCAATCGTCCATTTTGATTCAAAGGAGCACATTTCAAGCAGTGGAACAAAAGATGTTGTTTTTCTTAACCGTTAGGAAAGTTGACGTCGCTTACACCATTGAAAAATCAGAAGTCCTAAAAACTGATCCAACCGAGGATCAACTCAAGAGTGTCGACGCACGAAAGGAAAATGATTTTATTTGCAAACATCTCATTTTAAATGATTTGATTGATGAGTTGTATGATTAATACAGTACAATGTACACAACGAAAGAGGTTTGAAATGCTCTACAAAAGAAGTATGATACTGAAGAGTTTGGATCAAAAGAAGTATGCGGTCAGTTGATACTTACGATACAGGATGAAAGATGAAATATCTGTGGAAGCTCAATTTCATGAACTGCAAAAAATTGCTCATGAGATAATAAGTGAAGGTATGCCTTTAAAGGAACAATTCCAAGTTGATGTTATTATTGATACGTTACCTCCTATGTGGAAGGAATTTAGAAATACTCTGAGACATAAGACCAAATAGTTCTCCTTGAAAAGTCTGGTAACACGCTTGAAGATTGTGGAGGAAGCCCGAAAATATGACTAGAAGGAGAAGGTGTGTTGGATTTTATATCCTTATTAATAAAAAGTTATTATTCCATTTTCAATAAAGAGTTATTGATTATTAGTTTTGTCTTATCAATTAAAATTCAATAACTAACATCCTAAGCTACTTTATGAGTTTTGAACTACATGTGGAGACATATAGGGATCAATGTTCGAGATACAGCTTAAAGGGTCTATAGTATAGAGATAAGGCTGAGTACCTTATCTTGGTAACACTATGGATATGATCCAATGTATATTTGATACAAACACAATGATCCAACGTGTTCATGTAGGTGACATGCGAGTGTGGGTATCCTATGCAATGAGTTTGCATAAGACTGGACCATGAAATAGTAACCACTAGATGTAACTTTGTTAACTAGTTAGGTTTCTATTTCAATAGAATGACCTAGGCAACTTAGTCTTAATTCTGAGTGTATTATGAACTCCTGTTCACGAGAAATTGTTCTTTGATTTGTACAGGTGAGCGTGGTCAGATTACTGACTTAATAAGTCTAGCATTTTTAGGGACAAGATCGAGTTGTGAGCGGAAAACATAATCACACAAGATCGAATTCACTTCTTCCCAACTTTAGGGTAAGTAGATGAGTGTTCCCTTAAATGGTGTCTCTGGGACTTGAACAAAGGGTTCTACCCTCTCTATGGCATGAAAAGGATTTATGTTTATTGGTTGGACCATAAACAAGTTGTTCATTAGAGGAGCACTGATGTTTAAGGACTAAGAAGTAACCTAAGGGTAAAACGGTAATTTGATCCAGATTGTGTTATGAGTACTTGTGAAGGACTAACTTGCTGTTATTGGTTTATATCCTGGACACAAAAATATATTTACAGTGAGAAGAGTTCAACTGTGAGTCTTTAGTGTAGTGTACACACAGTTAACGAATATTGATTAATGTGGTTGATGAGTTTAACAAATTAATCTCACATCGTTGTAGCTTCTAATCTGTAGGTCTATTAGGTCCTCTTCCTAGCTCGTAAAGGGTAATGAGGTTACTATATCTTGGATATAGTTTGAAATGTTCAAATTGACTTTGAGAATTAATATAATGTATGGTGATACATTATAATATAAAGTTTATATTTTAATCAAATTTCATAATATAATTTTATTTTGGATGTGATTCAAAATCAGGTTATGATAGAATAAAATATTTGAATAAGTTAAAATATTATTTTAATGTGAATTAGATTCATATTAAAACTATAGATTAAATTTAATGCGTATATGATACATATTAAACTGTAAGTTATGAAAGAATGTTATATTTGAATATGATTCAAATCAGAATTAAATTAAAAATAAAATATATTTAATTTAGTAATTAATTAATTGAAGAGTTAATTAATGGTTTAGTTAAATTATTAATTAAATTTGATTAAATCAAATAAATTAAGTTAAAATTAGAGGTTATGAGAGAGATATCCATTTAAATATGATTTAAATGAAATATTAATTAAATATGATTTAATTAATAATTTTTTATTTATTTAATTGATTAATTAATTGAATTAATATTAATTTAGTTTTAATTTGATTTAAATAACTGTGAAAAATGTGGGATTCGCCTACATAATCCTACAGTTCTCTCTAAACTCCTTTTCTTGTTCTTCAAGAAAAGAGAGAGGATAAATAGTTCTTTTTTGTGATTTGAAAAGAACAGAGGTTTGGATACGAAGAATATTTTTCCCTCTTTCACTCTACAATTTTTTCTAAAAAAATTTCAAATTTCAAGAAGTTCCCACAAACCAAAACCTCAATTACTCAGAGGATAGGAAATGTTCTAAGTGGTGGCGGCCTCCAAATTTGGTGATTTGTAGATTCAAAGACGTCTAAAAATAAGTTTATCTCTGAAATTTTATTTTATTATAAAAATATGCTTAACCATTTATTATTTTACAGTATAATTTTTTCTATATTTTTGTCAATGTATTGGTATTTTTAATTTTTAATATTAAATATGAGTAATGGTTATGAATTTATTTTCCGCTGCAAAGAGCTATCATCCCTTCAATTGGTATCAGAGCCATCTCAATTTCTAATTGAAAATTTTAAAAATTTGCATTAGTTTATGGTGGATACTGCATTATGAATGTTGGTTTGCAATTGAATGTTTACTGTAATCTTGCATTTTTTAGCATTTTTATTTTGTAAATCTTGTAATTTAGAGTCCAAATTTGGATTCGTGGAATTTTTATGAGTAAAATGATACCAAATTCGCCAAAAATAGACTATCGGAGACTAAGATACCGCCATTTTTCGGTACCGTACGAACGAAAATCGAAACAAATAGCTCTAAGCTTAAAGAAGGGTTGGCGTCATGCTGACGTCAGCAGGCAGTAAGGGAAGACTCACGCTGACATCAGCAAGCACTAGTGCATCAAGTGTAGCTTGGCGCGTCTCAGACGACTTGGTTGGGGCGCATGTGGCTCGCAATCGGCTCAAACAGCTCCTGGTGGCTTTGGGTGGCTTGGGGGGCTCCAATACATTTTTGGGGTGGTTCAACTGTTTTTTGGGCCGGTTCTTTCATGTTTGGGCCGGTTCAGCTGTTTTTGGGCCAATTTAAGTGATATTGGGCATGTTTTGTCATTTTTTAGTGGTTTGTGATTTTTGGACTTGGTTTGAAGTTTTCTGAATGTTTTTGAACCAATTTTGAAGCTTTGGAAGCTGTTTTAGGATAAATTTAACGAAGTTAATGTAATTTATATGTGTAGGATCTAATGCCAACACTAGAGGGGGGTGAATAGGGTTGTCTACCAATTTTTAATTTTGCAAGCAAAAAAGAAGATAAACCTAACATGCAATCTAAAAAGTTTAAAAATAAACAATGCAAAAGTAAAGTAAGTTTAGGGAAGAGATGA
>JBBPDJ010000017.1:8019045-8034036 GCA_037974625.1 Cucumis cinereus
ATGTATGAAGAGAACGATGTTGGAAGTGTGAAACAAATGATTGATGTTGCTCATGATGAATATTCAAAAGACCCAAACGAATTTGAGAAATTGCTTAACGATGCCGAAAAACCATAATACGAAGGATGCAAAAAATTCACCAAGTTGTCAACATTTGTGAAGTTGTATAATTTAAAAGTTAGGTATGGATGAAGTGATATTAGCTTTTCACAACTACTGAAAACTTTAAACGAAATTTTGCCTTTTACCAATGAACTCCCAGCATCAATGTATGATGCGAAGAAAACTTTAAGTGCACTAGGAATGAACGATCACTATTCGTATGCTAACTAGTTATATTTGCTTTAGCAATATATACAATTTGGATATCATAAAGATCCTTTTAAAATTACATATATGTGAACTTGTCTCCTTAACCTAAAATCCTAGATCCAAAAAATGTATATGTACACAAAAAAAAGTCATATACTCCAGACATGAAAATTGGCAACTACATAATGTGTCTTTACTTCAACATAGCCCACTCACCCACCAACGCCTTTAATTTCCACTCAAACAAATTCAAAAAACACAACGTGGAAAAAATACAAAAACCTTTACTTACAATTATATATATATTGCTTAATAATATTATAACCTAAGTTTAATTTCAATTAATCCTCCTCACAACACATGCTGGTTCTAATATTTTTTAACGTACAACAAATGATGCTTTTAACGTACTCAACCGATTCCAAGGTGGGTTTTGCAGCCGGTGATGTGTCTGTGAGGATTTGGACGGCGGCAGTCAGTAGAACGCCACCATGAGCGTCAGAAGTTTTGTCGTCTTTACGACGAGTGATGAGAAGGGGTGGTCGGGAATCGGCACCGTCGGGGAGAATTGAAAATCCTGAAGGGAGAATGGTGACGCTGCCGGAATCACAACCTGACATCACTGACTGCATGCTGGTAACGTCTACTCCGGAGTAAACAACCATGGATTCCGATGAGTTTGTGGAGCTGTCTTGTAGGATCCACATGTTGTTGTCGCTCTCTTTTGATCCTATTGTCTGTAAATATAATTCTTTTAATTAGTTTAGGGTTTTTTTCCCTTCTAATAATTAACTTTTGTTCTCTAAATAACCTGCACTCATTTTTATTCCTATGAGAAAAAGTCAAAATATTTTTTTAAAAAAGAAAAGAGAGAGAGAGAGGAGAGAGAGAAAGAATAATCTTTTAGTTTTGTTTGGAGGGGTTGATTCATGAAATTTAACATTTTGTTCGGATTGATTTCTAAGTTTTTAGATTTTCACTTTTAGTATTAATTGATTCAATAAATAATTATTTTCAATCTTTAATATTAATTTAGTATCCATCAACTAATTTAAAAGAATTAAAATTTGTGAATTTTTTGATTTGTAAAATTCAAAGATTTTTTGAATTTGTGAATTAAAATTTGTAAAATTCTCTATTCGGGATTTTTTTATTTGGGAATTTCATTTTGGGAATTTTTTTTGGACAAAAAATATCTGTCAATCATTTTTAAAGATTTCAAAAAAAAAATTATTGACATAAGTAAGATCTTAATTAGGTTGACACATACCTAGCAATCTATTCCCACCTTATATTCAATCGAACATTTTTTAAGTTAAAAGATGTGGTTAGATATTTTTCAAATTTAGAGATTCAAATAAAATAGTCATATATATATATATATAAATAAATAAAGAGGGAGGAAGAAAAACAAGAGACTTAATTTACTTGAATAGTAACTGAGTTGCCTCGATCCTGTCCTTTAGCCAAATTTGCAATGGTCTTAGCTTTATCTCCACCAAACATAGCGTCCCACTGTAATAACATTCATCATGAAAACAAATTTATTAAAATCATAAACATATGAGAGATTGGGTCATATATGTTGAATGCAACAAAGTGATAGATTGAATGACCACAAATGGCCTCCAAAAAAATTCCTCCAAAAAATTTGTCAAATAATGTTTAGATCTAATATGATTTAGGATATATTTGAGTGTAATTTTGAAATTTATTTACTATTTGATTATTTTATGCTTTTAAATCAAATTTATCATCCAAAATTGACCATTTCGAATGTTAAAAGCATATTTTATATATTAATTTTAAAAATGACAAAAGTTATTTCAATCATTTTAGAATCACTCTCAAAACATACGCCCCTTAAAATCATTTTCAAACAAGTTTTAATCAAATATAATGTATGAACATTAAAATTCTCGACATCTGGAAGGAAACGCTCTGTGCATGTTGGTTTTCACACTACAAATTATTAAAGCATATGAGTTGCAACAAATTGAACATATACGAAAATTTACCTGGCTTCGACGAGATTCATCTCGAAAGAAATCGAAGAGAAGATGAGGAGAAAGAGGCAACCAGAGAGAAGAAACAGCACACAAAATAACTCCAATGGGTTCACCAGGGTCACTAAGATTCTTTCTTGAACAAACCCTAATGTCTTCCCCTGCTTTTCCCACAACCTTGGTCCATGTTTGATAACTTGAAGCTGCAACTGCTTGGGAGAAGATACAACTCATTCTCTGTGCCAACTTTAATGTGCTTTTTCTTCCGGCTAGTGTTGACACACCTGATTTACGTCACGAGCATTTCAATACAGCTATTGATTCTCGTTAATTTTCTCAGAATCTCGTGTGTCTATCCATACACTTCTGTATATCTAGTATAATAGAGTCTTTGAACCATAAACTGTGTAAACAATTCTCAGGTTTTTCTGTATCTTATATATATTCTTGATTTGATACAGAAAAATTTGTGTATTATCTTGCTACATTCCGTAGATTAATACTATATAATTATTTGTATATATATATATATATACAAATTCTAATGGCCCCTCTTTTTACATCTTTTTATATATTTATATACCTTTATACAATACCCTTAGTTACATATATGGGATAAAAGAATGTGGAAAATTCGACCATTTATTTAAACAATTTATAATTACCTATATTAAATAACTTCATAGATATACTGCACATAAATCTCAAAATTTATAGAACAAACTTATCCTTCAACCTTTTTCATATCTAAAATAATCTTTTAATAGGTAAATTGAAATTTTAGAAAGTAAACTTAAATTTTTTATTTAATTAATTTTCACCTTTTTTTAAATACAATGGTAGTTAAAAATTATTTGATTAAGCTACAACAATAATGTTGTCTCTCAATAACGGTTGGGTATAGATTAAAAAATTTTGTATTTTTCTAATAATCATTAGATACAAATTCAATGTTAGTATTGTTGTTTTTCTTTTCCTCACACATATCTAATGGTAAAAAAACTCCGGTCTCGGTTATTAACTTTTTACAATGTATGAAGTTTAGTCATGGAATAATTAGGAAGAAGAAAAGCTAACCAGTTGAGTCTTTCATGGGGATGTTTGTTGCCATGAAGAAAGCAAGGCGTTCACATTGGAGTTGGAGAGTTGCCATCCAATGTCTTGCCCCAAAAGCTGTGCCATTGTTCACTATGCTTCTATACAAGTTGTGAACTTTGTTTTTTTCACATTCCAAATGTTCCACCATTGTTACCTGAAATAAACTATAACTTCAAACTATATTCATCAATTTAACTGTAAATCTGAATATAGTTCAATTAAAAGTTAAGATGTCTTGAAAATCATACCTTGCAATGACCATTAGATTCATCCTTAATGATGCAACCAGATGGACGTTTTCTATATTTTACTAATGATGCATCGATATTATTATCTTCAACGTTTTCGATTGAAACATCAACGATTGCCCACTGTTCTGCGTCGAGCTGCTTGCAATGGCGAATGAAATACATTTCTCTTGTGGAGACTAATGGTGTAAGCATTTGCACTTCTGCAAACATCTGTAGTAGGCGACAATGAAAGTCTTTTTTTTTTTTTTTTTTTTCAATTCATCGTTTAATTTAAGTGTGATTTTTAAGCCTCATTCGTAACTAGTTAAATTTTTATTATTGAGGCATTGTTCAGTTTATTTTTCTTTTTGTTTTTAGTTACATTGTTTAAAATTAAACCTATATAAAACACTCATTCCATCTTTAAATTTCTTATCTTTATCTTTAAATTTTTTTTAGGATTTGGCTAAGAATTCAACTCTTGTACTTGAGAAATAAGCAAATTATTCCAAAAAAAAAAAAAAAAAAAAAGAAAGGATCATAGATAGACTTGATTTTCAAAAACAAAAAACGAAGGATTCATTTGATAACTATTTGGTTGTTTTTGGTTTTTGAAAAATAAGTCATAAACACTCTTTTCACCTCTAAATTTCTTATTTTGTTATCTTATTCTAAAAAACCAAACCAAGTTTAAAATCTAAATAGTAGTTTTTAAAAACTTTTTTTTTCTTTCTTGAAATTTGGTTAAGAATTCAATTCTTTTACTAAAAAAATAAAAATAAAAACCATCATAATAAAAAAAATTAATGAAAATTTCAATGCACCTATTAACTCACGCTTCATATATCTTTTTTAAAAAAATTACAAACATAGACTTTATTTGTAAAAATAAAAACCTAAATAGTTGTCGAATGATTATCGAAACAAGTATCATAAATATACACAAGTTTTTTTCTGTTGATTGGAATCTTACCAATTGCACTGCCCCATTATTCCAATTGGCAGCTTCTCCATTACAAATAACATCAACTGTAGCTGCCTTCGATATCATAAAAGGAAACATTTCCTTCCATTGATTCTACCAACAAAATTATTTGTGAGAATTCAAAACCACATCATTAACATTACATAATTCTATAATTATCCACTACTACTAATTAATTACTTACTATAAATTTAAATTTTATATTATTTATTCCTTTCTTTTTTTTTACAGTAAAACCAAATAATTTAAAACTCTATTTTAGTCTATCTATGCATTAACTTGAAAGATGACCACTTTGATCCTTTCTACATTATTTTTCTATCTAGTTTGCTAAACGTGTGAATCTAAATTATGCTATATTCATCTTAACATCTCACTACACATATTTAAAGTTTGTAAACTATTATTTCTTCTTTTTTTTTTTTTTTTTGAACATTTAAGAAACAAGAAATGGAAAGAAAAAAAATTGAAGGCACCATTGATATAACGGTCTTTTGATTTTTGAAATCTAACCAACATAATTTTAAAAATCAAATTAAGATCTCATTTGATAATTATTTTATTTTTTGGTTTTAGTTTTTAACAATTTAGGTGGTAAATACTCAGTTCAACTTTAAGTTTCTTGTTCTTCTCCAAAACTTTAATTAAAAAAATAGTTTTTATTAAAAGATATTTATGTAGATCACAAGGAAAAGTTTAGAAAAATTAGACTTAACTTTTAAAAACAAAAAAAACACAACCAAAATAATTATCAAAAGGGCATTAAAACATAGCTTTAAAAAATTTATGTTCTAATTTCCGAATTTGACTAAAAATTCAAATATTTAACTAAAAAACACCATTATAGTTTCAAACATTTGAGTAGAGTAGAGAAATGGTAATTAATTACCTCATCCATGAAGCTTTGAACCAACCTAGATGGCTCTATGAAAACAAGAGCCGTCTCTCTCGAGGCCTCAATGTGTGTTTTGAGGCAATTCCGAGTGCTGTAATTATTACTGTTGAAATGAAAGGTTTTCAAATACTCATCGTAGTTTAAAATCTCTCTTCCCGTCTCCACGCTTCGGACCCAGAGTGGGTCGCCGGCGGTAGCCATTCTTTTCAGCTCTTCAACAGCATCATTAACTTTCTCCATGATACTTGATTTTTCAAGCCCGAAAATTCCCGTGTAAAAATCTAAGCAGCTTCTGTTCGTCGTCTCTTGCTCGTTTCCAGACGAGTATGTTGACGGAGACGCTGCTGCTTGTGGGTATTTTCCCAGCGCTGCTCGTAGTTTCTCGACCTGTGAAAATTATAAAGGAAAGGGTGTAAACTACGTTCGAAAAATTATTCTCAATGGGGGTATCTAATAATAATTGTTGGATATAAGTTGAATTTTCTATTTTTAAGAAAATAAACCCAAGGCAAGAGGGATCAGTAGCACCAAGACATCTTAACTAGGTTGACATATTTGTAGCATTGTCAATCACATCCAAAACCAAAAAATATCATTGATCGGCAAGGTGAAAATATAAGGAAAGGCGAAGAACAACTCAAAGTTCGAGTAGTACAAGTAGTATGATTTCCTATGCAAATGATAGTACGGAGTATTTGGTAAGGACAAAACCGACCTCCACACATAACTCTAAAATAGTCTGATATTGTTCATTTTGGACACAAACTCTCATAGTTTTGTATTTTATACCACTCAAAAAGGTCCATGAATCATCCTTTCTTGAATCAATGTGGAACTTTATTTGAACTACTAATAGTATTTTTTAAAAACAAATACTTAAATTGTGTAATTCATCTAAGTGTTCAATCACAAAATGCTATACGTTAGACTTTCTTTTTCTCTTTTTTAAGAAAAAGATACGAATTTTTTTTCTCTTTGTTTACTTGACGATGATTTAAGTAGATAGAGTTAGGGTAAATTTAATATTTTACCTCGGCTTTGAGCTTGGCATTCTTAATACGTAATTGCTCGGTGGTCGTGAAAACGTCGTCTTGAGTAGCGTCGGCAGTTCCACAATTGGGACAACCAAACTTTTTCTTAGAAATTTCTCTCATGACTTTATTTTCTTCTCGAAGTTTTTCCATTTCAGCTTTTAACAGTGTGTTTTCATGCCGCTCTTGAATAGCCTGCTCCAAGAAATCCAATAAACACACACCACCATGTATCACACATAGTTAAAATTGGTTTAAATCACATAATATCATCCATTAATAAAACCTTTGGATTCAATCGAATTCTCACTCCCACATTTAGTTGTGAAATGCAAAAATGATTAATCTACAATTGTAGAGTCAAACTTTCATATTTATGTCTAGTAAGTTAAAAGTTCTTAAAGTTTAAATTTTATCTTTAATAGATACAACTTGGACTTTATAAATGTTATATAAGTTGATGAATTTTCAATTTTCTATATCATAACATCCTTGTATATTCATTATTTTCTAAATTTGATCAATCTATTATGCATAAAATTGAATTTTGAATTTGTTAAATCATTAAACTTACGGTAGATACAAACTTCTATTTGATAACCATTTTGTTTTTTTTAACAAAAACGAAATAGTTATTTAATTTAGTAGGTATAAATAAGTCGTGAGACACATTTCTAAAATTAAGAGAAAGACCTAGCTATAGGATACAAAATTGAAAGTTAGTTAGGAAGTTATTAGCTTAGAAACTAATAGATATTAAACTTTAAACAAAAACTCCACAAATATAATTTTATACCAATAATAGGATTGTTTGGTACTTATTTCTGCTAAGGGTTTGTTTGAATTTGTTTACTGAAAATGCTTAAAAGCTTAAAAAGGTTGGGAATTTCACATAAAAATAAATAAATAAATAATGAAGAAAACTAGAATTTATTGTTTATAACATAAAATGAAGTAGTACGTACTATAAGTAGGTTCTTACTTTGATTTGGGTTCGACGATTTTGAAACCAAAACTTGACCTGCCTTGGTGAAAGTCCTAATCGCTTGCTAAGTTGCTGCCTTTGTTTCTCATCTGGATGTGGCGACTCTTTAAACAACCTATATATATACATAAAATTAATTATTCAACCTCCCCAACAACAACAACAAAAATTGGAACATTAAAATTAATTATATTACGCCTCCATTTCTCTGATCTGCTCCGTGGTATGTCGATGATATTTCTTCCTTCTCTTTACATGACACCCATGATCTACTAATTCATTCTCCTGATCATCCTGCCCTCCTCCCTCCTCCTCCTCCTCTTCCTCCTCCGATCTTGACCTCACCACTGGTCCCGAATTCTCACTACTTACTTCCGCCGTCATCGTATCATGATTATCTCTCCTTGCTCCACCCGCACTCCCGTCGTCCACTTCCTCCATCTCCACGTCCCCCACCTCATGATCACCCCGTCTAAAAATCCCCGCCTAATTTCAAAAATCAAGACAACAAACAAAACCCAAGTCAGAATCAATCAGAAAATTAATTATATATTAGGGAATTAATTAAGAAAAAAAAAAGGATATACAAGGGTAAGGGAAAGAGCCGGAGAAGAGAAGAAGTCTTTGGTGAAAGCAAGGCGATTATTGGTATTGTTGTTGTTCGACATGTCGGCACCCATGGGAGAGATGAATGAATTGAAGGAGGAGATGAGATTTAATTTAAAGGAGATCACAACAAAAATGGCTGACCTCACTTCGGAATTTGCTGTCGTTCTCTCTTGCTTGGCTACAGATATATCACTGTTTTATTTATTTTTATTTAAAAAAAAAATGAGAGAGAGAGAGACTGGTAGGGGTTGACTGTTAGATATTGGATGTAAGAGAGAAGACTGACTCTCAACTAACTTTTAACTCTTTTCCATCAAATAATCCAACCCCCCTTTTTTTATTTTATTTTATTTTATTTTATTTTATTTTATCAACCAACGTTTCTAAACCTAATTTAATTTACCTCCCTATTTTTATTTTTATTCTCTACAATACTAATTACTCATAAAAAAATGTTTTAAATTATAAAAATATTCAAAATATTTACAATTATGCTAAAACTTTACTTTTTATCGGTGGTGAGTGATATTTATTCGACTCTATCACGTTCTATCATATATAAAAAGTAATATTTTACTATCTTTGTAGATAAGTTAGCTCTTTTTTTTTTTTTTTTTTGTTATATTTGAAAGCATTCTAATTACTAATTGTTAATTGTTTTTTAATTTGAATTATTTAGTTGTAGGGTCTAAGGTAAAAGAATTAAGAAAAATGTTTGGATACATTGGGATGCACTTACCTTTGTGCATTTCACCCGAATATTCAATTACAAGTTGTCTATTGACAAGTTTTTCTTTTTCTAAAAGAGACTTTTTTTTTAGATTTGTGAATGAAAAATATATATAGATGGATTGCTCCCAGGTATTACCTAGAATTAATTAGTCATAATATATTGATGTTTTTTTGGTCTTGTGAGTCACAAATGAGATTTAAAAACTCGTTGAACCAAACAAACAGTAGAGTTAAAATTTGTATAAGTCTCGATACTTTAAATTTTATATTTTTCATAGGTACTTCACTGCTTTCACTATTGTATCTAACAGCCCATGATATATTCATGTTTTTTTTATATAAAAATGATATTGATAATTAACTTATTATTAGATCGAATTGACTTTTACCTCTAATGAAACCTAAGATTTAAATTTTATGTTTAATAGACACGATGATTTAAAACTTATATTTTAATATATAGGTCAAGGTGAAGGACCTATTGGTACAGACTAAAAAGTAGATAAATATTAGAAACAAAATTTAAAGTTTTTAGATTTATTACATTTTTTAAGTTTTTTTTTTCTCAGTACGACATTGTTTAAAGCTTTGTAATTTAATTAAAAAAAAATTAAAGTCTAGAAATCTATTGGATACATCATTTAAAATTTAGAAATCTATTAGGTACTTTGGAAATTTCAAAATAACTACAAACTAAAAGTTTATACTTTGATCTATTTGGTAATTATTTGGTTTTTTTTCATTTTTTTAAATTTGTATTGATTTTCTTTGAATATCTTACTCATGATTGTCATATTTCTTACGTAAACATTTGAAAACTTGACCTATTTTTAAAAATTAATTAATTACTAAATAGAATCTTAGGGGTCGTAATTTAAATGGACTTTTAAAAAAACTCATTTTTATTTAAACTACACTTCAAAGCTATATTGAGTTATTGTCAAACACTCTAATTTATTTCAAAATAATTTTTTTTTAAATTAAACACTTGAAAATATATTTCAAACAGACCATTACAATCTATAAACTTGTAATTCACTTCGAAATAAAAATCACATATTTTGCTCCCAACAAATTCACGACATACACCGCCTACTAATTACTATTTTAATATAGTTTGATTAAAATACAATAAGTAACTGAATTAATTAAGAAAAATTAATACAGATATTTATATAGTTAATGTTGAAATATGAAATAAAGGTAGTAATTAAAATTAATTAAGTTTGCACAATTTGTTGAGGTTATTTTATTTATTATGTAATGAGTAATGAGTAATGATGAAGTGAATGATATTAAATAAATAATATGATGAAGTTAGTGAGAGTCAAACCAAAAAGTCAACACCGACCGAAGCCATGACTGGCAGCGTATTTTCAGCTGATCGGATTTGCATAATTTATGTCTTTGTGTAATTAATGGGGCCAACTCCAATTTTCTCTTTTCTTCATTTGCTCAAAGACGACATTTTAACTTTCCAAACTAAACAATTTTATTATTTATTTCCACTCCTAATTTAATTTCTAAATTATAGCCACTAATGACTACAAGGTGGTAAATAAATTGTAATAATTAAATATGTCATATACAAATTTAATTATTTATAGCTTATTTACGATCATGAATCTAGAGTTTAGAAAAGTGCACAATATAGACTATCTAACCGTAGAGGTATCATTATTTTGTATTTTGTAACTATTTCTAATAAAGTTGTTCAACATCATCTGCTCGTAGATGTATCTAAATAGACTGTTAGTGAACCACATTTATTCTTTGTTTGGCAACTTCGTGACATTTATTATTTGTGATGTGTTGATACCAAAATTCAGACATTGAAAAACGTATATCTAACATTATAATCACACAACAACAATGTTAAATGTGTATTTTAAAAACAATAAGAATAACACACCGGTGCGTTGGTTGCCACAAACACTTTGATGTTTAAGCCAAATTTCAGTATACAAGGCTCACACTAAATTTTTTAAGGATTAAGATCAACTTACCTGATATAGAGTTATCACGCTCTATGTATAAGGGGTTAACCCTAGAGTTTGCTTTTCACTTTTATGAATAGAACTTCAGAAGGTTGGATCGATCTCTTGTATTATTGGAGAATTGCCTAGAAACACTTGTTGGTCTTAGCCTCCTAGGTTGAGGTGGGCATTTTGAGTCAAATGGCTAAGTTGGGCAAACAAGTTGGTCGAGGCAAACCTTTCTTGCAAGATGGCCCAATCACCTCACCCACACTCTACTCGTGTTTCTCCTGAATTTGTTTCCTTGCACCTATTTGGGTTGAAGGAACTTTTTTGGCTTTATCCTAGAACTTTGACTTCCTTCCTTTGGCCTTTCTCATAGCTCCAAAATTACTCATAACATAATATTTGTTATAAGAAAAATATTATATCAACTATGACGAGAAAGTAATGCACATAAAATGTTTAATTTGAATGGTAATATAATGGGGTTTTTTTATTACACCCATCTACATTTCAACGAATATAACCCAAAAAAATTGTTTAGTTTTGCACTTTCTTCATCTAGTTATATAATTCTTCTATTGAAAGTAGTTGGAATGGTAGATAATATGAATAAAAAAGGACATTTTGCCTTAGAAATCCAAATCAAGAAATAAATAAATAAATAAATAAATAAGAGCTCATGTTTTTCCCTCTCTGATTTCCTCTACTTTATGTCTCTTTTTATTAGCTTTTAAAGCTTGTAATGTCTAATCATCTCCTTCGCTAATGAGAGGAAAGACAAATTGAGAGAAAGACAAAGCAATGGAAATTCAGAAAAATCAACACAACACTTTTTGAAATCATAAATAAATAAATAAATAAAACTTGAAAACAATAAAAGGACAAAAATGTCATAGGAAATTTTGAGGCAAAAAATTTTAATGGAAAGAGGGAAAGTAGCTTCACAAATACACATGAAAAAAGATGAAAATATGTCCTCAATGGCAATAATGACAAAACTAAGGGCATACATTCACCAATAAATGAAATTGAATATGGGTTATATATTTTTGTAATAATGAAGCTAAATTTGCTATTTGTTCATCATATTGCAATAATGTAGCTACAATTACATTTATATAAACTTTGTCTTTCTACTTCAAAATAGATCGTATCATTGATTGCACGATACCATCTTCATAAATGAGAAATTTTTGTTGGATTTGACTCAACTCAACCCTAAACCATACATTTACTTATATGTTAGATACATATCATACGCTCAAAGTATCTTTAGTTTAATTAGAATATATTATTATTGTTGATGTCAAAATCTGACCGCTGAAAAATATCATCCAGTAAATTTACAATTTGAAGAAAAATAAAACATGCAAAATAAAGAAAAATGGTTTTGATTCTAAAGAAAAAAATGGAAAACTGTAAAATAGAGATGGGAGTTAGAAGTTAATTAATTCAAAGTTCAAGTTATCTCATATGCAATTATTATAAGTATTTGATCAGATTAACTCAATGACTAGTTGGTCTTAGATTTATTCGAACCTCATTTCAATCTTTTATCTAACATTTCATATTTCGTCGGGTCTAATTTTACCTAAAGTATATACAGAATATCATCTCACCTACATAATTATGTGTAAACTCGTAAAGACTTCCTAATATTGGAATTCTTACCCACACATTGAAATCTTGCTAGCCCTACTAGTATTGTTAGAGTAAATATTGCATTGTCTTTCTTTTACCACAATAAAATATTGATTTATGAACACTCAACAATAATGATAGCCCTTTTGCAAGTTCCACTATATTAAAATAGTATATTTTTCTCATCTATATTATATTATATTATATTGTGGATCGTTCTTTTTAACATGCCTCATGTGAAATCAACTTCAATTATTAAATTTTTATAAAAACAAAAAAACAAGTTACTTTTAATCTAAATCTTAGATCTGTTTGGATTGGTTAGGAAAAATAATGTTTTCAAATGGCTATTTTAATTTAATCACTTTTAATAAAAATTGTTTAAAACAAAAATATTCACATTCATGTGTTTGGTTACACTTGTTTATCTATATAAGTTTGTTTGATTTAGTATATAGTAATTGTTTGATTTAGTATATAGTAAAATGTTTCTATTTAACATCAAATTACTATAAAGAACAATGGTTGAAGACTACGAACCAATAGTTTAAAAATACTTTTTTTTCGTCGAGATTTTTTTTTACCATCTGATTGACATTCGATCAGTTAGTCGTTAGGAGTTGGTCATTAGAGATAGTTGATGTAGCTGGTGGACAGAGTTGGTCGCTAGAGTTGGTTGTCATAGATGCATGCAACTCTGAATCAAGAATTGCAAAAAGAGGGTGATGAAGCTATGTCATCTACTAGAGAATTTTCATTGATAAAAAATTCTAAATCTTCAAAATATCAAAACTCTTTTAAACAACCAAAAGGCTAGTCTCCCAATAAAACCATAATTCATTGTAAAAAGACTAAATTAACCCTACTTAAATGTTATTAAAAATGATAAACTGAAAAATATTAAAATTACATCATAATTATTAAATAAAATCTAATTAATAATTTGATGCTTGGTAGTTCATATCATTCTCTTCTTCTTTTGAAGAATTCGTTCCCAAATCCAAATCAAATCCTTATAAAGCAGTCTTGAATCATGAGATGTCAAAAGTAGACACTATCATGCATTCCTCCTAGTTTTGAAAGAATATTGGCCCTTCAAATTTTCATTCAGTTTGTGACCATTGAAAGAACTTGAGCCACTCATGGAGCTTTGCTTTAATCCTTTTACTCCCTGCAAAAATTCAAAAGAGAAACTCGGCAAACTTGGTGGAAGCTCACCTATTAGAAAGCCAACTCTTTGGTTATCCTCAGAAAATTTCAAACTCACATTTTTGCTTTTCTCTCATCAATGTTTGCATGTTTTTATTTTTCATATAGTTTTGTTGCTTTTGTCTTAATATCATGCCTTTGTTGTCCAACTCACACACAACAAGTGTTTCTTCTCTTGGAAGCAATGATACAACAGTAGGTTCAAATATTACTTTGGACTCTAATGGACTAGAAAGTATGTCAATTTCAAGTTCACTACCATCTACTTCCTCTACCCCACTACCATTAACACATGTTTCTCTAGTAATAAGTGGGTCAACAACAGTGTCAAGATTACAATCATGCGAGTCCTTGCAATCTAATGACTTACTAGACAAAACATCATGTTCATGCATTAACACGTCATTATTATGCTTCTCTTTACTAGTGGTGGCATTAAAATTGAACTTAGATTTAGTGTACCTTGAAATTTTCCTTTGGAGTAGCCTTTCTATCTTGATGGCAACATGCACCATTTCTTTCAAGTCCTCACAAGGTCAAATTTCTTCTCGGTCGTCAAGCATATCGACAAGTTTTTCATTAAATATGTTATTTTTATTATTTGGCTAAAAATAATATTTCTTTTCTCAAAATATCTTATATTTATTTAAAATATAAGATTCAAGAAGACTTAAATTTATCTTCTTAAAAAGAGGAAGATTACCTTTTCCTATTAGAAATTTTCTATTATCTTTACAAAAGATAATTGGCTATTTTTAGATTCCTTATATCATTAGGAATATATGTTGAAGACCTATAAAAAGGTGAACTATTGTTAAAAAAGTATGCAACAAAATTATATCAAACAAAGGAAGATTGAAGACTAAATCTCTCATGTTCCGGATATTATTCATGATCTAAAGACTCCAGTTGCAACTGATGGTGATCAAACAGACAATACTCAGTACTACAAAGATGATCTTTCCTTATCACCGGCTGTAAGTAATAAAGTTCTACACACTTTAATTACTGAATCAAGAATGTTAAGTAGCACAATACATACACTATCAGACAGAAAGTCTATTGTGAACTCTCTTATTAACACTCTTCAGGGACTGCAACCATCTACTTCTGTTGAACCACAAAAGCCAGGTGCAGATGATCCTTTGGCAACTCCCTCTGATTTTAATGTGTAAACAAGGAGATAATTTCTTTCAGGTAACCAGGGGGAGAAAAAATTAAGAAGGAAGAAGAGAACCATATCTTTTATCAACCATGTTTTGTTTAAACTCTTTAT
>JBBPDJ010000017.1:8034136-8057104 GCA_037974625.1 Cucumis cinereus
TTCAAGACTCATAAAACAGCTTAGGATGTTAGTTTATTGGATTTGGGTTAATTAGACAAAAATAATCAATTACTATTGAAATAATAATTGTTTATTAATAACGGTCAACAGTTTACATTTACTATCTACGAGTTTTAGGACATAAAACCTAACATCATTTTGAATCAAGAAAAATTTCCTCCAAAAAGACCTCTTCACGGTTTCTCTCCAAATCAGTAGAAACATCTTTGCTTTACTTTGCTCAAGGGTTACAATGGTGTTTACACGTCACAGTTCGTATGAACAAGAAAGATCTCTTCGTTCTAAAGTTCATCAAAATCCTCATGGAGTACGCATGCAAGGTCCATCACCGTCCGTTAGCAAGAAAAAGAAGGTTAGGTTATCAAAAACCAAAAAACCTTCTTTTGATGTATCTAACCATAACACTTTGATTTCTGTTGCTCCAAATAAAAATGTTGATAATATGGTAACTAACCTAGGAGATGACTCGAGTAATCCTCACATGCATGAATTAGAACCTAATGAGGAATCTGTCTCAGAACCTGCTAACTTATCGATAGAAGATAGTGTAACTGAACATGCTGATACAACTACAGTTGATGCAAATTTGGTTTCTGAAGTTAATACAAATGTTGTGTCTAAAGATAATCAACCTCCTTTATCTAGTCAACCTCTTCCTGAAGAACCATTAGAACAAGATAACCCTAAACCTTCAGATGATGATGTATGTTTGGCTGATTTATTAAAATCAAAATTTACAATCTCAAAATCTTCCTCAAAAGTCAAGAAAGATCAAAAAGAAAAAGGGAAAAAGATCATATCTAATCAAACATCTTTCAAAAACAAGGGCATAAAGTTGATCTCCACAAAATTTGGCCGAAGAAAAATTCCCCCCAATGTACCTTTTGTACCATTAGATGGAGTTTCCTTTCAACATGAAGAAAATGTAGCCAAACGGAGATACGTTATACAGAGAAGAATTGCATATGAAGTTAATATCTCTGATAAGCACCATTCATGCATTGAAATAATGGAGCTAATTCATAAGGCAAGATTAACCAAAACTGTCTCTCAAGTAGGTCCTTTCTATCCAAGGTTAATCCGTGAATTCATTGTTAATCTTCCAACATGATTTAATGATCCTAGTGACACAGAATATCACAAGGTTCATGTCAGAGGTCTCTGTTTTGACATTTCATCTTCAGCAATTCACAAATATTAGAAATAAAACAGCCATCTGATATCCCTACTCAATCTCTGCCTACAGAAGTCTTAGCAACAGAACTGACTGGAAGAATAATCAAAGTTTGGCCATCTTCTGGCCCCTTACCTGCAGGAACTTTGAGTGTCAAATATGATATTCTCCACAAGATAGGAATAGAAAACTGGATTCCCTCGACTCATGCTTCAAGTATTTTAGTTGCACTAGGTAATTTGATTTATCAAATTGGCACCAGTACCCTAGTGAACGTAGGAGAACTTGTTTTGTCTCAAGAATTGAGACATGTTGAATCTTCTGGACTTAAAATACCTATCTGCTTTCCGCGACTTCTATGTGGGTTGATGGTATCTCAGCATCCAAATGTTCTAACAGCTCAAGATCATCCCGGTCTTACTCCTAAAGTCCTTCAATTGAGCTTAAGACTATTTTAAAGAGCTCATGTTCCAGATATTATTCATGATCTAAGGACTCCAGTTGCAACTGATGGTGATCAAACAGACAATACTCAGTACTACAAAGATGATCTTTCCTTATCACCAGTTGTAAGTAATAAAGTTCTACACACTTTAATTACTGAATCAAGAATGTTGAGTAGCACAATACACAGAAAGTCTATTGTGGACTCTCTTATTAACACTCTTCAGGGACTTCAACCATCTACTTCTGCTGAACCACAAGAGCCAGGTGCAGATGATCCTTTGGCAACTCCTTCTAATTTTAATGTGTAAACAAGGAGATAATTTCTTTCAGGCAACCAGGGGGAGAAAAAATTAAGAAGGAAGAAGATAACCATATCTTTTATCAACCATGTTTTGTTTAAACTCTTTATCAGTTATTACCCTTGGCCATCTACTTTTGATCTTTACTATGAACCTTATAGTTTATCACTGGGAACTGATCTTCAAAAAGACTGATCTTCAAAAAGTCTCATATTTTTCAAGACTGTTATGCATCAGATATTTATCATTATTATAAAGATCATAAGAAGAAAAAATGGTTGCCAGAAAAGAAATATTCTTTGCCAAAGGGGGGGAGATTGATATTATTATTATTTGGCTAAAAATAATATTTCTTTTCTCAAAATATCTTATATTTATTTAAAATATAAGATTCAAGAAGACTTAAATTTATCTCCTTAAAAAGAGGAAGATTACCTTTTCATATTAGGAATTTTCTATTATCTTTACAAAAGATAATTGACTATTTTTAGATTCCTTATATCATTAGGAATATATGTTGAAGACCTATAAATAGGTGAACTATTGTTGAAGAAAGTATGCAACAAAATTATATCAAACAAAGGAAGATTGAAGACTAAATCTCTTACAGTTAATCAGGGGGAGCCTAGATTCTAGAGATACATAAGTAACATAAGTTGAAAGTGTTACGTAAAGTCTGTTATTCTAAACTGTAGGTTTAAATTTGAACAGCACTATCTCACTTGACTGTAAATATTCAAACTCTTGTTTATATTGAAGCACTGTTCTTTTAAGGCATAAGTGCCCCCAGACGTAAGTGGTATTCACTGAACTGGGTTAACAATTCTGTATGTTCTCTATTCTTACTCTAATCATCCTGAGTTACATATTTAGTTAAAACTACAGATATAACTAAATAAATATAGTACATTAGATATATTTACTATTTCAAAATCCATCGTCGAATCGATCCATGGTAGTTTTCTTTTCCTCATATATGTTAACCTGCTCAAGTAGTAACAACAACTCTTCATAGTAAGTGTTCACATTTTTGCTCCATTACTTCAAAGCTTACAATTAGTGGAAACCCTTAAGAACAAAACGTTTTCTCATTAGCACTTTTATTTCTCTCCATGAGAGTGTTGTGTGATTTTCACTTCTCCTCCTTTTCGACAATAAATACCTCCACGCATATTCTTCAAACGTAGAAACAACAAGTTTTACCTTTTCCT
The DNA here is from genome assembly GCA_037974625.1 of Cucumis cinereus. Lineage (NCBI taxonomy): Eukaryota > Viridiplantae > Streptophyta > Magnoliopsida > Cucurbitales > Cucurbitaceae > Cucumis > Cucumis cinereus. The sequence goes on from JBBPDJ010000017.1 coordinate 8,037,289, forward strand.
TTTCATTGTATGGTGATATTCAAATATGACATCAATTTTCTCCTCTCACAAAAGATACTCATATGTATCTGAAAAACTTCCAAAGAATAATGAAAGCATGATTCGATCAACATGGTAACTATTTCTCAAACCTCTTCTTCCTCTCGGGCCATGCCGTTCCCCTCTTCTAGGCCTATCTATAACAGGGTTAGAGTCTAATTTATTTTGTTATGAATCTTCTTCCTCGTTAGGATCCCTCACAACTCGTCTCCTTACTTCAAGTTTTCTCTAGCTTGAAACCTTTGTTCCAATCTATCTAACCTCACATTGATTAAAGTCTCCAAGCGTTGTATGACTTCCTCATTGAGTCATTCTCGTAACTGCCCCTGTGGAGCACCTTCATTTTCTGTCATTACTGCAAAACCAAAACAAGAGAAAGAAAAGTGGACCTCACAATCACTTTCTCACGTGTTTTCCTCAATAGGTGATGTTCACTCGTGTTTACATTCAATTTGTAACTTCCCTCTCATAAAACTAAATATTATGAGAGGAAAATGTGTTTAAATATGGTTTAGACATAATATTTAATAAATTAGATTTATGAAATATTATTTTAATTAACATAGATTTAGTTAAATGTTTTTTCATTAAACACTAACTCTGGAACGTGGGAAGAAAGTGGTGGAGTGACAGAGAAGGGTAATCCCTCCTCTTGTTTTAACTCAATAGATGATCACTAAACTGGGTGTGCTCTTTGTGTAAAAAATCATTCCTCTTTGATAAATGAAAATTCTTCTCCTCTTGCAAAGAATCTCTTTCTTTCATCTCATGCTTCTAACAGTCGTTTTGGTTGGAGGGAATAAATGGTGGGAATGACCTTGGGATTACCAAGTCAATGTTTGTTTGAAGTTATTCAAATTTAATCCTAGAAAAACTCTTTTCCTGACATCACTTTCTAAGGTAAGAGAAGATTTTCTTTTCCCCTTAAAAAATGGGATTTGTTAAAATCCCCACCCATTAGAGTCTCTCTTCTCCTCTTTTTCTTAATTATTATGACTTATTTAATAATAACAAACTTAGTTAATTACTAAAATGTTGTATTACATTATAATTAATATTACTTTATTAAATATATTAATTAGTTGATTTATTTCTAAATTACTCAAATTTTAAATATTTTTAATTAAAAATTATTACTGAGCCTTAATTAATTAATGTTTATCAATATATTAAATAATTTATTGTTTGATTAATTAATCAATTGCAATTATATAAGATCTTTATGTTTAATTTCATAAATTAAATATAAATACAATTTTAGTTCATATCATTTCCATGCACAATCAAACACGTAATTATCTTCCATACATTTCATTTCCAGACATATTTTATTTCCATGCACCTACAAAATCTTAAACCAAACGGCTCCTAAAAGGGTGTCCACAAGCCTTAAATTATACCAGAGATATAGAGGTGACTTTCCTTTTGGTGCTGTCTCGTTGAATTAAGCGTGAAAGTTTGTATGCGTTCGAGGTGTAGAAGAGAGAATTACATGAAGAGGAAAAAGATCTTCAAGGACAAGTTTTTAGCATCTGTTTTTACCTTTTCTTCTTATAAAGCAAGCTCATTAGGAAAAATGTGTGTCATGTATTAGTTTTAATTCTCTGTTTTAATGTTTCTCAAATTGCAAAATAGTGGCACAAGCGTTCATGCGCTTCCTTGTAAAGGAATTCGATTTTGCATAAAGAGAGATGTTGTGAGAAAGAAAGATAGAGAAAGAAAGAGAAAAACAAGCAGTGACTTGCGATTGACGGAGGTAAGCGGTGGGGAGGTGGAGCGGCGATCGACGGTAGATGGTATGGAAAAGTGTTTGTGGTTTGACAGCTGTTAAGGAGGGTGGAGGGGTTTGCTGCGTTCGAAGAAGTTCAAGATCTTTTTTAAAAAAATTAAATTCTAAGTGTATCATTTTAATTCAAGTGTATTAAGGGGTACGGTTCTTGCCTCCCTCCTTGGAGCTCGTCCATTCATTGAGTGATCCCTTGCTCTCATGTTCGAGTGTTTGCTATTCAAGTGTAACGAACGTATATTAGTTGTGTATCAAGGTGTTTTCAAGTGTATCAGGTGTATTGGATGTATCAAGTGTATTAAGTAACTGATGTATTAAGTGTATCTGTACTTTTTTTACATTTCTTGTTTTGAATTGTGGTTTAAGCTTGTTTTCTTTTTGTTATTTTTGCAAAGGGCCAGTTGCATAAATGACATTTAATAAAATAATAATAATATAATATATAACACAAAAAATTATAATTGTTATCATTGATAGCTGCTATCAATCAATATTATCAATAGATGCTATCAGTGATAACTTTCAATTTGAGATATGTGTTATCAATGACAACCGATGACAACTGCTATCAGTGATAACTTTCAATTTAAGAAATGTGCTATCATGTGCTGTCGTTGATAGTTGCTATCAATGAATATCACGGATAGCTGCTTTCAATTATAGCTTTTAATTTGAGTAACATGCTATCAATTACTATCAATGATGGAAACACGTGTATTGAAGGTAAATTTGGAATTGTAAAAAAATTTACAAATTGATTGATCAATATTTGCTATATTCACAAATATTTTAAAGTTGTGCTATATTTTTAGATTTATTTTTGGAAAATTTGAGGAAATGGCAAAAATGGAGGAGTCATCTTGATTAATGGCAAGAAACGTGGAGAATAGGATTTATGGCAAATCACCAAATTTTCACGTGTAGGGTGTTATGACTATTCCCAAAATGCCCCTCAAATGTAATCTTTCATCCCAAATTTGTTAAATTATATTATCTTATTGTTATGTGAAATATAGTTATATATCTATTTTTAAAATGAAAAAAATCTTTCTTTCACGCCAAAAATCTTTTCCCAAATTTGTTAAATTATATTGTCACGTGTATTTTAAAATCAATCAAAATTTTGAGAGGTTAATATATTTTCAAACTTTTCATTTACGGTAGGGTTTATAAATTAATAAGCTAAGTTTGGGGAAAAAACCTGAAGAGAGCCATTAGTGGCTTGGTAGACATTGTAAACGTTGTCGGTGAGAGAGACGAACGCCACAGAGGATAGGAAGTCATGACCGGTGAAGGTTGATTCGCCGATCAACTGGTGGAGGAAATCGATCTGAGTGCTCATGTTAGGGCTCATTACAAATGTATCGAACACACCGGTCCTATCGTACGCGAGGTTCATATGGTATTTCAACTGACCCAGTCCGAACCCTACTTTCCGCCATTTGTACGGTATCAGAGACTTCACCTTCAGATACTTGGCTGCATTTTCAAAGAGAAGATTCAATGAGCCAATATTGTTGCATAATCGAACCGATTTTGATGAATGGTCTCTTCCCAGAACACAAATTGAGAATTTTTTCGAACATCGATGAGATTATCCATAAATGAATTATTTGGTCCACTTTTAAAAAAAAGATATTTTTTTTTCTTTTTAACATATTAATTGTGTCATTTACTGCAGAAGGACCAAAATAATCAGATTGGACATGCGTGTTTGACTAGTCAACTCTCCACTCTCACTATTACGGGTGGAAACACTTTACAAACCACGTGTATTTTAAAATCAATCAAATGAGTTAATTTGTCAAACAAATTTGGGGATGATGACGGCTGACTTTTGATGAAGGAAGACTGGAAGGAAGGGGGAGAGAGAAAAAGGCAGAGGGGGTAGACAAAAAGAAAAGTTAGTCGATAAGTTTTTTGGGTTAAAAAATTAGGATTAACCTTTTCGACCAATTCTTCCTTGCTGGTCGACAGGGACACTAGTGGAAATTACCGAGAAATACGGTATCGATGAAGTCAGATTCATTATTATTTTCGCATTTGAGAGGTGGCGTTGTTTCTCTTTTCCTTTTGGAGAACGACGACAATTTGAACTTGGATTTAATTATCTTAAAAATGTTGGCTTTTCCTCGGATTATCATAAAATGGGTAGGAAGCATAGGAGGATTGGGTATAGACGGTTGTCAGGTGGTCGGTTTGCTCGAGGAGAGGAAGATGTGGTTGGAGATAAGGATGATAGGTTATTGGACTCTGGGGTTGTTGTCGGTATGCATGTGAAGAATAAAGATTAGGTAGGGTAGATGAGTCGAATAATGAGTGGGTAACTGGTTGATTGGTGCATTTTGGGCTTCAATGACTAGGTATTTGTATTTTTCTTAATTTTAATTTTAAACTGTTTTGTTTTTTAATTACACAGTAACTTACCAAGTATATATTTTGGTGAGGATGTCAAATACCGAGTATGTATGTTTTGTTAATTTCAAGTAAGCATATTTTTACTGAAAAAAATATTTTTGGACTATGAAAAAGTTTCATTTACACTGTTTTTTTCCTATAACAGAGTCATAAATGACAAATACATAGTATTTGCTTCATGTATTCTATAACTCTGTTGAGTCAAGTTTATAACTCTATAACAAAGTCTTTTTTATGAGATAGTTCAGTATACTTATTGGTATACTAATTTTTCCTTCTACTAAGTTTTTTTTTAATAGTTCAATTGTTTTAATTATAAAATCATTCTAATTATATTTGGGTGAAATCTTGGTGCTTGGATAGTAGTAGAAGAATTAATTTTTAAGTATGTATTTTAAAATCAATCACATGATTTTCTTTCAAATATATATTTTAGACCTACTTCTTAATTTGTCAAACTTTCTTTCTTTCAAATACAACATATTTGAATAATACAATGCTACTTGAGTTTAGTTATTTCTTTCTATTTGTGGGTCTTAAGTCCATCATTAAAAAAAAAATTCTATATAAGGTATTTATGGATCTTAAATTTATGACTAATATTGATATTTGTGGGTCTAAGTCTATGAATAATAACTATTTTATATGATGGTTCCAATTTCTATGAAATTTGGGCGATTTTACGGTTCTTACAAGGATGTAATTTAAGTTTTTATTTTAAAAATTTTAGTTACTAGATTTTTTAATAATAATTTGGGCGATTTACGGTTCTTAGGATGATGTAATTTAAGTTTTATTTTGAAAACATTAGTTACTAGATTTTTTAATAATAATTGTTTAGAAATAGAGTTAAGATTTGATAGTTAGGATTTGAATGTTAGAAATAGTTGTTAAGATTTTAATAGTTGTTTAAGAATAGAGTGTAGATTTGATAGTTAAGATTTGAATTGTAGAAATAGATTAAGATTTGAATCTTAAGTGGTTTGAATGAGTTAAGGCAATTTGGGTCAATCATTAATTAATAATTAATAATTTAAAATTTTATTTTGTCATTTATATAATTTTAAAATTTTTTTACTATTTTTTAAAATGAAACATTGTTTTTTTTGCTATTTTCGTTGTTGCCCCTCTATTTATGTAATTACGTTATTTACTGTAATTTTTCTTTTGCAAAACTTGGAGGTTGGGTAATGGGCCTAATTTTAATTCCCAGACTTATTTTGCTCATCTTGCAATTAACCCTTTTTTAATTACGCCTAGCTATAGCTACCGACGATCGTAATAATTTGAAAGTATTAATACAACTTTATGAAATTTTGTATTATTGAGGTGAAGTATAAAGTTGAAGGGCATACTAATAATATGAAATTTAATATTTAGATTAATCAAAATGATGATGCATGATTTAATAAGTTTGATTTCTTATGGTTGTCTTGTTAATTAGTATTTAATGAAGCAAAAACTTAGAGAATTTGATGGCGGGAATATTGACAAACGAACAGCCTTTGTGATTGAAGGTGTCGCAATAATATTGGGCAAGAAGAAGCTTAATCTGAGCAGAACAATAGATGATCAATGGCAGCTCCGACAAAGAAGCACAGGTGTTAGCCTACGAGACGAGCTCTCACAAGCTTCCCGAAGATCACCACATGAATCACTTCCCCCTTCTTCCTCCTCACCCATTTGCTTCTTCTTTTACCACTCAACCAACCCAAACCATTACTCAAATCCCTCAAAACTCCATTGCATTACATGCCACCTATCCCCTTTCCCGATTTTCCAATGCCGGAACCACTTCCTCCTCTTCCATTCCATCCCTCATCGTCCTTCCTCATACCGTTTTTGCTTCATTCTGCTGCATTTTAGTCGCTCACTCTGCTTTCTCGCTTTATTTTTCTGCGATTTCAAAGGTACCCTTACTTCTCACCTCTCTACGATTTCATCTCTGGATCATTCGTATTTGATTGCTCATTTCCTCCGCTTTTTGTTTAATTGTGTTTGTTGGATACATTATTTGTGTTTTAGTTGATTTTTTGTTGAAATGGTCAATTGTCTTTGTGTCGATCGGATTGATCTGTATAGAAGTATTTGAAAATATTGATAGATCCTCTAAATTCATGAGCTTTTTGTCGTCTCTGATGATTGTTTCTGTCATTTGGATATATACGATCCTTTTGGCTCTTAAGATTGACATGTTAACATAACATCCTGATGAAACTCAGGATCTCTTGTCGGTTTTGCTGTTGCCGTTTTCTGTCTCCAGGGCTTACTAGTTACCGAGTTCCTAATAGGCAGTTGTTCTACATCTGGTTTTCAGTTTGAGCTTGATAATTAGAATTACGTCATGAGAGGGCGGCATGTTGTGGAAATATCCTCGACGTACAAACGTGGAGCGTCAAGGGACCACATAAATGCTTACGATAAATTAGAGAGTTCAGGTGTGGTAGCAATGCCTGTGTCAAGATTCTGATGATTTTTTTTGTTGTATGGAACTATATTAACTGCTTGACTACTCAATATGTTTTAGTGCGATATACTGGACACCCTTCATGGAGACGCCCCTTTCCGCATGTAGTTGTAGCGACTCTTGCTTCATTTTTGTTTGGCTACCATCTTGGGTATGTCCTCAATCATCACCACTCCATATATCATTTTTACTGTTCTTTTATCCATTGTGTTTTTCAAATTGATTTAATCAATTAGTTGTTTATGATGATGCAGTGTAGTTAATGAAACCTTAGAGAGTATTTCTCTGGACCTTGCTTTTAGTGGGAGTACATTGGCAGAAGGTGATTACGAAAACATATATTTTAGACCTGTTTGATAACAATTTGGTTTTTGAAATTGTACTTGTTTTCTCTCGATTTATACCCTACGGTTTTGAAAATATTTAAATTTATAGTCAAGTTCATCAGAAGAAAAAAGAAAAGAAAGAAAAAGGACAAGTTTTTTTTTTTAAAACTACTTTCCCTTTTTGTTTTCATAACTTGGCTTGTATTTTGCAAATATCTCCACGATGTGGATGACAAAACAAAGAAACTCATTGGTAGAAGTAGCATTTATAATCTTAATTTCCAAAAACCAAAGGGTTTTCAAATGGGCCTTAGTACTTTTATTTGTTTTTAACAAGAGCAATCTAATCTTTTATTTGAATAAAGGTCTCGTAGTAAGTACATGTTTAGGTGGTGCCTTTCTTGGATCTCTATTCAGTGGCTGGATTGCAGATGGGGTAGGGCGTCGTAGAGCATTGCAGCTTTGTGCATTACCCATGATAATCGGTGCATCAATGAGGTGAGCATTATGTGAAGTTTCTTCCTCAGTGATCCACCCCTTGGAACCATATTTGTTCTTAATATTTGGTGAATATTTAAAGGCCGTTTATTTACCATATTGATTCTTGTACATTCCTTTTTAACTTTACAATTAATACATTTTTAACGTCACAAATATGTACCACCTCCTTTTGGTTATTTTAATAATATCTCCCAATTTCAAGTTTCAAACATATCTTATCTCATTACTATATTAGTCATAAATTAATTCAGTTTTGTTAGTAACCTTCTTTTTTTGCACTAATATGATTGCAGTGCAACCACTAAAAATCTCTGGGGAATGCTTCTTGGGAGGTTATTTGTTGGAACTGGGATGGGACTTGGGCCAGCTGTTGCAGCACTTTATGTTTCTGAGGTACATAATAGCCTGATAAATTTGTACAGTTCTCCATACTCTGGTATTAAAATTAAAATCTTGCCTCCATTTGTGCATTTCTTTTAGTTATTCCCTATTCATTTTGAGCAGGTATCACCAGCTTATGTAAGAGGAACTTTTGGGAGTTTTACTCAGATTTCATCGTGTCTCGGTCTACTGGGATCCCTATTTATGGGACTTCAAGCCAAGGGAATAGTAGGTTGGTAAGTAATGTCCGAGAAAATGTGTGGTTGAAGACTACATAAAATTTTTTGTTTTATATCTATCCAGAGTGGGCAGTTCTCAATTTCTCTATGAATGTCAGCTCATATCAAAGCTCTCCTGACTGCAAGATTTTCTCAGGTGGCGGGCTTGTTTTTGGGTATCAATCATTCCTGCTGCTTTACTTGCCGTTTTGATGGAGTTTTCAGCAGAAAGTCCTCACTGGCTTTTCAAGGTCATAATCTCATGCATAATTTCAATTACCTCTTGGGAAGTTTATCAATTAGTATTTGAGAGTTCACTTTCTTCACTTGCTATGCTGGATTATAAATTGGTTGAGTTCAAAGCAAGTTTAAGAAATTACAGGTCCTGTTTCTTTCTCCTAAACATGCACATATATAATTAATTGAACGTGGTTATGTCATGCCATGGTTAAGTGATATATCTTGTATTTGAGTCATTTTCCCAGAAATTCTGACTTAGTTAACCTTTTATCCCCTTATGTTTGCTTTGTTCCTTCTTGCTCTTGTTGGTAAACATCTCAAGGTTTTCATATCATCATATCCTACTTCATTTCGTTGGTAGTTGTTGTTTCTTCCACTGGCATTGTTCAATCCGTCAGTCAGTTCAGTTCCATATGACACCACAGGATACAATAGTTACACCATTAAAGGCCCTTTGTCATTATTCTTCATGGTGCTTATAATTTCAGAATCACAGCAAATTTTTCTTCAAGATAAATTCAAGTTCTATAACCAAATTCAAATGATTTTCTGTTTCTACAATTCTGTGTTGATCTCTCATGAGTTCTATTGGATGAGTAACACAATTGATAATCGAGCATCCCACTCGTATGCCACTGTATTTTTTTTCATGCTCTCCTTTTCATGGACCATTTCTTGTTTCCATTCTGAAGTGATTTCTTTCTAACTTTTCGGGATTTGTTTCAGAGTGGAAGAACTGCTGAAGCTGAGGCTGAATTTGAGAAGCTTGTGGGAGGGGCAGATGTTAAATATGCATATGCAGAATTGTCAAAGTCTGATAAAGGAGATGATTCTGGTGCAGTAAAGTTATCAGAGTTACTCCATGGCCGCCATTTCAAAGGTAACATACAGTGTAATCACTGATCAGTTAATAGTTTCTCGCATACTTTGAACTCTTTATGAACATACTTTGAACTCTTTATGAAACTTTCTTTTTCTCTAAATTATTACATTTACATGTCAAATTTTGCAGTGGTTTTCATTGGTTCAACCCTTTTTGCTTTACAGCAGCTCTCTGGCATAAACGCGGTTTTCTATTTCTCTTCTTCTGTCTTCAAAAGTTTTGGTGTACCTTCAGATCGTGCAAATATTTGTATTGGGGTAGCAAACTTCTTAGGTATGTTGGCTCTGATTGGGACATCTTCCAGTTCCGCTGTGAGATTATGCTGGTATATACTTTATTTTTTTTCATCCTTCAGGGTCCATTGTTGCAATGCTACTGATGGATAAACTTGGAAGAAGGGTGCTGCTTCTTGGGAGTTTTTCAGGCATGGTAATTATTATAGTGCTTTTCCTGGAAAAAGTCTCTTTGGAACAGAAGGATGTCTTGGTAAAAACTGTGGGACTAAATTTCAAAACTAAACTATTAGATTATATTTTTCCAGTTCTATTTTTTATAATGTATACGAAATTTTCGTTTTAGGAAGTTCCTATAGGACCTCTATTAAGTGTCTTATGCAATCGAAACAGATGTATGCTTATGCTCTTTAAAGCATCATTTGGTCCCAAGTGAAGTCACGAACCACTTATGTAACATTTATGAGATTGATCATTAAATTACGTAAAACTAAAAATTGTTTACAAATTTATTTTAAGTGTAGCCTCGATTAGGTTTTACTTTCTACTTGCAAATGGTTTTTTTCACATTAGGGTGTTTTGTTCCAGGTAGTGTCAATGGGCCTCCAAGTGTTTGGAGCAAGCTCATACCCATCCAGCACTGAAGCATTCTATCTGTCTGCTGGTGGCATGTTACTGTGAGTAATTAACATTAGTCAAGCAAACTTGGATTGCCGAGCTAGATGATTGAATATAGAATGTTCCGTTGAGAACATTATAACCAGGTTTGTTTTGACTTGCACAAGATGAATTTTATTGCAGGTTTGTTCTGACGTTCTCTCTTGGTGCCGGTCCTGTTCCTAGCCTCCTCCTATCAGAAATATTTCCTAGTCGAATTCGAGCAAAAGCAATGGCATTTTGCATGTCGGTACATTGGGTACTATGTTTCAACCTGATATGACTTTGTTAGGATGTTCGTTTATCTGCTGTGGTGCTTTTGTTCTTTGCTTCCATATTTGATTTTTGTTTTACAATCTTGAAATTGGAACAAAATTAACAGGGGAAAACCCCCAACCTCCATAGAAGAAGCAGTAGTTGTATAGATACTCAACATAGAAGATCAATAAAGTTCTTATGTGATAAAACTCATGGGAACGGCTAAACATTCACTAGTTTACTCTGTCCACAGAAACAGAATTGTTACAGAACTTCATTGGATGTTTTGTTTTCGTTTGGCTTGTGCTTGTGCTTCCTTCACTGTTTATCGTCTTCTCTTCTGTTTTCCCCTCTCATGCAAGCAAGAAAAAGTTATGGAAATTAAGGATAAAGAAACCTTGTAGACATCTCACATTCTTGCTGGTTGGGACACGAACAGGTCATAAACTTTTTTGTCGGCTTACTCTTCCTGCCATTACTGGAGCAAATAGGAGCCCAGATCCTGTACACAATTTTCGGTGCATTTTGCTTGATATCAGTGATTTTTGTGAAGAGAAATGTAGTGGAGACAAAAGGAAAATCACTTCAGGAAATTGAAATGGCACTTCTTCCAGTAGAGTAGAGGTACTACTTGATATACTTGGATGAAATCATCCTCTTCTTTGTTTCTTCCTATAATACGACAGAAGACAATAGTTAATTTCATAGTCATTTGAACTCCTAATATTCCATCTTCGTGGTATTCAGAAGTTTTCTGTTAGGAAAATTATGCAATGTCCTGGTATATGTTTCTGTTGATCTTCCCACTCTTCTTTTCAGGGAAAAAAAACAGATAATCATCTTGCATATATTTAGCACAATCCGTTGTTCGAAGTGAGAAACTTTACAAGAGCATAGAACAACTTTGGAATTTAAAGTTTCAAGACCTTTACCTGGTCGCTTGCTAGAATGGTATTGATTCTCTTCAAGGCTGTCTTATATTTTGACCCCATTCAGGCCATTGATTCTTTATATATAATCATTTCTTTTTTCCTTTTCTTTTCCTTGATAATGAAAAGAAAGTTCACCAAATGGCAAATACCACTGGTCAAAGTTCTAATTTCTCTATCCATTGATTATTTATGTAATTTTGACCTTCACAGCTTATACCTACGAGTTCTCACAAGGCTGCATGTTCATATAAAACATATTTGTAACATGCATCCATTTGTTTTGAGTGACAATGTGTTCACTTCACATATCTTATCCAGAGATTTGAGGTTTGGCTGAGATATGAGAAATTTTGAAACGAATGGTAATAAATTAATATTATTATTATTATTATTATTTCTTTCTTGGGTCAGTTACTATGTCTCATATGACTTATTACTGATTTGAAGGACAACTATTGGGTGGTTGCAGTGTAGCTTATTTTTTGTCATTACCTATTGTGTTGCTGTTGAGCCATCATTGTCCAGGAATGTAGCCCTGATTTAATGTGGTCAGGATTTTGATTGAGATTGTGCTTTTTTCCAGATTCGTTCATTGGAATCTGATTGAATGGCTTTGATTTGAAGATCAAAATATTAAAGTTTTTTTGTTCGTTTTATTTAGGTTGAAATGTCACAGTCAATATGATTTGGAAGGAGGAAATTAAGTTTTGGTATTGTGAATCTCTCCACTTTTTATAACTGTTGATAGAAGTATATGGATAGAATTTCAACAATTCAACCAAAAAAAAAAAATAACAATTATGAAAGTTTATAAGAATCAATCCCTAAGTTAAGTTAAGTATTATTATTTACGTTAAATTAAAAAAAATACCTTTGAACTTTAAGTTTTGTCTCAAAATTATTCATAAACTTTGAAAGGTTCCAAATTACTATCGAATTTTGGGTGGCGTTAAAAATACTTTTCAAATTTGAGACATTTCAAAAATATATTTGAACTTTCAGAATCGTTTAAAAAAATATTTTTACGTGGTCGTTAAATACTCTTGATCTACACCTTCATGACATGATAAAATTGAAAATTATGGAGCCTTATTTATTTATTTTGGAATTATTGGAGGGAATAGAACAAAAATAGGGGAAGATTTAATTTGTGAACCCTGTGGAAGATGAATGAACAGAAACGCCATGGAATAAATGTTGTGTGGAAGATGGAACAACCCAATAGAACACAACAAACATTTACAATAAAGGTATAAAATCTGTAACCAATTGCTTTTTCAGAGAGCACTTTTCCAATGAAATCTATTGTGAGGGTCTTTTTGTCCCTTTGGTTTTCTTGTGGGTTAAGAACATTTTGACTCAACAGATGTTAAATCTAATCGGTAGTATTTTTTAAATAAATTAAAATCCCAACCAAATAGGAGCCACGTCAACGCCAGGTAAAATGATTTTGATTTTTAACTGTACACGTCATTTTCCTTTTGTTTTTATTGATGGTGAGGATATTTTTAAACAAAATTTGAAAAGTTCAACGGGTATATATACATATATTTTTTTTTTCTTTTTAATCCATTAGTTATTTTGTTAATACTTTTAGTTTTTGTAATGGATATGCTTTTAGTTTTACCATGTTTGGTAAAAAGAAAAGACATTGCCTCCCCCCTAGGCCCTAAACCCTTATATCTATTATGGGTATATCATATATGGATGAAAATATTCCTATTTTTGTGAGGTTAAATTGTCCCAAATTAACTAAAAACTTACATTATATTAACCATATTTATGGAATGATTGAAATTTGTAAACTCCATGCTTCAGTTCCAAGTTAAGTTTAATTTTGTAATGTGAGCTCTTACCATCTCATCAATGTTAGGATGTTAATTACAGCTCTATCAAATGGATAAGCTAACATGCTTCAATACAAAAATTATTAGAAGGGTAAGAGCAAGCACAATGATCAATGATTATTCTACTTTCCTTGGTTGAAAGATGATAACAAACCCATTGTTGTTAGTTTTGGATGGAAACTGTTAATGTTTTGTTTAAAAAAATACTCTTAATCTTAAAATTTTAGAAGTTTAAAAAATACCCCCATTTCATAACTTTTAAAAGATTCATTAACATATACTCTTCACCTTAGAAAAATAAATAAATGTTTCTTTTATTAATATAGTTACTAATTTGTTTGACGTTTTATTTAGTTAAAAAGGAACCAAAGTTTAGAACAAATTACATAGATATCTTTCTTTTGTTCGTATAGATACTCACATTTGGTCTCATTTTTTCAATTTTTACACCAATTTTGTCACAACAAAATATATACCATAACTTCAAGTTAAGACATAACATCCTACCGAACTCCAAAAATAAAAACCTTCTCTTAAAATTTATCAAAACTATACATAACCATGTACAAAAAGAACATATTTGATTATTATCACACACTCAACTCTAATTTATTATCTTGTAAAAACATATAAGTCCTAAGGCTTTTCCATTGTGTTTTTTTTATTATTATTGTTATCGTTATTATTATAATCTATATACTTGACCTGAAAAGGTCAAGTTTATTTAAAATGAGATAAACAAAAGGTTAAATATTTAACAAGGAGATAAAATGGGAGAAAAAAACATAGAAAATAGAGAAGTGAGAGTTGATGAGGTGCAGATAAATGGTAATAGTTTTTATTTGTTTTTATTTTTTGTTTTCTTCTAAAGTAAGAGTATAAATAGAACTTTTGAAAGTTTATAGATATTTATGCTAACGAGTTGTTAACGGTTTTTATTCATATATCAATAGTATCAGTATTTTTTGACATTTTCTTTAAGTTTAAGGGTATTTTTTAAAAACTTTTGAAAGTTCAAGTGTATATTTTTTTAAACGAAACACTAACGATTCCATCCAAATCTACCGATAGGGGAATTTTTGAACTTTTTTTTGAAGTATAAGGGTATTTTGATACAAAAATCAAAGTTTAAGAACATTTTGTATAATTTAATGGTAGGAATTAGGATTAAAGTATTTTCATTGATACACAAAATCTTGAACTAGGAGTTTAAAATTAAAATTGTGTGAACCAAAGGTATATATATATATATATATATAAGTTTTATGGATCTTTCAATATGGTAAAAAAGAAATTGTGGCTCAAATTCAGATGATTCAAGTTCACCACTTACACTTTATCACAAAAATCAGGGAATATATGGAAGAAGAATTTAAACATGTTTCTTCAAAAGAAACAGTAAAAAGTTAGCATTAACTCCTAATTAACATGGAGAATATATTTATATATATATGGATATCCCAAATGATTGGGGCAGGTAAAAAGAAGATGGCTTAAAAAGTGTCATTGTAAGCTTGAGCCCAATAATCAGCTCCATTAATGTCACTTTGTACATGCTGTGTGCAAGATACAGGTACCAAACAAAGCCCTCTACCCCTCAAGTCCTTTCCTTTTTCTTCTTCATCCTCCTGTCCATAAAAACATTTACTCAAACTAACTCGGTCTGTTTCATAACCAATGTTAATTACATCTATATATTCATCACTTTTAGAAACTAATCTTAGTTTACGAAAACTCCATTCGATAACTATATCGATTGTGTTTTTGCTATTTAGGTTTTCATTGTTAGAGCTAATTATAAATATTCGTACATGTGAGGCTTTTTATATATATTATTTGTTATCTATTTAATTTTTTTGGGCTGTTTTCAAAATTAGCTAGGTTATATTAGTGATATAGCTAGAGAAGAAAGAATTCTCTTTCAAAATTGGGATTCATTTTATTTGTTTTCTTGCAATTTTTTCTTCTCATTTTATCTATTTGAAATAATGTCTTGACTAAATGAATACCAAATTCAGTAATCTTTAAGATGACAAATTTAAGAGTATCACATGTATGACCTACCACATTCTAAGGACCAAAAGTTTTAAAATAAATAAAAAAAAAAAAGTAAACATTTGAAAGACCTAATTTTTTACACTAAATAGTACTTTTAAGTGTCAATTTTCAAATTTCCATCCTTTTTATTAACCAAAAAATGAATCAACCAATTAATTAAGCTTAGATTTGAAAATGATCCTAATACGATAAAATTTAAAGAAAACACAGTTGTCAATTCGAGCATAGTGAATGAGATACCAATTATTATTCCAAAGATTTTAACCTTCTTTCACTATCCATTTGCAAAACTCAATAAATATATATATATGTATATATATATATATAATTAATGATATGGGTATAATATCCTATAAAAATGATGATGAGAATGATGGGTGTGTAATTGGTAATAAACACACACAAATATATAGAGAGATAAGATTAAAAAAGCATACACACACACACCTGGGAATGAGGTAGTTTTCTTTTCTGGCTATTGTCATTCAAGAGCTGCATGCAATAATATAATGCCCAATAAATTAATAAAAATAAACATATAATAATTATAATATAACTAATTTTAATTTTTAGCAAACCATTTAATAATGATTCCAAAACAATTAGGAAGTCACAAATAATGCTTTTAGGTAACCTTTGAATAATGATAAAGTTGTATAAAAAGCTGAGAACCTTGTTCTTTCACTTCTTTTCCTTTATGAATAAAATAGATTTTTTTTTCTTTTTTGCCTTTTTTTTTTATATTTTAATCACTTTTTTTTTTTGAGATGCTTTCATATTTTATTTGGATTTTTCTCTCTTTATTTAAAGAAATGATGGATCCAATAAAAGCATATATTTACCTGACCAAGATCTTCAGCAAATACACAACTTCTTCCATTATTTTCATCTTTAACTTCTCTCAAATAATTTCCATCATTTAATGTTCTCTTCAAAGTACACAAAAGCATATATATTCATAATATAATTAGTTTTTCATATCTTTTTTCAATTAATAGGAAAAAAAAAAGGTTCTTGGGGTTTGAATGGAAATGTAGAAATTGGGTCAAAGTTTTCAACTTTTTTATTTTTTTTTAGAAAAAGGAATTTTCTTTTTGAGTAATGAAGAAAATGGTCAAATGGGGTTTTGAAGAAATTAAGGGATCTTACAAGTTGCTCCTTTTTGTTTGTGGATTTTGATGAATTGCCCAAATATGGAGAGATAAGAGCCTGAAATATATTCAACAACTCTTCTTTTTTAAAAAACATGGGGGAAACTGGAAAAAGAATCATTAAATTCACAAATATTTGGAGTAGAATCACTCATTTTCAATTTAGGTTTAGAGAAAGCTTGACCTCAATTTGACTCTGAAGGAATCTCACATACCCAATAGCCTCTGACAAGACAGAAGCAGTGTCAGTCTGCAAAAAAACACAAAAAAAGGAACAAAAAAAAGGAAAAAAAAAACACAACACCATGGAGAAGTATTCTTTTAATGTCATAAAACAAGAAGAAAAAGACCAATATGAACTTAAAGAACCTTTTTTTTTTTTTCTTTTTTGGTATATTGAAATGAAGAAGAGAAAAAAAAAACCAGAGAATAATATAATAAAATGATCTTAAAACAATGATCTTTATTTTAACTATACCTTTCCAAATGGAGAAACCAACTGGTGGAGAGCTGTGATTCTATCCCCTACCTTCTCCTTTCTCACCTGATTCACAACACAAAATCAGAAGAAGAAAATAAAATTATTTTTTTTTAAAAGGGGTTTAGTTTAATGTTTTAATCCAAATTAATCGATATACAGAGTCGTTTCTCCGTCATGTTTACCTTCACCGGTGGCTGCCCCGAGGCAGGCTGAACCCTAGCCTTCTTCCACACACCTCCATTGGTGGTTGGACTAGCACACTTGATCATACAACACAAAATTTAAAATTTATTAAAAAAATAAAATTGAAGCTAAGGAAATTAAAAAAAAAAACATATATATATATTTTTACCTCAGATGAAAAATTGTGATCAAGGATTTGATTTTTGGAATCAACTTTGTTGAAAGAGAAATCCAATAAAGCATTATTATTATTGATAGAAGATTTGGGAGAAGAAGAAACAGTAAGTGGCCTTGTAATTTGAGAGAGCTTAGCTGATGAAGAAGAAGAAGATGAAGAAGGTGATGATAATTCTTTTTCATTATTATTATTCCATAAAAATCCCAAACTCTTACTATTTTGTGAACAAGCAATTTCCTGTTTCATCTGATCATGATCATGATGATCAAAATCATTATTATGATCTTGATGATGATGATGATCACCAACTCCAAATCTTGAAAATGGAATCAATATTCTCCCTCCCAAATTTTCCAACTTTTTTTGTTGTTGAAAGTTATTATTCAAACCCAACTTATCTTCATCAACAACATCCTCTTCTTGCAATCCACCTCTGAAAAAAAAAAAGACACAAAATTTAAATTTTCATTAAAAAAAATAGAGAACAAATTGATTAAATAGGTGGGAAATTTGAAATATTTACAAAAGTAATTGACTCCATGATTGAGAATTGGGGTCTTGATTATGATGATGATCAGCCATGGAACTCAAAGGAAGTGATGAAGATGATCCAAGAACAAATTGAGGAGATTTTGGTGGAAACATGTTCCACCAATTACTAGGGTTTCCACCCATCATTTCCCTTCAAGAAAACTTTCTCCCCAAAAATATATCACCTTTTTTTTTTAAAGTTTATGCTTTCAAAGAGAATCAAACCCACCTGAAAAAAAATATATTTTGAGAAAAAAAAAAGGAAAAAAGGAAAAAGAGAGAAAGAAAGAGAACAACTTTACTTTTGTGTTGCTTTCTATCCACACTTTGTCATATATATTTATCCAAACAAAACCCTAATTAGCTAAAAACCCTTTAGATTTCTTTTTTTTTTTTTTTTTTAATTTCTTTGAATTCTCAAATGGGGTGGAAAGATTTGAAGGAAACTTGTTAAATTGTTTATGATCTAGGCAAATAGCAGTTTACAGAGAAGTACTTCTCTGCATTAATTTTTATATATAATAGTTAGATATTCTTTGGCCTTTACTTTTCTATAAAGTTATAGCATCATAAAGCTGGTGGGTTGTTTTTCCAGGTCATTAAATTTGTTGATGTTTTTTCTTTTGGAGATAAATTGAGGAGCTTGAAGATTTCTGGGGATTTTATTATTATTATTATTTGGATTATTTAGGGTTCTATATATTATATACTATGTTTTGCTGGTTGCTATATATATTTAATTTCCTGATATGGTTGGAAGTTCTTAAAATTTGTACCTTAAATGTGTGTTTAATTAATTTAGTCTCTCACTAATGGGTGAATATTAGCATTAGCTAGTGATGAAGGTAGGTTTTTAGTGTGAATTGGTAGAAATTTAGAGGAGGAAAAAAGATTGAAGTAGAGTGTTCCGTTCCAAGAGATTAAATTTTTTAATGCAAATTTTGGACTTACTCTTGCTTCCTAATCATTTCTTTTTTAGTTTTAAAATTTTGAAAATTATTCTTCCATTTTCTTACATTGGTGTGCAACTTGTTTTTTTAAGTACAACATTTGTTTCTATTTGACAAATTCTGAAAACAAAAACAAGTCTTCTAAAACCGTTTTCTTTCTAAAACCGTTTTCTTTTAGAATTTTCAAAATTTGAGTTAGTTTTTGAAAAACATTGGTAAAAAATATACAACAAAAACAAGAAGTTTATGAACAAAAATAGCTTTTATAGTTTTATTTGAGTTAACTTTGGAATGACCATTATATGTTAGGGTTTGGTATGCAAGCATATGCTTTAGGTAGTAATAGTATAATATATATTTGTGTAATAATTGACACATTAAATTAGAATAATATAATAATATAATAATATAATATATGGTGCAAGATCTAAGTGGGTTAATAAAATAATGAGAGGAAGGCAAATAGAAGACAATGGCTAAGGAATGTCCTTGAAATTAGTGAACTCCAACCCTACATTTTATTGTACACCTACTACTATATCTTTTCTTATATATATTCAAATTTTGGATCTATGCATCTTTCGTTCAATATGTTGTCACTGCCCTCGTGAGAAAAACAAAGTGGCTCCGTGTTATTACGACTTTGATATCTTTTTTAAAGTGTTCTTTGAGCTGGATAAATATTTTTTTCATTTAGTATTTTTTTAACACTTCGACTTTTAGAGATGATATAGATGAACCAAAATCACATAATGTATCTATGATATATAAAATCTTAAAATACACGATGAGTTCGATTGATTAAGTCCACTAAATAATTGTATTTACTATTATATTAAAATAAGGCAATTAATTCAAAGAAATGATGTGTTTTATGTTTTCTACTTTTTAATGATAGAAATCGTCATAGATTGGAGTGCAAAAGAACTTTTTTTTTTTTTCTCAAAAGTGATTTCTCAGTTCAAACCCAAAGTTAAAAGAAACTGATTTTTTTAGGGGAAAAAAAAAAGAGTAAAGTTTAAAACCAAATAATGGATGTATATATGACTTTTATTCCAAATCAAAGAGCGGGGGGGGGGGGGGGGGGGGGGGGAAGCA
>JBBPDJ010000017.1:8057114-8074133 GCA_037974625.1 Cucumis cinereus
CCCCCCCCCCCCCCCCCCCCCCCCCCCCCCCCCCCCCCCCCCCCCCCCCCCCCCCCCCCCCCCACCACTAAAACAAAAAAAAAACCCTAAACCCGCTCCCTTCCAACTCCAAAATAATTCATAAATTACATTTTTTTTAGGTTACATTATTTAATCCTTGAATTATCTAAATTACTAATTCAATACTCTTTCAAGTTTGATATTTTTTTATCTCCATTCATTTGTTTAATACATAGTTAAAGGTTTAGAGTGTCACTAGATATGAAGTTTAAAATTATATTGGTTGATTTCAAAATTTAGTCAAAAGAAAACATTTCTAATTTCACGTGACAGCAACAGTAAATTTATAGCTTGAGAAAGAGAGGTCCTACGAAAAAACACACCATTTTAGGCTCTCTCACTCAACCATATGGACGTGTTTTTCTTTGATTTAAAACGGAAGTTAATTAGAGTTTTATCATTTATATTGTACTTGTTATTTCCCATCCTTCCAATTATGGCATATCCAATTTGACCTGCATGCCTCATTTGGCATATCCAATTTTTCACTTAAAGAAATTATATTTTCTTGATTATAAGAAATTAAAAACTAAAAGAAATATACCGAAAGTTATATTCCTCGTCCTTATTCGTGTATGCAAGGTAAATCATCGAATTCCTCCGTAAACTCAACCTCCTCTTTTGTTTTGGATTAAACTAAAAAAAAATATACCCTAAAATCATATTCATCGTTCTTATTCGTTTTATATATATATATTGAAAAAACGACATATTCATCGTTCTTATTCGTTTTATATATATATATTGAAAAAACGACGTGTTTTTAGACATATTTGTATCTTAGTTTTTCATAAATTAGCGAATTGTTGTATCCGCATATCTGTGTCTATTCATCATAGCTTGCATGCAATAAACCCATTACTGAATGGTAATAAGACCACTATAACTGCAAATCAAGCGATGAGATGCAGTCAAAGAATTTTTTAGATTCAACTCAATCATTGAGGGTTTTTAATTTCTTTAATCTAAATAATAACTGTTATCGTAAAGTGAACTCAACCCAACCCAACCATGAAACATTAGGGTTGGGTTGTTCGGTATATTCGAGTCATTTATTTAAGTTTTTTTTCTAAAAAGAAATAAAATGTTAATCCGTAAAAATTGGAAGTTATTTATATATATTGAATTAAGATTAAAAGCTCAATTTCAATTTAAATAATGAAATTTTCTTTTAGAGTACTAAAAGCTATTTTTAGGAGTGGTTGGAAATAGATTATCTAAAAATATGAATGAAAATAAATAAATTAAGTAAATCCAAGAACCAACTCAATTCATAAAATTTTCCTAACCAAATGTGAGTTTGCTACGAAATCAACAATTAAGCAATGTGGAGATTATCAACACATGTATATGTGGTTCACTAAACGCCACTAGGTTAGAGAGTGCAGTTCTTTAAATTCTAAAGTCAAAAACGTAAATACTTAATTACGAAAAACTGAAGAGCTTTCAACGAAGTTGATACTCAATTACATCTCTACATCGGATGTTGGTGAACGTAAAAATGAAAGGCGAAAAAAGTGTGGGTGATGTTGATGGAGTTCGTTAATCACAATACTGCACATTAGGTATTATTTTGATTTTTTTTTCTTTTTTTAATCTTACTCTCCAAACATTCTTCCTTAAAATTTGTGCACCATTCTAACTTTGGTCTAAAAATTTGTTTTGTTTGTGTTATTTTCTTATTAACTTTGTCCTTGTGTATGTTTCCAAGATATCATAAAATTAAATTTTGAATGAGCCCAAAATATACTTATGATCAAGACGACATACATTAAATCAACTCTACCAAGGCTATGTAACAATACGAAGTTATCAAATTGATGAACAAAATATATAGAATTTTGGAAGGGTGTTAAAAGAATATATTTGCAGAAAGTTTTTGTAAATTTTCTTGTATTCTAGTAAACTTCAAGAAGTGAAAAACTATTTTAAAAAATACAGATCAAACTGAGGGTTTGTGAAATTGCATCAATGAATCAATAACCCTAATTACATGTATAACCATCTCCATTGTCCAATTGTATAATCACCATCAAAAGATTAAACAAACGTCGAAAGTGCTATTTCGAATCAGGTGTATGGAAGGGTTTTTAACATTATGCTAATGAAACTTGAGTTTTGCTACTTTTTCAATGGAAAGTTCAAATGTTGCTATAGACCACCATTTCCTTTATTAATTTAACTCTTAAAAATCATCTTTTTCAAAAAAAAAAAAAAAAAAAAATAGATTTAAATGTTAAAGTGTCTGATCTTGAAAATAAATCATTTTAAAAAGATGAAATGTTTAATAATCATTTACAATAGATTTTGGTACACTTTCAAATTCTATTTTAAACAATTTTTATCCAACAAAATTTAAAAATGACTTTTTACTGTTTTTTAAACATTTTTATTTAAAAATGACTTTTTCAAAAAATATATACAGATATATATTTTTTTTTCTGGTCAATCCAATTCCAAACAAACCCTTCAATTTATCTAACAACTAAGCCACCAAAGCCACGTTTGCACAAGTAATGAAAATGTAAAAATCAAACCATAGTTTCGATTGCGCTTGTTGTTGACTAGTAAGGCCCACCTCCAAACTTGTAACCAAACCACACAATCTAATTAAGGAATGAATAGTGTTGCATGTGATTGTGCTTAAAAATTACGTACAATCCACTACGTCTACATTATTGTTACCGTTACAGATGTTACTATTACTATATGAATAGTATGATCTATCACATTTACTGTTACCTTTATTTTAACCTCGATCTATCACCGTTATCACTACTGCTTAAGATTAAATAGTAATGATAACAGTTACAATAAATGCTATAGAACGTGATTCAAAGAGAATGCAATCAAAAGCAATCATTACATTTGTGATTTAGGCTCACTGCGATTGTTCATCAAAATTCCATTACAGTTTGGAAAACTTGGCCCTACATCAATATTTTCTCAACAACCTAAAATAGAGACAGACCTAAAAAGTCATAAAAGTAATTTAACACGAGAGTGAAAAAAATAGGGAACTCTTCCACGAGAAAGTATCTATCTAATCCCTGAGCAAAAGTTTAAACAAGCGTGGAAAGTGCAATCCTAGCATTATTACAGCCTTTGAAAGTGCAATCACTGTCCCCACTCTTTCAAACATATCAAATGTTATCAAATTCTTAATCATTAGACTCTGTTTCTGTGTGTGTGTGTGTGTGTATATATATATATAATATAATATAATATAAATTAAAGGCCACAGAAACTTTCCAAAGTAAAAAATTTGTAGGAGGGTAAAGAAAGAAGCATATTATTTCCTCTTTGTAACTTCTGCATGGTAACTTAATCACAGAGTAATCAGTGAGTGCCTAAACTACAGATTTACCAAAGTAAAAAAGAATGAGCTTAGTAGGCTACTACACAATACAAGATATGCTTTTCCAGGGAATTT
Organism: Cucumis cinereus; assembly: GCA_037974625.1. Classification (NCBI taxonomy): domain Eukaryota; kingdom Viridiplantae; phylum Streptophyta; class Magnoliopsida; order Cucurbitales; family Cucurbitaceae; genus Cucumis; species Cucumis cinereus. Next base: position 8,060,608 of record JBBPDJ010000017.1, read on the forward strand.
TGATTCTTCTCTGTAAGCATGTGATGGATGCTTCAAGCAATAAATAAAATAAATATTAAATGCAACATTGAAGCAATTTTCCTTTTTCTTATTAATATCACTATACTTGGAATTCTATTTCCTCCCGCTGTGCCTGGGGAACAATCATCTTTTAAGATTTGTAGTAGTACCTTCAACATGCCGCTGCATGGCCACCACAGGCTCACTGCATCTCGAGCATCTAAATGATTGAGTTGCCATGCATCGTGTCCGTAGGCAATAGTAACAGTATCTGGAAAAGAGACAATACATAATAAAATATACGTTACTAATACTTTTCAGTTTTCTCCCTGAAACCCCTAAGTTGATGAGGGGTTTATACAATTATATAGACATGAAATACAGCAAGCTATCTTTGTGACTTGTGAGTGTTAATGGACATTGGACGGTTACATCATATGACTTTCATTGAAATAATGAAAGAATACACAAGCGCGCAAAAAAACAAGCCCACAAAAAGAGGAATCTCACTACAAGGGACTCTAGCTAAACAAATCAAGTTCATCGAATAATTACAAAAAGCCTTTGATATCGAAGCCTAATGAGAGTAGGAAATCTGTTTTTTGTCAAGTGTATCATCACTAAGTCTCCTTCTTCAAGTATCATTTCTCTTGTAGGTTCGTCTTTGGCTTCTTTATTAGACAAAGTTGTCTTTATCAAGTGATCATGGACTTCTTTGTGCAATTCTTGTATTCTCTCAACCATATTTTCAGCTTCAATACTTACATCCACTGTGGAAGGTAAAGTTGGCAAGGTCAAATGTGAGTCTTGGGACTCATGTATGCATGATTTCAAATGGACATTTGCCCGTTGATCTTTTCTTCATATTATTGAAGGCAAATTCAACTTGGGCAAGAGCTAAATCCCATTGCTTAGGTTTAGAACCACTTAGGCATCGTATCAAGTTTCCCAAGGTTCTAATAGTTACTTCAGTCTGACCATTTGTCTGTGGATGGGAAGTAGTGCTGAACTTCAAAGTAGTGTCAAGTTTCTTCCCTAGAGCTCGCCAAAAGTGGCTAAGAAACTTATCTCGGTCAGAAACAATGGATTTAGCCTTAGGTAGTCCGTGGAGTCTTAACAACTTCTCTAAAGAAGAGATTAGCAATGTATACTGCGTAACTTGTTTCCTTGCAGGCCAGAAAATGAGACATCTTACTAAAACGATCAACCACCACCATAACTGAATCATATCCTCGTGTTTTGGGTAGACCAAGCACAAAATAAATGGATAAGCTTCCCAAGTGGTTGTGGGGATCGGTAATGGAGTAAATAATCCAGCGTTCGTATAAGTACCTTTAGCTTTTTGACAAACAGCACATCTTCCAACAAAATTAGTGACATCATTCCGGAGTTGTGGCCAATAGAATGGAGTGACACTATTTCAAATGTATTGTCTTGGCCAAAATGTCCAGTTAAGCCTCTCAAATGTGCCTCTTTTAGAAGGGCTTCTTGAAGAGAAGTGGAGGCATACACAAAAGCTCTCCTTTGAATAAGAAACCATCCACAATATGGAAGTCTTCAGCACTAAAAAAGTGAGTACATTTGTACCAAATATCAGCAAGATCTTTATCATCCTCATATAGGTCAGGGAGGTGAGAAAACGCAGTCACTTCCGTGGCTAAGGAAGTGAGAATTAAACTGTTTCTGCTTAAGGCATCAGCAACTTTATTCTCTTTGCCAAATTTGTGCTTTATCACAAATTCAAATCTTTGTGTAAAGAAAATCCACCGTGCAAGCATACGAATAATGTTCTTTTGAGATTGCAAGTATTTGAGTGAGAAGTGGTCTGTGAGTAGGAGGAACTCTTTCGACAAGAGGTAATGTTCACATTGTTTCAAAGCTCTCACAAGAGCATACAATTCTTGCTCATAACTGATCCATGCTTGCCTTGAACTACTTAGCTTCTCACTGAAAAATTTGATAGGATGCCCTTGTTGGGACAAAACTCCACCAAAGCCAAGCCCACAAGCATCTACTTCCACTTCAAAAAGGGCTGAAAAATCCGGGTAACTTCAAAACGGGACTACTGCCAAGCTTTTCTTTAATATCATCAAAACTGTCTTGCTGTGTTTCTGTCCCCAAAAGAAGCTCCCTTTCTTCAAAGGGTCAGTCATAGGGGCTGTAATTGAACTAAAATTCTTGATGAACTTCCGGTAGAAAGATGCCAAGCACAGGAAAGCTTGTATATCTCTCAATTTTGAGGGAGTAGGCCACTGCCTCACTGCTTCTACCTTTTTTGGATCCACCTTGATGTGATTGTGGCCAATAAGAAAGCCAGGAAATGAAATCTCCATTACCACGAATAGACACTTTTTGAAGTTGATGTATAATTCAGCTTCTTTCAAGGCTTGAAATAAACGATGTAAATGCTGCAAATGTTCTTCCTTACTTCTGCTGTATACTAGAATATCATCAAAGTAAACACCACGAACTTAGTGAGAAATGGATGTAACACATGGTTCATAAGGTGCATGAAGGTGCTTGGTGCATTTGAGAGGCCAAATGGCATAACAAGCCATTCGAAAAGTCCTTCATTAGTCTTCAAAGTTGTCTTCCATTCATCACCGGACCTTATTCAAATTTGATGGTATCCATTCTTCAAGTTAACCTTCGAAAAAATCAATCCTCCACCAAGTTGGTCAAGTAAATCGCCAATTCTTGGGATTGGGAAACAGTATTTCACCGTAATACGGTGATGGCTCTAACACACATACTCCAACTACCATCTTTCTTTGGAGTGAGGAGAGCCGGCACCGCGCAAGGACTCAAGCTTGGCTGAATAAGTTCTTTCTTTAGAAGTTCCTCGATGTGTTGATGTAGGATCTCATACTCTTTAGGGCTCATTCGATAATGAGACAGATTGGGAAGCGAAGCCCACGAAATTAAGTCAACGTGATGTTGAATATCTCTCAAGGGTGGTAATCCCACTGGTTCTTGCTTAATTTGGAGAAATTCATCAAGCAATTGTTGAACTTCTTTAGGGACTTCACGGTCTTCATCTTCAATGGACTTTTCAACAACAAGTCCCAATACGCTCCTTCTCTCTCCTTTAACAGCATCCTTCTACTTATTGTGGTAAACAAGTGGTTGCTCCTCTTCTTTGTTGAATTGACACCTTCATCTTTCTTGGTCAAAGGTAGCAATACCATCTTCTTGTCCATCCATTGAAATTCATATGTATTCTCACTCCCCTTATGCAGGCTCGAGTATCTTATTGTCATGGTCTCCCCAAGAGAATGTGACACACATCCATCTCCAACACATCACAAACTATTTGATCTTTGAAGCTATTTCCAATTGTCAATGGGACGGTGCATATCTCAGCAACTTGGACTTCTCCTCCTTTCTTCACCCACCCAATCTTGTAAGCACTTGGATGAGGTTCAGTCTTCAAATTCAAGGCTACCAATAACTTCTTGACAATGAAATTCTCACTGCTTCCACTGTCTATGATGATATTGCACACTTTGTTGTTGATGTTGCATCTTGTCTTGATAAGCCAATGTCGTTAAGGGTGTGATTCTCCCTTGGGTGTGATCAAGACTCTTTGAAGAACACAAGAAACTCAATCTCCCTCATCTAATTCAATCACCTATGCCTCTCCTTTACTTTATTCAATGTTCTCGAACGATTCTTCATCATCAATAAATGCTACTATTTTGCGTTGAGGACACTCATTGGAAGGGTGTCCGATTTGGCCACACCTATAACAAACACCTTTTGAAGGATCGAACGTACGGGTTTAGGTCTTTCTTCTTGCCATTGGCTTTTGTTTTCTCTCTATTATGGCTTCTTGATTGTCTCTCTCCTTCTTTGCCTTTATTTGTGGTTGTTTGGGGTATAATATCCTTGTTCTTGCTATTAAAGTTGGTTCTTCTACTAGTAGATGCTTCCCATATTACTCTTCTTGAAGCATTATTGGAGTGAATCTCGTTCAACTCTTCTACTGTCTTGGCGAAGGCAATAGCATCGGTTAAAAAATGAAAAGCTTGGAATTTTACCTTTTCTTTAATGCCCATTCGAATCCCGTCGGTGAAGCTAGCAATTAGATGGTGCTCATTTTCAGCCAAGTGGGTTATTGCACCTAACCAGTGGAATTCTTCAACATAATCAGCCACCTTCCTTACTCCTTGTCAGCAATTTTGATATTTATTGAATAGGGTTTGTTCCTAATTGGAAGAAAGGAATCTCTTCTTTATCAACTTCTTCATCTTGTCCCAAGAACGAATGGACCTCTTCCTTTGTCTCTCACGGTTTCCCTCTAGTTGGTCCCACCATGTCGAGGCTTTTCCTTTCAACTCGAGAGCTACCAATTTCACCTTCTTGTACTTCGGAGTGTTCATGTAATCAAAGAAGTTCTTCGTGTTCTTGAGCCAATCAAGAAACGCTTCTATATCTCTCTTTCCAATGAAAACTGGCAAATCAACCTTTATTTTGTAGTCATGAACTTCAAATCTTTCTTCCCTTCTTCTTCTTGGTGCATAAACGTCTTCTTCTTGATCATCATAGCTTGAAGAATCCAAATCTTGGGATTCTTTGAGCATTTCTTGAATATTGGTTGTCTTTTTGGATTTTATTGGACTTGTCTTTGCATTCTTGGAAGCCTTTCTTGGTGATCTTCATACTGAATTCTTACATTTCTCCTTGGACCACCGCCTCACCTTCCCCTTCCTCTCCATTCTTACTCAATTGGTTGATCATGTTCTTGAAAATGAGGGCTGCTTCCATTCTTTCTACCTTTCGAGTAAGGGTGTTCATGTTTTTTTGAAGATTGGTTAACGTCACATGCATTCCCTCCACAGAAGACTCAACGAACAGCAAGCGTCGAGTTGATGTTCTTGAGAGAGGGTAGGGATCTCTTCCACCTCTTGTTGTTCCACAGAGTTGTCCTTCTCAATCGGTAGATTAGCTCTTCTTCCGGCCATCGGTCCCGAATCTTGGAGTTGCTCTGATACCAATTTGGTGTAAACCAAAAGTCTTATTTCTCTTATCAAATGATTATCCACTCAGAATGAGAGAGGGATGTTTTATCTATAGTGAAAGTTAGTTACAATGTGGTAGTTACAAAACAATAACTAACTAATGATTAGTAACTAACTAACAGTAACTAATGTAACTGTACTAACTACTAAGCCTTTTGGCCTCACTAACAACTCTATGACAAACACTACTCATGCCAAACGTATGGAAGAAAGCATTCCAAACAAAGCTCGCCAACTCACAATGCCACAGAATATGGTCTAAGTCTTCCTCTGCCTACAAACAAAGGATACAATAGAAAGGCCCAACCAACGACGGCATCTTCCACGTAAGCATGTCTGACATACTAATACGACCGTGGAGAACCTACCAAGTAAAGAATCTAACCTTTCTAGGGACCTTAATCCTCCACAACGAAGAGAAGACTGACTCACCCAAGGGGGAAGGCTTAATCAGACACTGAAAAAAAGAGTTACAAGAGAACCCATCCAAAGAACTAGGTTTTCAAACTCTCACATCTCTACTCCCGATACAAAAAGGTGATTCTCAAGGATAAAAAAAAGAGCCATCACATCTTGATGGAAACCAAAAGAAAACGTACAAGAGCTCCCATACCACACAAGAAACTCGGAGACCAAATGATTTTTAGGCGAAGACAAAAACCGAGGAAAAGTCTCACAGAGGGGGCCCTCACTAACCCAATGATCCTCGCTTAAGTATGTCTCCCTCCCCTCCCCCACCACACAATGAACCCAAGGAACAAAATCATGGAGCTCTTTCAAAACGTCTCAAAGGTTCCGGTAAGTGCCTTCACCCCTTTTTATCCAACCACTCAAAGGAATGGGGACCATGTTTACTCGCAACAATCCTGCGCCAGAGAGAATTGGGCTCTGCGAAGAAGCACCACAGCCATTTGGCTAAGAGGGTTTTGGATCGTCAAAAACTCCACAACCTAAACCCTAAACCACTCAAAATCTTAATTCTATCATTCTTATGAACTTCAACTTGTGAACTTAAGAAGTTTGGATTGTCAAAAACATAGGTAATTCAAAAACATTGGAGAAAGATATGATTGTTTGTCATACTTCTATTTTAAAGATACAGTTGTATGTTCATACATTCATGCTTGATTTAGGATTTTTCTGTTATGAAACTTTGTGTTAGACACTGAATTATTTAAATTGTGTTTGTTGTTAGAATAGAAGTACATGACAACATTCTTATTTTGACAACATTTATTTTATTACCCTAGTCAAGAAAAAAGAAAACTTGAGTATTTGATTGAAAACTGTCATATGCATGTCCCAACTTTTATTCCAGTACCCTACGTCTTCCGAACAAAGACATCTACTTTTGTCGTTTTGTTTCTCTTTTATATGACGTATAGAAATTTTTTGGTTTAGAAATAGAATAGTTCATAAAAACTCCTGACCTGTGTTGGCAAGGCAGAGCCAGAAATGGAATTGTAGGACTTGCCAAACAAATTGGACAAGCACTGTCATTCTCAGCTGAGCTTGTCGATTTCTCCTTAGAAAATGGACGAAGAAAGTTTCTTACAGAGGAAGAATTCAGAAGAGGAAGTAGCAACAGCAACATTTCCTGTAATCAGCACAAACAATTAGATCCTAGAGGACAAACGCTCCCTACTATGAATATTAACTTTCTAATTAGCTAGGCAATGGCAAAGAAAATTGAAGCCCTTTTCCCCACATTCCTGCACGCATGCAAATACTAGACAATACGGAACCACTGAAGGCCCAATGAAAACTCTATATGAACTACTTGAAACTTGTAGTACGTTTAAATTCTATCTAGATTTTCAATGCTTCTGCAACCAACTATAATGGAGAGGACCTAGATTTTCAATGCTTCTGCAACCAACTCTAATGGAGAGAAAAACTTACCGAGAATTCATTCCAGACTAACTGGCGATTCATATACTCAAAGCTTACAGCTCTGTTCATATGAGGACTCCCATAAACAAGCCTGGCTCTGAGAACCCTTTCCACAAGATTTCTATACCTGCACCGCACTAAAAATAAGATGTTGCAGGATGTGTTGGCCAAGAAGATAAATTACAAATGTCATCGACAAACCACCACTTTACATCTGAGTCCCGCCAACACAAATACTTAAACCATTTAAACCAATACAACTGAGTGACTAGAATATAAGAGAACCAACATCAACAAAAGTTGCAGCTATATGATTGCAGAAATATTTAAATTGACTCAGCTACTGTTGTAGGTAGAGTGAAAAGTAAAGCAGCCAAATGTAACCGCAACATGCTAATTCAGACTTGAATAAAATCCAAACCAGAACATAATAAATGAAGTCACTCAGTCCTGATAAGTACGTTTTTTTACTTGTGCAGTATCCTTTCAAAATGCCTTGTTGGCTATAATTCCACCCAAATAACTACTTCAAGCTGCTGGAGTGGAAGTGTCTATTGAAAAGTTTAACTCATCGAATGCAGAAACACCTACCTTCCTGTGTAAAGAAATATGAGCAAGTTGCCAAAGGCAGCAGCTTTGTAAATTCCTTCGATGCGCTGTATCAAAAGCCATGCTCGCCTAGCCAATGACCTCTGAACAAAATACAGGGTTATATTCGACAAACATTCACAGCAAAACTAGAAGGTTGTCAACATCACAAGCTCAGCACTGTAAAATTTCAGATCACTTGAAGTCAATTGTTGATAAATGTGGAATTATTTTGGTTTGAGTACAGAATTTAGACTTGATCTTGTTTTTTCAGCCAATATTTTTTTAAGTCTATTTTAGTGAATCACGAGAGGTTCAACGGATGCTTCTATTATTTTGGCCTGCTAAAGTTCTTCTGAAATATTCTGGTTCTAGTCACTCACTCAAGATTTAAGGACAATTTAGAAGGCATATTTTTTCAACTGATTTTGGGCTTTTTGTTGAAAGATTTTTTAAGAGACTTGAAGCTACGCATAAGAGAGACTTGAAGCTGCATGGTTGTTTGCTCTCTGGTGTTTCCTCCCCATCCATTTTGAAGTTTTTAGTCTGCAATTTTCAGCTGATCTTGGGCTTCTTGTTGAAAGATCTTTAAGTTTTCTTTGTTATCGGTATTCTATTGCTTGCTCAAGGTTTTGATTGTTTTGATTAGTTTCATATGTACCTTTGTTTGTGATCGTTCTTTTCGCTCTTAGTATAATTCTCTTGTACTTTGAGCATTAGTCTCATTTATTAATACCTTTACTAAAGAGGCTCGTCGCCGTTTCAAAAAAAAACATGGTAGAGGTGGTGAGTTTCTGAAGACCAGTACCTGCTCTGAATCTCCCCATCTACGGAAAGCAGAAAATGATTGTAATCGAGTCCAAATGTATTGACCACCCACAGAGGCCACGCAGTACCAAATCTTTTGAGCAACTGTGAGGCCAGGTCCTTCCACTCCAGTTCTGACTGTATTGCAGATGAAGTAGTTTACAAATAACATCAGTTCGACGGTTGCTTGAATTTTTAATTCTTAGAACTTTAAACTATATTCACAATTATTTATCTTACACTAAATCTAATTCCATTCCTACATCATCCTGACCACCGTAACAATCAGTTAAAAAAGCAGCAAAGCGGGAGGTGTTTAGACCACCTTACCTTTTCCTGGAATCTCCATTGCACGTTCATCTCGATACCGCAAATTCATGAGAGCAATTCCCGGTGTTGGCTTGTCTACCCAAATTGAAAACCGCCAAATAAGGAACTCAAGAAAAGCATCAAGCTCAGCTTCATATTGAAACAACATTCCTGGCTAATCCATCAAAGTAGAAGAAAATACTGAATGACTTCTAAATAACTTTACTATCCAAGTATTTACATTTCAAACTCAGAGTGACGAACAACAGATACCTTCATCAAAGCAAAAACCTTAACCAGCTGTTCTTTCAACATGGCCGACATTTCAATATCTAACCGTGCTGCATCCACTTGATTAACTTTCGATATCGAAATAGGAATTGGCGACTACAGAAAATACAGGGGGGGAAAGAAAAACATAGCCAGTATCAGAAATTAGTATAGATATACCAACCAATTAAAAAATACAAACAAATAGAGCAAGTACAAGAAAAACAATAAGCCAGAAGCTTAATTTACAGGAATGGAATATTTCCCAACCATATGTCAGAAAGGATCATCGATAAAGCTATTAATAACAAAAAAAGAAAAGCTCAAATATATACAAATAAATGAATGGATAGGAGACATACACGATAGAGCCGAAGCAAACAAAATTAGGTTAGAGCGAGAGAGAGGAGATGAAGGTACCAGGTGAGAGTGGGAGAGAGACTTCCAGCGAGGAAGTAGTCGCTGAGAAGCGAGAGTCCATGCATCTTCAGGAGGTGGTGGAAGATTAGAGTTGCTGGTGGAAGCAGGAGAAGCAGAGGAGGAGCTGGAGGAAGCTGCTGCTAGGGCTTCTAAGACCATGACAAACTGATAGGTTGCAGAAAGAAGAGAAGAAGAAGAGGAAGAAGAAGAAGCTCCGATGTGGCGGTAATGGCGGAAGAGGATCTGTAGAAGAAGAAGAAGAGTGATTGACGAAGAGCGAGGCCAAACGCGGAGCAACCGCTACCTCATCAATCAGCTCCGTTTTTGGGTCTGTGTGCCCTTTTCTTTTTGGGCAAACGAAATTGGATCTTCTGCCCCCAGCACGGTCCAATTATTTTTTGTCATTCCCCCCAAATTTAACCATCAAAGAAATTAGGGGAGTTTATTTCACGAGCATACTAAATTCTGATGAATTAAACACATTGACTGTCGTACTTGTTTTGTAGTATTGCAAGATTTTTTACAAAGATTTTCGAGCATTTTAAGACGTGTGAATGATAATATCAAAGAATTTTGAATGCCCTACTAAAAAATGGTTTCCAAATTCTACACATCTCATTTTATATTTTTTGTCCTTATTATTTTTTATTTCACATATATTTGTTGATCTTCATTTGCATTATATAGTAAACATAAGTAGTTACCATATGTATATCATTTGTTTTGTTATATGGTAAGAAGATAGTCAAATTTAAATTTAACTTAATATTTATTTTATAAAAAAATTTAAATTATGATATATTATTTTGTTGAGAAAATAATATATCATAAATTGAAATAATATTAATTGTATTAATTTTTAAAAAAATCAAATTGATAGAAAAATAAATATGTTATATAAGTTTAAATTATATCAAATTAATTATAAATTATAAATAGTCGTAATCTAAAGTTGTCGAATATCTATGATTCCCTACATCTATAATTCCGAGTATCTAAATTTACACTTATCTACATTTTCAAAAATCAAAGACCCTTTAGGTCATTTCTAATTTAACGCCCCGGGTTTTCAACCTGAACCCAAGGTCGTTACTTAAGTAAAAAAATCATTAAATCCATTTTAAAAGACGAAGACGAAACAAAACAAATACTTTAATTTAATCCAAATAAAATAATAAAGGGTTTTCAAATGTTTAATAAATCAAATAATGGAACGATAAGAAAAGAACCTAGACGGGATCCCTAAAATAGTTTTCTAACCAAAAACCGTTACAAATAAAGAAAACCAACAAAAGTTTGAACATAAAGAAAATAAATGCCCAAAAACCGTAAGCGGAAGCAAAATAGGTCTCTTGGTCCCTCCTGATATGGTCACTGATTCTACTTGCCCCTCGCCGGTCCATTCTTACCTTTGCCTGAAATAAAACATAGAAAGGAATGAGTATAAAAATACCCAGTAAGGAAAACCACTACAGACTCCACTGGGTGACCGTTAACTTTTCCTAATGGCTTGTACTTTATGACACACAGTTGGGTGGTTGAGTACTGACAAATATGTCGGAACAGGCCTCGTACAGAACCCCTTCACGACCCTGTCACAACAAATTGTCACATGGGCTTGTCCTCAGAACGAACGTCGGAACAGGCCTCATACAAACCCTCTTCACGACCTTCAGTGACGATGTGCCACACAGACTGGTCGACAATACGCCACACAGGCTAGTCGACGATACACCACACAGGCTGGTCACTAGCTAGTCAGAATCAAGTCGCCGTACGACTTGAAAACTGACTTATCGTTTCCCACCAAGTACAAAATCATTAGATAAGTTAACAGAAACCGTATCCAATTATATCTAATATAAGCATTGTGATCACAATAACCAAACATATCTCATGCAGCAGATATCATAGGTAAACGGTAAAACAAATCATGCATAATCCATACAGATTTATAAGCCAGATAAACCCAAAGCCAACACCCAAAAGCAGGCACAAAAATCATCTTAACACCTTATACGCCAAAAGCGTAGATTACGTAGAAGCAATCCTTACCTCAAATTACAGAGATTCTCCTAATCGGGCTAGCCTCCAATCGACCCTAAACATACGAACATTAATTAATAAACCTTCTCCAAAAGAAATATTAATTCTATCCCTTCAGTAACCAAACCCAAACTCACCAACAAACCAACAACGAGCAAAGGCAGCGGAGACGAGAAGTGACAGAAACCTCAGATTCTCGGCTCGACTCGACTCGGCTCGTGGGAAGTAGATCCGGCTCGGGGTTACAGATTCGGTGAGGCTTCACGCGGTTGAAGGTGCTGGTGTTGGCTGCGGCGCGAAACGAAACGGAGATGCAGGGGCGGCTTCGCGAACGGCTGGGCGCACGGGGCTGTGCGGCGACGCCTGACGGAGCGACGCGTGGCGATGGACGACGCTCGGTGAGGCGTGGCTTTGGGGCGTGCGGCTGTGCGTTTGGGCGGCACGCTTGACGACTGTGACGCGACGCGAGGAGAGCGGCTGGGCGCGGGGCTTCCTCGGCTTGACGACGGAGATGGGTGGTGCGGCTAAGCGAGCGGCGTCGTGTGGGGCGTGCTGGGCACGTGCGAGACGGAGGGCGCGACTTCGGCTGCTCGTGCTCCACGGCGTGCGGCTGCTCGTGGTGGACGGCTCGAACTGGCGTGGTTGGCGGAGGAGTTGGCGTCGGCTGCAGCGACGATGGAGAGGGAGAGCGTGCGGCGGCTAGGGTTTTTGCAAGAAGAGGAAGATTGGAAAAGATGGATTGCACTATTCCCAATGTGCTTTACATAAAATAATAATAATAATAATAATTCCTTTTACTATTATTATTATTTTTCCCCTTTTTTTTCCTTTTTCCAAATTCCCAAAACTCTCTCTCTCTTCATTAAAACCACCTTTCTCTTTTCCCCAACCACAATTAAAAAATCAACCCAACAATAATATTATTTCAACAATTAATCCAAAATTAAACTCATTACAAACATCCCAAATTAATAAAAATAAATAAAAACCAACCAAAAGTAAGATAATTGATAAATAAAAATTTACAAATTACCTTTTAATTTGGGGTGTTACACCTAATTTGGTTTTTTCTTTTAAATATTAATTTATCTTTAGGGGTCGTTTTATATTAAAATTAACTCAAAAAGTAAAGGAACAACCAAATAAATAGCAAAATATAAACTTTAGATTGGACAAATAGCCCAAATTAATAATAATAATAACAATAATAATACAAATGAAAGGAAAATCAAAAAGTTAGTTAAAAACGAATAATATAAATTGTCAAAAATAACTCCAATTTTAATTTTCTCTCAACCTTCAACCTATTCTACTAAAAAAAACTCATAGTGAAATTCTCCACCTTTATCTTGAGTTTCTTTTTCTTCTTAAGCTCTCCACCGTGAAGCAAGGAATCATTCTCAGTCGTAAAGCTTTGAGTTCTTCGTCGAAGAGCTTTGGGTTTGTTCTCTGCTGCAAAACGAAAGACGTCGGAATAGTCCTTGTTCCCGTAAAGCGCTCGGGTCAAACTAGTCTGGTAAAAGTTGTTAGAACATTTCCCCTGATGGGATAAAAACTCATTGAAGCAGAAGAAATACAGAATCATTCTCAATTTTATTTTGGAAAAATAAAATACCATACATTGGAAAAAAATGCAAAACTATTTACATAAATAAATAGGCTAAACATGCTTTTTAGATAAAATTACAGAAGAAAAAAAAATCAACTTACTTTAGGTGCCGTCTCAGAAATCTACAAAACTCCAAATTGTAGTCACACCAGTTGGAACCTCTCTTATCCTCTGAGTGATTGAGGTTTTGGTTTGTGGGAACCAATTTGGATTTTTCTGTGGATTTTTTTTTTTTGAGAAAAATAAAAGAAGAGAGGTTTTTTTTTTCTTCTTCTGCAGACTCTCTACAAATCTTAGGTTACACCATTACTCATAACGCTCTTTCCTTCTTCATGAAGAAGGGGAGGTTAGAGAAAAACTGGAAAAACGTGGGAGCATCCCACGTTTCTCAAAAAATAACTCCCAGTGGGAGTTATTTAATTTAAATTTAATTTTAATTAAACTAAAATTAAATTTAATTAATTAATTAATTAATTAACAAATTAATTAATTTAATTAATTAAATCATATTTAATCAATATTTCATTTAAATCATATTTAAATGAATATCTCTCATATAACCT
>JBBPDJ010000017.1:8074233-8087255 GCA_037974625.1 Cucumis cinereus
CAAAATAAGGAATACTTGACACTTTAAAATTTAATATTCTTGACGGTTTTATCTAAACCGTCAAGTAAAGTTAAAAATTGTCAAAAATAAACAAAAGGAAAAAAATTGTAATTTTTTATTTGATTTTTTTTTCAATACTTGACAGATTTTATTTGTCAAGTTTAGTGTATTTTTACTTGACAGTTTTTATTTGTCAAGTTGAATTTCATTAAAATTTTATTGGGGAAAAAATCCCCCAAATTAATTAATATCGTGCAATCATTCTTTCCTTTCCTTTCCTTCTCTTCCAAAACGCGAAGAACGTCATTCTTCCCTTTCCTTTCCTTCTCTTCCAAAACGCGAAGAACGTCAATCTTCCCTTTCCTTTCTTTCTCTTCCAAAACGTGAAGAACACACGTCAATCTTCTCTTTCCTTTCCTTCTCTTCCAAAACGCGAAGAACACATAAGTGGAGTTTCATCTGTTGCGAATGATGACGGTTCAAAGTGAGTGTCGTTTTCTCTTTTGGTTTAGGGTTTTCTGTGATGGTTCATCTGCTGCGAACGCCGACGACGAAGAATGACGACGGTTCGAAGTGAGTGTCATTTTCCCTTTCGTTTTAGGGTTTTCTATGCCAGTTCATCTGTGGTGAATGTTTAGTGTTTTCGTTTAGTGTTTTCGTTTTAGGGTTTTCGTTTAGTGTCATTTTCCCTTTCGTTTGAAGTGAATGTTTGTTTCCTTTTGCAGCTAACTGTAGTGTGATGGATTATTAGCCCTAAAATCAAGCATTCTCCTTCTAATAAGAATTCAATTTAAGACCAAGGAGATCAAATCATTCAAATGACTAAGATGCCAAAATATCAATATTATAAAGAAAGTACCAATTGTTGAAAACAAATATTGATACCAAATAATAACAAATCAATATTGTCAAATTTATTGTCACATAAAGAGAGAACATCATCAACCAAATTTAAGCATGGTAGCAATAGCAAACAATTTATACCAATTTTGAACCAAATGCTACAAGGAATCATGAAAGTAAATCAATTTTATAAATACTTCCATATGAAAAGGGGATTTAATAACTTTTCAAAACAACATTGCAAAACACATACTTTTCAAAAAGATAAAATTGATTTACTTTCATGATTCCTTGTAGCATTTGGTTCAAAATTGGTATAAATTGTTTGTTATTGCTACCATGCTTAAATTTGGTTGATGATGTTCTCTCTTTATGTGACAATAAATTTGACAATATTGATTTGTTATTATTTGGTATCAATATTTGTTTTCAACAATTGGTACTTTCTTTATAATATTGATATTTTGGCATCTTAGTCATTTGAATGATTTGATCTCCTTGGTCTTAAATTGAATTCTTATTAGAAGGAGAATGCTTGATTTTAGGGGGAGTTATATACTTTTGCATATGAATTCATGTTTGAATGAAATTGATTCTCACATATTGGTTTACTTTTGCATGCCTCTCTTATGCATATTGTTTATCATTTTAGGGGAGAGTACTTATCTTTGGAGTAAAACATAATTTTTTAAAACTCTTCTTTGATATTTCTACCCTCGAGTTAAATATGTGCAAAATGTCTTTTTGTTTCTCATTAAGGAGGAGTGTTCAATTGATTTCGAAAGGGGGAGAAATGTGTGAAATTGGTTTTAAATTGAATTAGCTTGAGCATGATTAATTCTTTATGATGCCTCTTGAATTTACAATTTGTTTGTTATATTCTTTTAGAAGGCATATTGATAGGAGAAGAATCGTAAAATTATATATCCATGTTTTTAAGAAAAGCTACTCTTTATATTATTTTCTTAATTGTCCTTTTTTGATTGATTCTAAAAGGGGGAGAGATAATAAGAAAAATGAAAGCATGTTATTATTGATATATCCTTTGAATTGAAATTGTATGAGTATTGATTGTGATTAAAGTTCATATTTTATATCACACATATATTTGAATTTTATTTTTCTTGAGCAGTTTGTCATCATAAAAAAGGGGGAGATTGTTGGCTTTTTGGCCCTTAATTTCAAATTAATTAATTTAAATAATTAATTAATCAATGTTTTGATGATAACAAACATGATTTTATTTATTAACAATTCTAGTGTTTTGGTGAGTCCATTGTGTAGAGCTCAAAATTATGAATCAACGCAATTTGAATTGCCTAAATCGAAATTTAAAAGAAGAAGTTATAGCCAAAACAAGCTTAACGGAAAAATTCCGAAGCAATGACGTGGCAGCCAAATCATCAAATTAGTTTCAATTAGTGAGTGACATGTGGAGCTTATGGAAGAGAAACACATGGTTGATTATTTGAATTAACTTTACAAAGAAAATGATTTTAATATTATTTTAAAATAAATGAATTTAATATTATTTTATGTTTGTGTCTAACGGCTAGTTTTTGACACATAGTGGACTTTTGCTTTTTAATTGGTTTTAAAAGAAATGATTTTATAAAGATATTTATTTTTATATTATTATTTTTTATGTGTCTAACGGCTAGTTTTTTGAAAATGGTGATTTATTTTTGTTGGGTTTTAAAAGAAATGATTTTATAAAGATATATATTTTTATATTATTATTTTTTATGTGTCTAACGACTAGTTTGATTTAAATCTCCACCATTTGATTTTCTTTAATAAAATTCAATGTACCAAATTGATTTGTGATTTCAACATCTCCTTTCTCTATTAAAAAACATCTTCTTCTCAAAATTAATATACAATTTTAAAACATCATTTACATATTATTTTTCAATCCTTTCTAAAAATTCAAAGCTTTCATTGTTGCTCTTTCCAAGCTTCATTATTTGTTCTTTTCATCTTATTCTTGAGAGAAAAATTTTGTATTGTGAGAGTTGATTTGTTGAGTGCTTTAAATTTGTAAATCTACTCTTTGAGAGAGTTTTCATTGTCTTGTTCTTCATTTCAAAATCTATGTATAAAAGGGTTGCTCTTAATCTATAAAAAGAGTCGTTTGTGACGGTTTGATCGTGATCCGGGGAAACGATTGAGTTTGCTCTTGAACTTGTAAAAAGAGTGGTGTAGCGGTTGTCTCTAATCCGTGGAAAGAGTCGGTTTGAAGTTTTAGTGACATACCCAAGAGGAGCTTGGAAAGTGGATGTAGGCCAGTTGTGCCGAACCACTATAAAATTACCGGTGTTAATTTCTCTATCTCTCTCCTATTTAGTTTTGCAATTAATTTGTTGATATAGTTTATTGCATAAAATTAATTGCAAAAATTTGTGCTTGAATTTGTGTATGTCACTCTATAAGTCATTTTGATATGAATGCATTTGTACGAATTTCTTGTTTAAATCACTTATTAGCAAAAAGTAATTAATTGTTTAATTGGGATAATTTAGTTAATAAGTTTTATTAATTTGTAAAAAGATTCACCCCCTAGGGTTGCCATAACGATCCTACAACTAATTCAAACCATCTAGCATTTAAATCCTAACAACTAATATTTTATTACTAATAAAAATCCTAACAACTAATATTTTCTTACTAATAAAAATCCTAACAACCAAGATTTTGTACTAATAAAAATCATAATATCTAAGATTTTAATACTAATAAAAAATAAATATACTTATCAAATCAATTTAGTTAATTAGTTTTTATCAAACCAAATAACAATAAAAAAAATACATTGTCCCTAAATTTATAAATCAAATACACACAACAAAATTTATTTTACCAAATAAAATAACACTAAAATGGTT
Organism: Cucumis cinereus; assembly: GCA_037974625.1. NCBI lineage: Eukaryota > Viridiplantae > Streptophyta > Magnoliopsida > Cucurbitales > Cucurbitaceae > Cucumis > Cucumis cinereus. The sequence continues at coordinate 8,077,962 of JBBPDJ010000017.1, forward strand.
GTTAAATATTACCAAATAAAAAATACTACCTAAATTTACCAAATCAAATAAATAAATAAAATAAATAAATAAATAATTCATATAATAAACTTTATTTTCCTCATCCCAATTTACGAATTACCAAATTAAATACAACAATATTTAGCCAAATACACGATTCTATTTTCACTTTTCATCCTCATCGAATGATCTCTACGTTGCATTTAATATGAACTTATTTGATTTTATTTAGGAGAACCTTCAAAATTTATCACAGTTCTGTTAATGTTTGGCTAAAATTACCACTCATAAATTAATTAAAATTTAAATTAAATACAAAACACTGTAACTAAATCTACCAACCTAATCTACAAATATATTGTATCTTAATATTTTTGGGCTCAAAATCACAATCCCACCAAAAATAGACCAAAAAATGTAAAGCCCCAAGTTTAGAAGAGGGATATGAATGAACCGATATCACATCTGAATGAGATGGATCCTAAGGACATGAAAGTAAGGTTAAAAATGCTTAAAAGAAATAAAAGTTACTACCTATACTAACAAGGTATACCTTCCTTTTCGGTAGCTCAATCATAAGAACTTCAAAGTCAAGTATGCTTAGCTTGGGAAATTCTATGTTGGGTGACCTCTTGAGAATTTTTCTAGGATGCATGTGAGTGAGGACAAAGCATCCTGAAAGAACTTGTGTTTGTTTGTGGGGACAACTTTCACTCTAATAAGTCTTTAACACAAGTAAGGATGATATGGATGATGCTGCCAGGATGCAGGGGAATGTTGGGGCCGTTAGGGGCTGAATTTGAATTTCGAGTCTTGGTCCGAATCCTGGACCTGAGGCGTTACAGATGGTATCAGAGCAGAACCTCTCCTAGTAAGATGTGGTTTGGGGATGAACCAAGCGAAAACTGGTGGGCATGTAACGCCCCGAGTTTAGGAGGGAGACATGAATGAACCGATATCACATCTGAATGAGAGGGATCCTAAGAACATGAAAGTAAGGTTAAAAATGCTTAAAAGAAATGAAAGTTACTACCTATACTAACAATGTATACCTTTCTTTTCGATAGCTCAATCATAAGAACTTCAAAGTTAAGTATGCTTAGCTTGGGAAAACATCTAGGATGCATGTGAGTGAGCATGCTGAGAGAACCCGTGTTGGTTTGTGGGGACAACTTTCACTCTAAGTCTTTAACACAATTAAGGATGATATGGATGATGCTGTCAGGTTGCAGGGAATGTAGGAAATGTCAGGACCGTTAGGGCCTGAATCAGAATTTCCAGTCTTGGTCCGAATCCTGGGCCTGAGGCGTTATAGAAAAAAAAAATTATTCGAACTAGAATTTTCTTGAATAACTCCTCACAAATCTTCCTCATGAATGAGGATAATCGGGCAACGGTATGCCCAAGTAAGAATCCTAACAAATAACAAGAAGTATCCATTCTTAACACAAAGAAACCACCTACTTTTAGAAAAGATTTGATCTTATGCACGTTGGGTAAGTTGAGAAGACTCACTACTCAATTCAAAGGAAACACCCTAGCCTTTACAAAGATTTCCTCCCTTCTCTTCCTTAAAATTTCTTTCTTTCATTACCGTAAGGTGCAACTTGTGATTTGGACTTGTGAATATATAATTAGTGTATTCAACCATATTACTAAGGATATTTTGAGATTATTGAAAAGTTCTACAATCTCTATTACTGAATTTGCTATTTTTTTTTATTTGATGAAAATGTAACATTTTCCTCACCGCCTTCCCAAAATTTGTCATCTCCCGAATTTCTCTTCAAACTTTTAGAATGTAAAAGGCCCAAGCCCATTATTATTTGCTATAGCTGGGATGGCAGTACCCGTTTTTAATAGAGAAGCCTACAACCCATCTTTTATTTGTTTGTGTTATATATATATCTTTTTCCAATTAAGCCGAAACTCTGGCCGAAGAAGAAGAACTGAGCCCCCGTGATGAGTTACAGAAGGTTCGTATCCAAATTCTTCGTCGATGCACACTTCACTTTATTTTATTCCACTATACCACCACACTGGCTTTCATTACTGTCTCAAATTTCTGATTTCTGCCTTCTTTTGTTGTTATTTTCATTAGTTAGCTTCCTGAAGTTGCTTCCATGAATTGGTTCTGATCTTGTGTTATAATTCCATTATGATTTACGTTTGACTTCTTAAATAACAATTTGGGTCAAAATGGTATGAAGTAAACAGTAGATCCTTGCGTCAATTTGTACGGCTTTTCGATCTGGTTGCATATCCCTGACAGAAGTGTGTCAATCCTATGATGACTTAAAAAGCTACAACTTTATATTAGTTTTCCATTTCCTGATTTGGTTTTGAGTTTTCCTCCAAATTTTATTTTGAGTAGTAATTTGAATGAAAGCATAATGAAAGGTCAAATATCTTCTCAATTCTGGAATCCTGGATGTTACCTTTCTTTCTCCTTGGTAACATGGAGTTAAATTGCAGCCGTTTTTTATTCTACTAATTAAAATTTGTTAGACACAAACATTGGTATTGTTCTAGGATATCACAATGTTGGTTCTTGTTTAAGAATTTGTATATTGTTTCGTTTGAAATAACTGGTATTGTTTTTGTTCATAGGGAGCACCGTTCTTCTAGATCTGCTCTCTTTGATGACCTTGAGGAGGGTGGTCTCAGGACTAGCTCTTCCGTTGAAATTAAAGAGCATGACAATGACAAAGCCCTCCATACTTTGGAAGATAGAGTTTCTATTCTGAAAAGGGTAAGTTTTAAGCAGAGACACGCTTCTTAATTATTAATTTATCTACCTTCTTTCTTTTATATAAAAGGTTGTTATGATTGAACACATTATATCTTAGCTTTTGAAGCAATTAGGATTGGTTGAATGTCATAAGTGGAAGTCACTCTTTCTATGCCATAATGTCTTAGCCATTTTACTTTGTAAACTGTTTTTAAACAATCATTTTGGCATTGAGATCCTGCTCAGATGATTTTTTCAATCCAGTGATTCATCCTGAATTTCTTTCTGAATTTCTTCTATATTGTGCATTTAGCACCTGAATTTGAGTGTGATCTCAAAGAGCTCTGGAATGCGCGAACTAGTAAATATTGAGTGGTTTCATTAGTTTAGACTAGTGGTATAAAAACTTTCGGATATAATAAGTGGTTATAGGTCTAAAGACTCCAAATTCCCTTGTAATGACTAATGACTGATGATTAATTTTCTGTTTTGCCACTACCTGAACTGGTGAATTTCAAGGCGTAAAAAGATTACTGGTGCAGTGCAACATGAGATAGTACTTAAAGTAACACTTCGTTTAATATAGATACGGTGAAAAATATTACTTGATATCTCCATCATCACTTAATATAAAAACCAAAGATGAGGGTTTTCTTAGTACTTCCACGATGGTGCTTACAGTTTCCATTTCCATCAAGAAAGAATTCTGTTCCCCTCCCCGATTTGTCTTCTTTATCGAACAACTCTTGATGTATATATTGTTTGAAATAGTTGACAGGTGACATTCACGAAGAAGTGGAGAGTCATAATCATTTACTTGACCGAATGGTATGTAGTTTCTTCAAGGTTATTTATTTATGTCTGTCTTGTGAGTTAAAAATAATTGGAGCATGTTTCTTTATGTGGATTTTATTCTAATCAGGGAAATGGCATGGATGCTTCAAGGGGTATAATGTCAAGAACCATGGATCGATTCAAGATGGTAATTGATCTAGCTCTTTTCAGCTCATTTTATTTAGGGGAAAATATGGTTATATCTTATATATATGCATGCCTTTAATAGGAAGGAAGAAAATGATGAGATAGATATTTTTTTTCTTTTGTAATTCTTGATGTCCAATAAGAGTTTTTTTTTTTTAATTAATTAATTAATTTTATTTATTTGTGTTTTCTTCTTTGTAATTTCATTCCATTAAGAACCTTTCTCGTATGATTACCATTTGACTTTTGGTTTTTAGTTTTTAGTTTTTAAAAATTGAGTCTATACACTTCTTCCTCCTCTAAATATTGGTTTTGTTATCTATTCTTTTTCCAATGTTTTAAAGACCAAACCAAAATTTGAAAACAAGCAGTGTTTAAAAATTTGTTCTTGTTTTTGGAATTGATTAAGAATTCAACTTTACTTAAGAAAAATGCAACTCATTGTAAGAAATTTAGAGGAAATAGACTTAATTTTCAAAATAATAATAAAAAATCGAAATAGTCAACAATGGATGTCTAAAAGATGAGGAAAATCAAGCCCTGAAAAATAGGCGGTTACATTCCCCTATTTGCATGCATTCTCCTAATTCAAACTTTCATGTTCTACAGGTTTTCGAGCAAAAAACAAAGTGGAGAACTTGTAGACTTGCATCGTATTTTGTATTGTCCTTCTTACTTCTTTTCTATCTCATCAGGTAAGAATTTAGGTCAGCTCAGCATATCATTGTTTCAAACATTTCTCTGTTTTTTGCATTTAAAATGGTCAGTAAGTATCCGTGCTATCCATGCTGTTTGGTCGAGTCTGAACTACCGAACTTATGCCGTCATTAAATTAGACCATTTTATTGAGTTCTTTTAAATTTATCGAAATTTTCTACATTGTTATATTAACAGCTTAGTGTGATGTTTTAGCGATTGTTTATTCCATTAATTCTTAGTTGGAATGTTCAGTTTGCTTTTATATATAGAGGGGAATGCAGTTTTAATATCCTTCTCTTTTCTTGCATTTCAGCCTTTAAATTCAAACCTCCCCATTTTTGAATTTCATTTTCATATGCAACTTCCATTTGCAGGTTCCTCAGATACTTCATGCAAAGTTGAAGTAAGATTTCTACGTCAAATCAACTCGAAGCATCACATGATTGTGACGACCTTGCATAGTCCTTGTTTCTACAAGAACACTTAAATATAGACCATACTTTCCTGCAATACAAGATCTGTCAAAATGCATAGTTTCTGCTTCGAAGGAGTGGAACAGATGGTCATTTTTCTAATCACTATTCTTAATTTTTTTTTTCTTTAATGGGTTAAAAGCATATGTTCGTCAGTTTAGGTATATATCTTGATTTAAACCATGAGTATATTTTGCTCATGCTTTTTAAAGTGAAATAAGCTTTTATTTTCAGGCTAGTACAGGACACATTATCTCATTGACTTCCATTTTGAATCAGTATATTTTGAAGAGTTCTTTGACCTAAACTAAATTAGAGTCATTAGTTGCAATTATGGGACTAGGCTTTCTTGATTTTGGTTGGCGACTCCATGTCCATTTGCGTAGGGCTCTTAGTAAAGACATGTTAAACCCCACCTTTTCACGCCCACCAAAACCCTAATTTCTACATTTGCTTTCACACTTTGGTCAAATTCAATTGAATTACAAAATTGGTCTTTATCATAAATAATTTTAGTAAAGGACAAGTTGGGCATATTTGTCCTACTCAAAAGAAATAGGCTTTTCCACCTCCATAAACATTCAAATGGAACCCCAAGTTGAAAGTCATGTTGGGGTGGAGCGACATATCCAAACATCGAGGATTGAAATATCATATCGATGTAAATATCATTGACTTGGGTATATTGAGGGATACTGCAGGAAAAATAGTGGATATTTTGCATGTTGTGAAAAATGAAGCATAACGGGAACACGAATATTGAGAAAAATAATATTAAAATAAAATAACAAATAAAGAAAATAAAAAAATAAGAAAAATAAGAAAATAGAAAAATAATAATTTCTCAAATTTCTCCAATTTCTTTGACTTTCTCCATTTCTTTTGTTTCTCATCAATGAATGTGTGTGTCTAACAAATGTCACTAAAAGCCACGATTTACATGGACACTAACCATGAGGGAATAGATACACATGGTTAACATATGTGGTAATGAAAAAATGTCACATAACATTTTGGACACTAAGCATTATAATAGGGCATCTATATTCTTTGTAATATTTATAATACTCCCCCTTAGATGCTCATTACATATATGAAATATGCCTCAATAAAATCTTACTAGGGAAAAATCCAATGGAAAAAAAAAATCCTAGTGAAGAAAAAAAAGTACATATTTCATATAACTTAGACACTTACATATATATACAATTTAATCCCCTTCATGGAAACGTCATGTGAGATCTTTGAGTCGCCGCATTCCAATGTTGTGCGTCAGTTTTTCATAGGTTGCGGTAGGTAATGATTTTGTAAATAAGTCTGCCAGATTGTTCTTTGAACAAATTTGTTGTACTGTGATGTCGTTGTTTTCTTAAAGATCATGAGTGTAAAAAAGCTTTGGTGAAATATACTTTGTTCTATCACATTTAATATAACCTCATTTGATTTGAGTTATACATGTCGTGTTGTCTTCGTATAGTGTCGTTGGAAGATTTTCACTAGAAGACAAGCCGCATGTTCCACGAATGTGCTGAGTCATTGATCTTAGCCATATACATTCTCGACTCGTCTCGTGTAATTCAAGAATTTCAGCATGATTTGAGGAAGTGTCTGTTATGGTATGTTTGACTGATCGCCATGATATAACAGTTCTTCCATATGTTAATAGATAACCTGTTTGAGATCTAGCTTTATATGAATCAGATAAATATCCTGAATCTGCAAAACCAACTACGTCAAATTTGATTTATTTGAATAAAACAAACCCATATTGATCGTTCCTCAAAGATAATGAAGTATATGTTTAATTTCATTCCATTGTCTTTTTGTTGGAGAAGAACTGTATCTAGCCAATAAATTTACTGAAAATGTAATATCTAGTCTTGTATTATTAGGAAGATACATTAGTGCACCAATTGCACTAAGATATGGTACTTATGGACCAAGAAGTTTTGCATTATCATCTCGAGGTTGAAATATATCTTTCTTCACATCTAGTGAACGAACTTGCATTGGAATGTTTAATGGATGTGCTTTATTCATATAAATTCTTTTCAAAAAAATTTATGTATAAGTTGATTGATGAACAAATATTCTATCTGCTAAATGTTCAATTTGCAAGCCAAGACAAAATTTTGGTTTCCCAAGATCTTTCATTTCGAATTCTTTCTTAAGATATTCTATAGACTTTGAAAGCTTTTCAGGAGTTCCAATCATATTTAAATCATCAACATATACAGTTATAATTGCAAATCCTAACTGAGATTTCTTTATAAAAACACATGGACATATTGGATTATTTTGATATCCTTCTTTCAACAAATATTCATTTAGGCGATTGTACCACATTCATCCTGATTGTTTCAATCCATATAGTGATCTCTGTAACTTTATTGAATACAGTTCACGGGAACTTGATTTATATGTTTTGGGTATTTTAAATTCTTCTGGAACTTTCATATAAATATCATTATCAAGAGATCTATATAAATATGTTGTGACTACATCCATAAGATGCATGTCCAGATTTTCATACACAGTCAGACCAATTAAAAATCTTAATGTGATTGCATCCACCACCGGAGAATATGTCTCCCCATAATCAATACCATGTCTTTGTGAAAAACCTTGTGCAACTAGTCTTGCTTTGTATCTTGTGATCTCATTATTTTCATTTCTTTTCCTCACAAATACCCATTTGTATCCCATAGTTTGACACCTTCTGGTGTTTGAACTACTGGTAAAAAACTTGACGTTTTGAAAGTGATTTTAATTCTGCCTCAATTGCTTCTTTCCATAAATACCAATATTTTCTCTGTCGACATTCTTCAACAAATTTTGGTTCAGGATCCTTATTTTCAGATATAACATCAAAAGCAACGTTATAGGCAAAAATGTTATCAATAACTAACATTAGTTCGATTCCATCATTTTCTTGTCATGACATAGTTTATCGAAATCTCATTATTATTCTCAATTGCTTTATCTTCTTCAATATTATTATCAGGATTCAAATTTTGAATTTCTTCAGAAACATCTGTATCCTTAATCGAGTTATTGATTTCCTTTCTTTTCCGAGGATGTTTATCTTTGGAACCTACTGGTCTACCACGCTTCTGACGTGCTCCAGATTCATTGATAACTACTTGTTGTGTTGGAATATCGATTATGAGACATTTGCAGCTAGTATATTCGACTTGACTACTTTCTTTGCATCTACAAATGCAGATGGTAACATATTTGCTATATTCTGCAAATGAATTATTTTCTGAACTTCATGTTCGCATTGATTTGTACGAGGATCTAAATGAGACAATAATGATACATTCCATGTAATTTTTTTTTTTCAATTTCTGAATTCCTCCCCTTAATGTTGGAAAATTTGTCTCACTAAAATGACAATAAACAAATCTTGCAATAAATATATCATCCATCAGGGGTTCAAGATGTTTGGCGAGTACTTGTGAAATATTTGTGGTGGAGCTATTGGAACATACACTGCAGACCCAAAAATTCTTAAATGTGAAATATTTGACTCATGGCTATATGCTTATTGTAATGGCGAGTACTTGTGATATGCTGCTGGCCTAATACGTACATGTAATGCAACATGCAAAATAGCATGTCCCCATACAAATGTAGGTAGCTTAGCTCTCATAAGCAATGATCTAGCAATTAATTGCAAAGGTTTTATAAATAATTCTACTAAACCATTTTGTGTATGAATATGAGCTACATGATGTTCAACACTTATCCCGATTGACATACAATAATTATCAAATGTTTGGGATGTAAATTCTCTAGCATTATCAAGTCAAATGTTCTTAATTGTGTAATCAGAAAATTGTGCTCTTAACTTAATTATTTGAGAAAGTAATCTTGCAAGTACAAGATTTCGACTTGATAATAAACACGTGTGTGACCATCTGCTGGATGCGTCTATTAAGACCATAAAATACTTAAATGGTCCACTTGGTGGGTTAATAGGTCCACATATATCACTATGAATTTGTTCTAAGAATGTAGTTGATTCAATTTACACTTTAGTTGGTGATGGTCTAACTATTAATTTACCTTGAGAGCAAACATCACATGATAATTCATTAGGTTGAAGAATTTTCTGGTTCTTTAATGAGTGTCCATTGGAATTCTCAATAATTCTCTTGATCATTATGGACCCCGGATGTCCTAATCTGTCATATCAAATAGAAAATATATCTGGATTCATGAACTTCAGGTTCATTGTCACATAAGTTTCAATTACTCGTATATGAGTATAATATAATCTTGAAGATAAAGCAGACAACTCTTTTAATATACGTTTTTCATTTGAGATAGTAGAGATAATATAAAGATATTCTATCTTATTTTTTCTATCAGTCTCAATATGATAACCATTGCAACGTATATCTT
>JBBPDJ010000017.1:8091930-8147085 GCA_037974625.1 Cucumis cinereus
CTAACATCCCTTAGTCTTAATACATACATACATACATATATATATATATATATATATATATATATATATATATATAATTTTTAAAAAATTACTAGACCAAGTAAATCTTTTACATATATATATATATATAATTTTTAAAAAATTACTAGACCAAGTAAATCTTCGAGTCATGGCTTTTCAGCTTCTTCTGGCCAACAATGGCAGCAGATAAATACAAAGCAGCAGTAGGGAAGGAGGCATTCTTCACTGGACTAATTGTATAATCCTTATGTGTTTTCAATTTCCATTTTTCTTGCTAACTCAAAAAAAGATATTTACGAGAAAGATGTAAAGCTCGTTTAGATCGACGTTTTAAGTGTCTGTAAATATTTTTTTCCACTTATAAACACTTAGAAAAGTTAATCCAAACACACCGATAATTTTGTGCCTAAGTTTATGGTTCTCATCCTGATATTTCTGAATCAAACATACACTTTTTGCTGGACAGAGCTCTCTTAGGTTTCCACAACACTATCCAGTTTTCCTATCAGCCCCTCCCCTCCATCAGGTTGGGTTGGGAGCAATGCTATAATTTGCAACATTCATAGGTTGTCTTCTTATTTTACCAACGGCACCAGATACGAGAACACTTTGCTAAAGTCAATTGAGATCTAATCTAATATGCTACAACAATGGCAGATTGAACAAACAGGGGATTTCAGTATGGCCAATATAAAACTGCCATCAACAAAAACCACTAGAAATATGTTTGAACAGAGCATCTGTCCCTAAATTGACTTCAAAAGAAAAACATAAATGGTAAGAAAAAAAAATATGACACTTCATAACTAGGGGACAACTACAAGATAAACAAACGCAGGTATGACCTTAACTATTGACAAGTTGAGTAAAATGCCTAATCTCTGCCAGACTCTCCCAACTATTGTTTAGATATCTGAATATAGACCATTTGTGTGTATCCGTTAAATACAGAAGTCTCAAGTCGAGTTAAACCAAGCCGCTGGAACAAACCATACCTGCCATCTTCGATAATAGGGCTGGAAACACGAGCAGGATCATATCTAGTTTGATGTGTTAAGGAAGGGCCAGCAACAGGAGGAACCTCCCAATAAACATCAAGAATCGACTCCAGGTATCTGCTATTTTGGAAGTGCTCTGCATGGGAAATAGCCCTGTTGCTATGGTTAAAATCGTCACGCATGTAGCCTTGGACACCCCACCAAGATTCATATGATCCACAAAGTTCTCCGATATCCACTGCCTTCTCCCAGAACAACTTCCTTTTTGCTCTGATTCTAGCTTCATCACTATCCTTGAAGCAACTATGCCCACCTCCTAAATCAGAAATACAAAAGCATTAAAAATAAACTTCAATCGCTTGAGTTGCAGACACAAACTCACAGTATCGCATTCAATTTTCAAATAAGAGGAAGGCAACTCTTGAAAATAGTTTTGGATTTATTATGTTCTAGAGATACTAGGAGCATCTTATGGATCAGTTCTAATTCCTCATCAGGCTTCAGCTTTTCTGTATTAAGGCCCCTTATGCAAAAAATGAAAACCGTTATCTGATTACCCAATAGATGCTGTGAAGAAGAAACTGTGTTGTCTTTTTACCTAGGCATATTCATATACAGTATAAAAACAAAGCAAAGTGGAATGAGATACAAATGGGAGTGCAGGCACCTCTAATATAGAACTGATCGCACATCTGCCTTAATGAATAGTGATCTCCTGTACCAGTATCATAGTTATCCTCAAAAACAAGATGTTGAAAGCCAGCGTTCAGAGCCTGCTTTATTCTGCATTCAGATTGCAGGACAAATTTTCAGTATACGAACTTGTGTAGTTAGACGGGCAACAAAAATATTTGATCACAAATGAAATTCTGTATACCTCTTTAGTTCGTTCTGATGGTCATCAAAAAATACAAGGACTCGACTAAGATCATCAATTCCATGTTCTTTCATCACGTTTTTCCAAGCAACACTTCCAAAATCTACAAAGTCCTTTCCAGCAAAGTACGTACAGTTCGCATCAACGTAAGCAGGCCCTTTCTTCAAGTATTTTTCAGGGTGTCGGGGTGACAGTGAAATAATTCGTGTGTATGGCATTGCTTGCCGTAGCACCCAAGTTGAGTGTCCCTTGAATGCGCCACTCTCGATCATCAAATCCGGCTTTAGCCAACGAGCAATGAACCAAAGGCCAAAGCTATGATCAAACCCCATCCCATACATGTTATTTTTTATGGGACGGGTCTCATAAATTGGTACAAACTCTTCCAAGGCTTTTAGTAAATCTTTTGCTGTCCATTCCACTGTCTTTCCATGTTTCGATCTGCCTTTTGACAAGGATGGGATTATAAGGATTCAAACAAACAACAAGTTAAGGAATTTCATAGCAATTAACCAAACTAGAACCTAGAACTGTAAAGTCAGTGAGAATAGAACTAGTTTACTTATAAGGAAACAAAATCTTAATCCAGAAAACTCAAACATTATTAAATATTGTCCCGAATGTTAGACTCACAGTCCCCACGGCTGTGACATAACTAGAAACCAACAGGTTTAATTAATAATAATCAAGCTATTACTCAAAGAACATATCATCACTGAGGCCAGAACAGTTAGTCCAAGACTGAGTAAGGAGAAACTAATTATAACAAATCGAGGACATGAAATTGCTCACAGCGGTACACAGATTCAATTCGACCAACGACGATACAAATTACTTACTACAGTTCCGAATCTATTTCGCATTATGTGACGACATCCATAAGCATTGAACACGGATCTAAAACAAGAATGGATCGGACAAAATCCAAAGGGATAAACAAGAAAACTTACACCAGGGCACACCAAGAGAGCCAAAATCCGAATCTAGCCCGTCCATACCGAAGAACCCAGAACGGGAAACAGGATCGTAAGAGGAAACACAGACAAATCTGCGGGAGTGAAAGAATATCAAAGAGGAAATCAAGAGAAGGATTAAGGCAACGAGAGCAAGGCAAGCCCAAATGGGTCCGATTCGAACAAAGTAATTGGAAAGTCGGTGAGTGAAGAAGGAGAAATTGTGCTTCTTAGTCTTGGAAACGTCGTCGTCGTCGTCGTCATCATCAATATCACCAGTGTGATGAGGAACTCTACGAGAAGAAAGGGCACGTTCGAGCATTCGATTGGAAGTAGGGCTTTGAGGGGTTGTTGAGGATTGAACTCTCATAGTGTCGAAGCTCATTCCGGTGTTGGTATGGTCGAGTTCTAAGCGAAGGGTCTGCTTTGGGCTTGGAATCTTGGATTGCCATGGCTTCATCTCTTTCCTTTTTGATCGACTCAACTCAACATCCAACAAACTCACTCCCTCTCTTTTCCTTCTTTAAAACCAATTCCATTTTAGTGCAATTTTCACTATTTACAAAATTTACCGAGTTAACTTCTTTTTTTTTTTTTTTACAAATATGACATTTTTTTAATATATAAGGTACATGAGTATGTCAAATACGCATCAATAATAAGTGTATTTAAGTAGTGTATCATAGATATTAAGTGCATCATGTGGATTATCAAATGTGTATTATTAGATGTATATTAAGTGTACCCATGCTTTTTTGACATTTGATGGGTTGTGCTCTTTTTTTTTCTTTTCTTTTTTTTTTTTTCATTTTTGCAAAAGTAATAAGTTTAGATTATGAGCCTAATTTTTAGAACTTGTTTTGTCAAATTTGCAAGAAGTCGGTGTGTTACTCATATTTTATTTTTGCAAATATGATAAAACCTCAAATATGGATTTCTAATTTCTTTTGTATTCCATATTTGCTCTAGACAATCAATTGATAGAGAGAAAAGTGACGGTTGATGGGTGACTTGAGCATGCTTGTCCAAGGAGAGTCTTCCTATGGCCGCATGCCCAAAACTCTATAACCCGCATTATGTTTATGTTCTATCCTTAGTTTAGTGTGTGCTTTCATATTCATGTCATCGTTCTTTAATTTCGTGTCGCTGTGCTTTGTTTCCATGTCGGCGTGCTTGTAAGTGAACGCTCGCAAATTTCATATGCAAGCCTGCCACAATGGAAAATGTTCAAAATGTACTATAGGGGAAACCCACTAAGTGAATCCCCGACCAAGCCTTGTCGCACTCTTTGCAATCAAATCTTTTCTTGCAACTGACAGTCTCCAATGCTTGCTTTAACGATGTTTTCAACTATTTGCTTTCTCTCTCCCGTTTTATAAAACCATTTTCTCTAAAAACAGGAAGGGAGGTCACATCATACCCTCGAGATAGCCGCGAGTTGCTGATTTAGCACGGCTGACTTGCTGACCGAGTAGAGAAAGTGTAGCACAATCGTTTGACCTGCATTCGAAAAGCTACGATTGTGACAATGGGCGTGCAACAGACGATGATGGTAAATGGTGGGGCGGTGGAGTGGTAGCTAATAACAAATGGTCAGAGTACTGTTAGTTGGAGAGAGAGAGAAGCGACGGGGAGGTGGAGCCGTGGCTAGCAACAAATGATGTGGAGGAACGCTGGTTGGTAAAAGAGATTGTGTGTGTGTGGGGGGGGGGGTATGCTGTTGCAATGAAAACGGTTCAACTTTTTTTTTTTTTTTTTAAATTTAAGTATTTCATTATGAAGTATGTCAACTCATCATTATCAAGTTTATCAATAGTATATCAGTCAACTGTATTAGCAATTACAAAAGGGTGCATCAGTATCAAGTTTATCATCAACATATCAATAAAGAGTATCGAGTTTATCAACAATATAAACGAGTAAATATTTGACAAGTTTATCAACAGTTCACTAGTCAAGTACGACATTTTCAAGTATATTTGTTAGGAGCATCATTGTCAAGTATATCAAGTATAAATTAGTAGTATATCAAACATAGATTAGTAATGAGGACGTTTGTGACATTTTACATCTTTACACGTGGTTAGACTACATTTTTGCTATTTTGCGAATACTAAACATGTGGGCTATGGGCCTAATTAATATATTTTGTTTTGCCCTTTTCGCAAGTACCCAAAAGGAAATCCAAAACAAAATCAATTTTATTTAAAAAAATTAGCACTAGATATCAAGCTCAACTTTGTGTCCTTGTTTTTTTTTTTTTAAACACTTATACTACAAACATAAATTTTCTAACTCAACTCAACTCAACTCACACCTCAAATACATACCTTCCAACTTAACTCTATAGGCCAAACGCCTCATTACTGTTTTTTTTTTCCACTTAAATTTGTAAAAGAATGATATTGGTACAAACTGCAAGTTTCAATTATGAAAAATTTATTGATGAAGAAACAAAGACACCTCCAAAATTTGTCATGAATTTGTTGGATTTTATGTCCTAAAACTCGTAGATAGTAAATGTAATTCATTGACCGTTATTGATTATTTTATTAGTTTTCTCTTAATAACCTAAAGCCAATAAACTAACATCTTAAGCGCCTTTTGAGTCTTGAACTGTATGCGGAGACATACATGAATCAATGTTCAAGATACAACTTAAAGAGTCTATAGTATAAGGATAAAATTGGTACCTTATCCTGGTAACACTATGGATACGATCCACTTTATATTTAATACCAACACAATGATCTAAAGCGTTCGTATAGGTGGCATACAAGTGGGGGTATCCTATGTAATGAGTTTACATAAGAATGGATCAAGAAATAGTGACCACTAGATGTAACTCCATTGACTAGTTAGGTTTATATTTCAATAGGATGACCTAGGCAACTTAGTCTTAATTTTGAGTGTATTATGAACTTCTATGTGCGAGAGATTGTCATTTGATTTGTACAAGTGAGAGTGGTCAAATTGTCGTATCAATAAGTCTACCATTTTGGAGACAAGACTGAGTGAAAAGCTGAACACATTATCACATAAGATGGAATTCACTTTTTTCCAACTTTTTTTTTTAAATCGTAGATCCCTACCTTCTCTATGGGATGAGAAGGGTTTTTGTTTATTGGCTAGACCATAAACAAGTTTTTCATTAGAGGAACATTGATATTTAAGGATTAAAAAGTAACCTAGAGGTAAAACGGTAATTTGACCCAATTGGTGTTACGAATATTCGTGAATGACTAAGTTGTTATTGGGCTATATTTGTAGACATAAACATATATCTACAATGAGAATAGTTCAGATGCGAGTCTTTAGTGGAGTGTAACACAACTAAAGAATATTGATTGATATGGTTAATGAGTTCCTATTAATCTCATATCGTTGTAGCTTCTAATATGTAGGTCCATTAGATCCCCTTTCTAGCTCGTAAAGAGTAATGAGATTATTATATCGTGAATAGAATTTGAATCGTTCAAATTCACTTAGGGAAATAATATAATGTATTGATGATGCATTATAATACAAAGTTTATATTTTATTTAAACTTTTTAATTTTAATTTTATTTTGGATTTAATTCAAAATTAAGTTATGAGGGAATAAGTTATTTTAATGAGTTCATATATTTATTTAATGTAAATTAGATTCATATTAAAACTATAGGTTAAAATTTAATGTGCAGATGATACACATTAAAACTATATGTTTTGAGAGAAATATATATGATTCAAATATAGGTTAAATTAAATATAAGGTATTTAATTTAGTAATTAATTAATTGGAAAAATCAATTAATAGTTTAGTTTAACTCAATTTGATTTAATTTAATTTAATTAAAACTATAGGTTACGTGAGAGATATTCCTTTAAATACTGGTTAAATGAAATATTAATTAAATTTGATTTACTTAATTATTAATGATTTATTTTAATATTAATATTAATATTAATTTAATTTAAAATAACCAAATAACCCCTTAGTGGGAGTTATTTAGAAAAACGTGAGATGATCCCCATGTATCAGTCCTCTCTCTTTATCTATACACTTAATTTTTATACAGTAAAGAAAAAAAATCTCTCAAGTTTATTTTATCTCTTCAAAATGACTTTTTTCCTTCCAAATTCTTGGTGCTCACAAGCTAAAATCCTCAATTACTCAGAAGATAGGAAGGTAGCCAAGTGATGGTGTATGAATATTGAGACTTCGATATTGGCGATTGGTAGATTTGAGGCCTCCACGAAAGTGAATTTTGTCTACCTTTGTAATCTAAAAATTTGATTTTTTTTAAAAACATGCTTAATATTTAATACAATAGGTTCTCTGTATTTTTCCAATGTATGAATATTTCTAATTTTTTCCAATTAAATTGATTTTTGGTCTCTATGATCTTCCACTGCATTAGAGCTTTCATCCCTACTAAATCTACCATTGCATTTTCATGGACACATACTCCTAATTCAAAGTATGAATATTGGATTCAACAAAATAATTTGATTGGTTCTTGGTTGCTTGGCTTGATGTCAAAGTTCCTTCTTAGCTGAATGGTCAATTGCAAGTCTTGATTAGAGGTATCAGACTGTTTTAAATACTCGTTATTCTTTAAGTAATATGGCAAAAGTGTTGGATTTGAAAGAAAACCTTGAAGCTAGGAAGAAGGGTAGTAAATTAGAAATATCTTTAAAAATAAAGAATTTATTGGATTCTTTAAATGTTGCGAGAAGAAAAATGCACATGAAGATCATGTCATGCATATTTTAGACGAATTAGCGCAAGAATATGACTCTATAGCCAGATCGCGCATGCATATTTCACTAGTTTTTTTCCACTTAATTCGATAGATAATGATATATTGGTACAAAGTGCAAGTTTCAATTATGCAAAATTTATTGACGAAGAAACAAAGTTACCTTTAAAGTTGCACTAGAAGAAGAAAGCTATGATACACAAAATGATCATCGAAAAATATGAAGTCGGGAGATTTGGTATCTCCATATGGGCAATAGTGATCGTTGGGAGTAATGGGGAACTCTCAATGATGTATAGAGACATCGAGAGTTAGTTCGAAAATATGGATGAAAATGGGTATCTCCCGATGTGTTACCACAAAAACAGATGGTATAGATCGAGGATCAAACTTTGGGTGGTGTGCTGATAATATTGAGGCAAAACATAAGCATCTAAAAGTGCGAAAGTATTCATAATCAACAGCTTTTTCATTCAACATAAGAACAAGATGTTGACTTTTTGGCCCTTAATCTCACATTAATTAATTTTAATTAATTAATTAATCAATATTTTGATGATAACAAACCTGATTTTTTATTAGAATTTTGAGTGTTTTGATGAGCCTATTATGTAGAGCTAGAAATTATGAATCCAACACAATTTGAATTGCTTGAATCGGAGTTCAAATGAAGAAGTTATAACCATAACAAGCTCAACGGAAAAATACCCGAGGAAGTGACGTAGCGGCCAAATCATCAAATTGGATTCAATTAGTGAGTGACATGTGGAGCGAATAGAGGAGAAACACATGGTTTGATTATTTAGATTGAATTTTAAAAAAAATAGGTTTAAAAAGAAAATGAATTTATTATTATTTTATGTTTATGTCTAACAACTAGTTTTTTAAAGAATTTGACTTTTGATTTTTGTATTGATTTAAAAAGAAAATGAATTTAATATTATTGTTTAACAGCTAGTTTTTTGAAAAATGATGATTTGTTTTAGTTGAATTTTAAAAGAAACGGTTTTATAAAAATATATATTAATATATTTTTATTTTTATGTGTCGAACGACTAGTTGAATTTAAATATCCACCATGTGATTTTCTTTTATAGATCTAATGGACCAAATTGATTTTTGATTTCAACATCTCATTTCTCTATTTAAAGACACCTTCTTCTCCAAAGTAATATAACACATTTGAAACATATTTCATAACTCACAAAGCTTCAATTGTTGTTCTCTCCAAGCTTCATTATTTATTCTTTTCATCTTATTCTTAAGAGATAAAATTTGTATGGTGAGGAATCATTTGTTGAGTGCTTTAAATTTGTAAATCTACTCTTTAAGAGAGTTTTCATCGTCTTGTTCTTCATTTCAAAATCAATTTCTAAAAAGGTTGCTCTTAATCCTTAAAAAGAGTCGTTTGTGACGGTTTGATCGTGAGTCGGAGAAACGATTGAGTTTACTCTTGAACTCGTAAAAAGAGTAGTGTAGCAGTTGTCTCTAATCAGTGGAAAGAGTCGGTTCAAAGTTTTAGTGACATACCCAAGAGGAGCTTGAAAAGTGGATGTAGGCCGGTTGTGCGACACTACTATAAAATTACTGGTGTCATCCCTCTCCTATTTAGTTTTGCAATTAATTTGTTGATATAGTCCATTGCATAAAATTAATTGCTACAATTTGTGATTGAATTTATTTGTGTCACTTTATAAGTCATTTTGATGTGAATGCATTTGTATGAATTTCTTGTCTAAATTATTTATTAGCAAAAAAATTGTTAATTTGTTTAATTTGGCCCACTTAGTCAAAAAGTTTATTTAATTTGTAAAACCCTATTCATCCCCCTTTAGGGTTACCATACCGATCCTACAAAGGAGTTTGCCATTTTAAGGCCTAAGGTGGGGTGCGGTTGATAAGGGAGACAACTGTTAATACACATTCTCCCGAAAAACTGATAGGAACTCGAGACTGAAAAAGAAGATCTCTAGCAACATTAAGTAGGTGCTGATGTTTTCTCTCAACTACTGAGTTCTGTTCTGAACGTTCAACACATGAATACTGTTAGATGACACATTTTGTCAAGAAAAAATCAACGAAGGACAACCCTGGTGCATTGTCTGATCTAAACATCTTTACACTGGTGTTGTACTGATTCTCCACAAGTGCAAAAAATTTAATTATAATATGTTGTGTCATGTGTTTCATTAAGAACAACCATGTGTATCTAGAGAAATTATCCACAACAGTTAGAAAATATTTGTGTCCAGAATTTGTACTATGTTTGTAGGTCCCCAAGTATCACAATGAATAAAATCAAACATTTTATTTGAAACATGTTTATCTGATTGAAAATGAAGTCACTTCTATTTAGCTAGAGGGCAATAGTACATACATGTTGATCTTTAGAAAAAGAAAATTCTAAAGTGTCTTTCAAATGAAGAATGTGTTTATGACTAGGGTGGCCTAGTCTATCATACCAAGTACTAGCAATGGTATGTATTAAGGTAGCAACAGAAAAATCAGTATGTGTAGGTAATATTTGTGAACAATCATCAGTTTTCAAAACAGAGACTTATCAGTGATTTCAGAAGCATTAGAGGGTTGAAGGAGATATACATGTCATGCACTAGCCTTGCCAATCGTCTTCAAAGAGGACTCGTCCTGAATAATGCAACAACCATCATAAAATTGAACTAATATTGGTAAAGTAGAAGTCAGAGCACTGAATGATAACAAATTGAAATGAAATTTTGGCAAGAACATCACATTTTGGAGAGTTAGACAGAAGATATCTTTACTGAGCCAACATGGTTAATTAAGACATGAGTATGGTTGGATAAAGAATTTGTGGCACCACATATAGGACATAGAGAAGAAACATGTTTCTATTATGGTAGATGTGAGTTGATGCTCCAGAATCTAAATCCTTAAATCACATTTTAGAGGTATGTACTTAGTTTGAGAACACATACCTTCTATATGTGGTTTGGTTGGAGTGTATGTATCAGTCTTTGCTTTGTTGAGATGAGATTGAAGCATCAATAAAAGTCCCTGACATTGTTCATTTGAGAGACTGTCTAGAGGATTTTCAGAGGAGTTACTTGTGTTTGAGGTAGGAGTTTCGTTTTTCTGCTGAGTTTTTTGGTAGAAACGATGGCCAGGTGGGTATCCATGAATTTTGTGACAATGATATGCAGTGTGACCATGTATGTTACAGTGACTACAAATTGGCCTGTCTTTCTTCTTTGGATTTGCGAATGACTTTGCGGTATTGTTTTGTGAGATTTTCACAAGAAGTGTTGTTGCTTGTACTTGGTTATCATTGGAATTATTATGAGATAAAGGAATGGATATCTGTTCCATTTCTTGGACGACGGATGAGAATGCCTTAGAAATTGAAGGTTCTGGATCCATTAAGAGAAGTTGCATGTGATTTGGATTGAAAGCTTCGTTCAATCCCCTGAGAAAGGTTATAACATACTCGGTTTGGAAGTAGACATTGAGGTCTTTGACAACTCCGCAAGTACAAAGTTCACATGAACATGAGGGACGATAAGAGGTTAACTCGTTCCATAGAGTTTTCAATTTTACATAGTAGGTGGTGACTGAATCTTGCGATTAAGTTAAAGTTGATAATTCTCTGCTGATCTGGTAGACTCGAGGCCTATTTTTGCATTGATATCTTTCTTAAAGATCAATCCAGATATCGCGCGTTGAATCAAAGAAATTTACACTGGAAGATATTTCCTTCGACAATGAAAGATCCAAGTCGTGACTACACTGTTGCAAACTATCCATGATTGGAGAAGTTCACCGAAAGGACAAGTGACGGTACCATCGATGAAGCCAAGCTTGTTCTTCGCGATTAATCCGATCTTCATGGTTTGACTCCATGATGTGTAGTTCGTATCGATAAGTAGGTTTGATATAAGAACGATGCTTGTATTATCTAAATGGTGTAGGAAATACAAGTTGAAATATTGTTCGACGACAGAACAATTTGTTTGGTTTATCGAAGAGGATGAATAGTTGACGTTGGAGTGATTTGTCGGTGGGTTTTTAGGATCTGCCATGGAAGCAAGTCTAGAGGTGAAGGGTCGTAACTCTTAAGAGGGAAATGGTAATTTTAATCTGATATCATATTAAGGCTCTCAAGGGTAACTTAACTTGCTAAATTTTATTCATGAGAAACTTGAGCTATAAATAGCCAATGAGATCACAAGTTTTACATGTGGGTAAAAAACTGCTAATAATAGAATTTCTAACAAACTAAGTAAAGCATAATAAGCATAACTAAATCCTAATAATATGGATGAAAATGGGTACCTCCCAACGTGTTTAAGGATGACATAGGGAGTTTTCTCCTAACTCCTGAACATCACCGTCGGGAGTTCTTCTATCCTGATTGTGTACATAAACTGTTGGGAGTTCGTGATATCTCTCGACGGTGCCCTACATGCTCGTCAAAAGATGGTCTCTTGATGGATTTTTCCGAACTAAACTGCCAACGACCGTTTATGCATCTGGAGTTGATTTTCCGATGCATTGTCGAAGAACTCCCGACGATTGTGTGCTCGAGAGATATTTTTTTTTGTAGTGTTGCTTGATTCTACCACTGCATCTTCATCTGATCCAAACTCTTAATTTAAAGTATGACTATTGGAGTCAAGTTTTCTTTCTTATCTGAATGGTCAATTGTAGTTCTTGATTAGAGGTATGAACTTTTTGAAAATACTCATTATTCTTTGAAATTGGATACCTTATCCTAGTGACACTATGGATGTGGTCCACTTTGATTAGAGGTATGAAGACATGTTAGTTAACTGTACAAAGAGTTTGTATGAAACTGAATCGCGATATAATCAATCTCTTTTTGTAAATTCATTAATTGAAAAGATTAATATTTCACAGAATAACTATATATGAATCGATCTTAATCTTGTGTGAGTTATGAACTTCTATTTATGAAGGCTTGTACTTTGATTTTCAAATGTGAGTATGGTTCGAGTTGACTCAATATGCTTACCATTTTAAGGATTTTACCAAATATGGAGCTAGAAACGTAACTGAAATTCACTCCATTCTATATATGAAAATTAGATAAGTAGTTCTCTTAAATGTTGATTTCGAGACTTGAACAAATAATTTAGATTAAAAAACTTAGTTGAAATTCAAAAATCATATAAATTTTTTAAAAATATATATCAAAATAAATTCTAAACTAATTATCAATGTGAAAACAATTAAAATAAGTTAGTCCACTACAAGAAAACTGTCATTTAACGACACAAAAAATGCGTCACAAATAGATTTCGTGACACATATTTTGCGTCATTGTATCCACTGTCAATATAGGGACTTTAACAGCACTAGCAAAAAAACGTCGTTGTTTGTCTGTTCATGACACTTATTTTGTGTCGTTATTTACTCGTTCGTGTCATTTTAAACGTGTCATTGTTAAGTGGTTGTTGATAGAAAAAAAATGTCAAATTGAGGTTCAATTTGGATATTTCCTGTCAATTATATGATATTCGCGACATTTTTTTTGCGTCACAGTTTTATGTTCAGTGATAAGAAATTAGTGTCAATATAAGTGCAGTCATAACAATTTATTTGTGTCATTAAATTTACTATAAGAACACCATTTTTAGTGTCATGTATTAACTATATTTTACTTTTTTATTTCCTGTCAAGAAATAACAATTAACGACAATTATAATATACATCAACACTGTCATTATTAACCAAATAGCGCGAGCAAAGTCATCGTAAAATTGAAAAATGTTCGATATATATTGATAATGAAGCGTCAATTTACATTGCAAAGTAAATATTTGTCCTTATTATATAACTACGCCACCATATAGAATGAAATAAATGAGAACTTAAACTTAACAAAGTACAAGTTGACAAATAGACGACATATCTATCGTGTCATGCTTCTCTGCTCCATGGTTGCGTCCAAAACCTGAAATATAGATACAAATTAAATATTACTCACAAACTTAGATGACATCAAGAAATTTTACAAATGAACTTCTAAAACTTACCAATATCAACCAAATGCCTCGTAAATTAACACGTAAGTATGAAGTCTGAAAAATGGTAAAAGTGAGTTTCGAACGATGCAAATGTTCATGCAACTATGTATGGAGCTCATACAAGTACTAACCCTAGGTCAAATAACACACAATGTACTTTTCTAAGTCAATCGCACCTTCGAATCCACCATATGCATGTCAACAACTACTTTCATCTTATACCATATACATGTCACAAAAAATAATTAAGCTGATCATGCACAACAGTTATGGTATTACAATATCATGAAAAAAAATGAAAGAACGTCAATTCAATTATATGACTTTCATAGGAATACCTCAACTGGAGGTTCAAGATCTCTTTCGAACTAAGCGTTGAAGTTGAAGTTTGAGAACTTAGTTTAGGGTCTGCGACATTAGCCCCAACAATTATTAATACGTTATAAAACCTCTCATATAAATGACTTAAAGAAAACGGGAGAAAAAAACTAGTAAGTTTAGCAACTAAGAAGATAATGATGAAAAATACACCTTAATTGAAAATCAGTGAAAATAGAAGGAAGAAATGTATTGAAATCAATATTTTAACAAGCTTGTAACCTAAATCAATTGAGATATATGCAAAACGGGGAAGGGTATCAAACAATATCTTCATGAAGTTCAATAATAAAAATACAAACAACGTTCACTATCCATAAAAAACATGGTACTTACAAATTATTGGCACATATAATCAATTTATTAACTAAATACAAATGCTAGTAATAGTTTGTTGAATTAAGTGTTGAAAATTTTAGGGGTTGAAAAAAGTTGAGTCTTAAGTCAACTGTAATGTATGCCACTGTATCCATATTTGAAGATCTACAGAAGTTGCTTCTCCTTATATGACATCCATTCACTTGTCCTAGTAAGAAATACAATAAAGAGGAAAAACAATAGATTTAGAAAAAAAGAAACATCTCAAAATGTTTGTTAAGTTCAACCATTTCAAATTTTGAGTGCCAACACATATGAATTGTTTAAACAATGAACAATTATTAAAATATACCATCATGAAGTGAACACTGGGCATCATTCATGAGCAAGCCAAAATGATTATAACCTAAAACTATCAGACCCCATTAATGATAGGGCAACTATTAGACGAATAGTAGCGTCAGAATAGTAATGTTTTGGTAGAGATGTGGAAACTACTTACCTAGATTGAAGACCACAATTTTCTATTAAAAAAGCCACTTCATTGAATACACGCCAACTTTTTGAAGATCTAAACAACAACAAAATTTAGGTGTTACAATATAGGTTGAAAACCTTAACCAACACAGTGAGATTATACAAGAAAAGATATATTTAGATTATACATGAAAATCAAGCCAAAACACCTATTTTTTTTCTTACACTATTTTGCTTCCACCTTACAATATCCCTCATTTTCATTCTCCCCTTTCGTATGACACATAATTTTTATTTTTATCACCGCAAACCATAAACTTTCAACCAAAATAACATACCCAGATTTGTCTATTGAATAAGAAAAAAAGAAAAAGGGAGCAACATGGTTGTATGATAATTACAAATTCATGCCTATTTAGGGAAAAAAGAAATGCAACTACAAACCAATCCATCGAATAACCAAAATACCATGATTGTAGATAAAAAGAGAGTAAAAAAGAAACTCACATGAACAAATATTTCCTTTCAACAAGAATAGTATTGTTTAACTTGATATCATATTTGCCAATAAGATTCAAGCAATGACAAAATAAAACTACTTTATTGTTGATTTATAAAGGGAAATAACTATTTATTCTTATTTTTATACATGTTCTTATTAATGTTGTTATCCATTTTATGTTAGATGCATTTTCTCCACTTGTCAACCTTATAAACTTAGCAAAACATGTGCAATACAATCTTCTTATTTTCTTTCTAACTCCATGAGAATCAAAATGTAACATTACGCATCAAATTTGAACCTAACAAAAAAAAATTTCCTATGAAACAAAATAAAAATTGAGCATAGAAAAAATTATGTATCCAAATAAAGTTTAATAATAGTTGAACTATTGCATTATACAACAAACCGGTCTTGGTACATTAATAACACTAGCCAAAAAAGTAAAATGTGTTAAATACTAATCAACAACTATAAATAACTTATCATCCCAAATTTGTAAAGCTTATCAAAGCAAATATAAAAGACTAATGTAACTTAATCCAACACTTTACAACAAACTAAAGTTTCAAGTATATATATGCAATTACAATACAACTCAATATAAACCATAAACAAACTTATCGACTCAAGTTTGTAAGCTTATCAAAACTAAGAGAAAAAACTAAAAGAACTAAAAGTGTTTAAGTCAATCTTTAATTATCAAGAGAAACTTATGAAACAACCACAACATTTGTCAAAGTAATAAAACCTAATACGAAACACTAGCAACTAAACACTAGCAAATGCTTTAAGACATATTTTTCTCTACACATCATCAAAGTTAAAAATCCCACCATTCATTTTTCCTTCTCTTTTTCTCAAAATTTCCTCTCATAGCCATGGAATCTCCCTTGACATTATTTTCTAATTCGAACAAACAAAAGTCAAAGAAAAATCAACCAAATGCTTCATTAAGGCATTTCATCAAACACATTATAAGCTAGCTAATTGGAACAAATATCATAGATTTCAAATCCATAATTTAAAAATAAAAAATAATGGAATTTGGTTCAAGGTTCGATTTTTTAATTGAAACAAACAAAAATCATGGAATCTCAAAAAATACTTCTTTGATGCATTTCATCAAACACATTGTAAGCTATGTGATGAGGCACACTTTTGAACATGCTTTTTGGACATGAAGGTTTAATATATGTACCTACCTAGTTTGCTAGCTTCAATTAAATGTCGGCATGCACTGCGAAGCAACCGAAGAATCGCGAAGTGGCCAGACGGATTGTGACCCCTAATATTGGACGACAACAGAGAAATTGTGTGATTGTTGATGGAGACGAAGTGGTCGAACGGACTGTCGAACCGTTGGGCCGTCGTGCCAGAGTGGAGGGAAGATCAAAATCGACGGCGTGTTGGACGGGAAGGACAAGGAAGGCCGAGGGGTGAGCAAATGAAGGGGAGGGTTTTCGAGTAGTGGGTGTCTCACAAAATTGAGGATGATTTTTTTAATTTTAGGCTTAGGACAAAAGGTAAAAATTCATGGAAAAAGACGACACATTTTTTGCGTCGTTGTTTCGTGATGCGAAAAAAGCGTCACAAATTTTTGAAAATCCGAAAAATTTCGTCATTCTCGTCAAAAACGCGAAAATTGAAATAGATGACACTTTTTTTCTCTCTCCCCCCTCCTTGATTTGTACTGTTCAAAAATGTCATTATATGTCATTTTTCTTGTAGTGGTCTACTTTGATTCAATTAAAGGCTCAATTATAAAAATTGTCTCTCAATTTTGTATCTTGTATAAAAAATACCCCTAAACTTTTAAAACTTTAAAAAATACTCTCAAACTTTAGAAAAGGGTTCAAAAATGCAGTTACAGTTAATTTTGGATGGAAACTGTAATTGTATTTTTGTACCCTTCCTGAAAGTCTGAGGATATTTTTGAAAGTTTTAAAAGTATAAGGATATTTTTTACACAAGATACAAAATTGAGGGGCATTTTGTTATAATTGAGCCTTAATTAAATTACCCTAATTAACTTAGTATTGATGTTTTTTTCCTAAAAAAAATCTAATTATTCTAATTTAAAATTAAAATTTATCAAACATTATTTTAAAAGCGATTTGAACGTATCAATGGAAAGGATGAATTAAGTAGAAGCACGTTTTGTAGTGACATGACCAACAAACAAACAAAAAAAACCCACATTTAATCCTCTTCCTATTTCCAAATCCCAATTTAAAAGAAGAAAAGGTTGCCATTACCAATTTCATTACACATTACATCACTAAAAAAGGAGAAAGGAATGGCCTCTCTAAACTCACCGGATTCCTCTCCTCCAAACATCTCCTTCTCCATTAACGAAACCAGAAAAAGCACCACCACTTCTTCCTCCGCCGCCACCGGCCACCAACTTTACCGGAGCATTTCCACCAAAGAACCTTCCTTTTCTCAATTCCCCTTCACTCCTCCTCACCTCAACAATAACTGCCCTTCTCTCCCTCAAAGCTTCCACAACTCCCCTACCTCCTCCCCTCTCCACCCCACGGCTAAGCTCTCTGACCACTTGATTTCTCATCGGTGCGTGTCGTCCGTGTTGAAAAAAGACCGCCAGATCTTATCCATTGCCATGTTTAATGAGATTTTGTACACTGGGTCTGATAGCAATTTAGTTAGGATTTGGAAGCTGCCAGACTTCACGGAGTGCGGGCAGCTTAAAACAAAGGCTTCCATAGCGATGGCTTTGCAGGTTTCTCATGATAAAGTTTATGCGGCGTATAGTGATTGTAAGATTCGTGTTTGGCGCCGGAGTTGGGATAGAGGCCTTAAACATTTCCGCCTTGCTACTATTCCGGCCACCGGAAGTTATGTCCGAAGTTACATTTCAGGGAAGGACAAAATGGTAAATTCAATCTTTCTTTTTCCATCCCTATATAAATTAGCAAATTGAAAAATGTTATGAGAGCACATTTTTTAAATAAACAAAAAGAATTCAAATCTTTTTTTCAAAAAAAAAAGAATGGTAAAAGGACATATTATTGTTATTAACATGCATGCATGCTATTTTTCAAAAAAATGAATTATTTTTAATAGTTTTTATAAGTAAAGAGATATGCATGAGATATTGTTCAAAGATAAATATCTTTTATGAGGTTTACCTTAAAGTTTATACAATAATCTATATATTTATTAGTAGAATACACACTGATTTATTGAATCCAATAAAGAAAAATTGCAATATATATCCTTTGAAAAAAAAAATATACAATACATATAGGTGATTCATTCTTTATTACCATTATTGCATTGTACATAGTTTTTTAGTTGAGCTATTCAACGTTTGTTATATGCATATACATGTACGTATGTATGCATATATATATATATATTTATTGTGTATGCATTTAATAATGTTGTTTCTAATGTAATTACTGCATACATTATTGCTTTTGTCCTTTTCTTTTTTCTTTTTTTTTTCTTTTTTTGTTGTGATCTAAGTTGTTTTAAAAATATATTTAGAATATTTATAAAGTATAGCAAAATGAACCGATATATATATTAAATGTTGCAATATTTTAGATTTTATCAATGATGAATACAGTGATTTTGATAGACAAATTATTGACAGAATCTAAAATTTTATAAATATTTTCAACAATTTTGTCATTTATAATAATTTTTTTTTATTATACTGGGACGTGCAAAAAAGTAAAAAAAAAAAATTACAAATATAATTCTAAGAAAATAGACATATGTTAAGAGGATATGTTTGAAACTAATTTTCAAATTACTACTTTTGTCATGTTTAAAATCACTTTAAATAAATTTTAATGTATATGGAGAAAAATTTTTCAATTGTTAAAATAACTTTTCGAAATCACTTCAAAATATACTTGTTATCACTCAAAATTAATTTAATATTTTGTTTTACACTTTTAAATGGAAATTTTTATTATCACAATTGATTTTGAAGGAGTAAATTATGTTTCATAAAGATTTAAAAAATGAAAAAAAAATATTTTAACAATCACTTCCAAACATGTCCTTAGTAACCATTTAAAATTAATTTTTAATATTTCAAATTTACACTTTTAAACACAATTTTTATACAATTGACAATTGAATTTTGAATAATTAAGAAAAATGTTCCGAAGTGTCTTTAAACATGATGAAGTAATTTTAACCATTTTAAAACTCTGAGAATATCCTTAAAATTTGGAGGGTGTGTACTTAAAATCTCAAACTAATAATGGTGTATCAATTAAAAATTAAAACTTTGAATCAATTTGGACTATTAAATAAGATTTTGTTTTAAAATGAGTGTTAATGCACGATTTTTAAGTACATGGCGTTTCTTTTAACTGCGAGATTGACGTAAATAAGATTAGAGGTTGAAAGAGTACAACATCACTGTTGGAATCCAATCGGCAGTGATTTCTAATTTTATCATTTTCTAATATTTTTTCTCTACTTATTTGTAAATTAGAAGCCGATAATATTATTTTTGGAAAATTTTGGAAGAAGATTAATTTTTTATAATTTATTAACTTTAATTAAATTTTGTCGAGTGAAAATAGTTATAAATCACAAAATCTAATTTTAAAATAATGGTTTGTGAATCTATAAAACAATGTGTGTTATATGTATATAATGCACCTATATCTATACATTGAATTATAATAAAAAAAAATTAAAATATAAAAAGAATATGTGTGACAAGATATAATTGACAATTTGGTAGAATTGACATACTTTTTCATAATCTACGGTATAGCGTCTAAAATTATACTAAAACTTAAATTTATTGATTTCAGATGAAGCACATGGGTCCAATAACTTCCCTAGCGATCAACATTTCCGACGATATTCTATACTCATCATCACTCGACAAATCCGTAAAAGTTTGGCGAATCTCCGATTTCAAATGCATAGAAACAATCCAAGCTCATTCCGAGCAAATCAACGCCATCATCGCCGCCGACGACGGCCTTCTCTACACTGCCTCCGACGACGCTACCATTAAAGTCTGGCGCCGCAACTTCTCCCGTAGCGATCACCCTCCTCACTCCCTCGTCGTAACCCTCCCAGCCAACTTCTCTCCGGTCAAAACCCTCACCCTCGCCACCAACTTCGCGCTCCTCTACGGCGGTTGCAGCGACGGCTACCTCCACTTCTGGCTCAAAGGCTGGTTCTCCGGTCAGCTCCAATACGGCGGCGCTTTGCAAGGCCACACCCATGCGGTCATGTGTTTGGCAAGCGTTGGAAAGTATGTGGTGAGTGGCTCTGCTGATTCCACGTGTCGCGTGTGGGCCAGGGACGAGGTTGATTGTCAGTTGCACACGTGTCTGGCGGTTTTAGTTGGCCATCGGGGCCCGGTGAGATGCGTGGCGGCGTATTTTGGTTCCGGGTCGGAAGAGGCGGTGGAGGAGGGTGATGGCGGTTGTACCATCTGTAGCGGAAGCCTTGACGGGGTTCTTAAGGTTTGGCGCGTGACTTGCACGAAAAATGGAACGCGTAATCGGGATTTGCAGAATGGGACTGACTATTTTGATTTGTAGGAGGAAGAACTAACTTTAGTTAATTAATTATTAATCATAATTTAACTCGATCTTAAGTTGATTCTTGTCTCATAGGTGTTATACTTAAGGTAAAAGAGAATATTGGTTATTAATTATAAGGAATCCTTTAATAACTAAATTATGTGGAATCTTTTTTTTTTATAAAAATTATTGTAAATAGAAAAATTGGTAAAAAGCTTTACAAAATATAACAAAATCTTATATTCTATCAGTCATAAACATCGATAGTCGGTCGATAGAAATCTATCGGTGGCTATCAGTGTCTATCACGGGTAAAATCTGAAACTTTTTTTTTTCTATTTTCATAAATATTTTTGTTCATTTTTCTACAATTTTTTAATATCATTTTTATTAATTTTTATTTTAAATCACACCTAAATTTGTATTTCTTAAAAGATAATTGTATTTGTTTTTGTATTTCTATATATCATTATTCATTTTTTATAAAATGCTTTTCAATTTTTGGCTAACTTTTGAAAATAAAAAAAAAATTGAATATATTTGAATGTAGTTAGCTAAAAGTTTAGAAAGCCTTTTTTTTTCTCTTGATAATTAGTGTCATTCAGTTGCATACGTGTACTTTGCTTACTGTTTTATTGTGTGGACGAAATTATACGGCTCTCTAATGCTTGCTGTTAATCTTTGTGGAATATTTGTATTTCTTGATAAAAAATGAGGCTGATACAGTTGGATTTATACACAAATACATGATATCAAAAAAAGGAAAATATATCATAATAATTACAAGATTACCAAATAATATAATATCTTAAAAATAAAATAAAATCTCCAAAAAATATCTTATTACAATAACACCCTCCTTCAAACTCAAGATGGTAGAGTAGAAACAAATTTAAGTTTGCGAAGTAACTGAGTGAAGCGAGGAGAAGGGAGAGCTTTGGTGAAGATGTCAACTGGTTGATCTGTGGTGGAGATGGATTGTAAATGGAGAATGTCGCTTTGAAGATGATGAAGAACAAAATGACAATCATTTTCAATATGCTTTGTTCGTTCATGAAAGACATCGTTGTGAGCAATTTGAATGACACTGCAATTATCACAATGAAGAATAGTGGCTGATTGTTGTGGGGCCCCCATATCAGTAAGAAGCCAACGAAGCTATAGTAATTTCGAAGTTGCATCAACCAGTGCACGATATTCAGATTCCGTGTTGGAGCATGAAACAACAGTTTGCTTCGTGCTTCATCAAGAGATGAGAGAATTCCCTAAATAGAAACAATAACCAGTGGTAGATCGCCGATCGGTAGGATCACCTGTCCAATCAGCATCAGAGTATCCAGAGAGAATCAGAGATGATTGTGAGGAGAATTGTAATCCATGTCCCAAAGTGCCTTTAATATACTGTAATAGTACGAGGTGCGACCAACAGTGAAGTGTATAGTGTATAGTACGAGGTGCGACCATGAATTGACTAACAATGTGAACTGCATAGGCAATATCAGAGCGGGTCATAGTCAAGTAAATTAGGTTGCCAACAAGTTGTCGATACAAGGTGGGATCCTCAAGAGCAGTCCCATAAAAAAAAAAGTTAGTCACACATTTGGATCAAGTGGTGTTGCGGATGTGACAGAATTAGTGATACCAGATCGAGCTAGGAGATTAGATGCATATTTTACTTGAGGTAAGTAGTATCCATTAGATGAGGATGAAACCTCAAGACCAAGAAAATAACTGAGGGATTCTAAATCTTTCATCTCAAAATGCTTCCCCAGGTAACATTGCAATTCAGATATGGATTGGGGATTATCGCTTGTAATAATCATGTCATCAACATGTAAGAGTATGAGAACAAAACCATGAAAGGTATGTCGAGTAAATAGTGCAAAATCGTGAGAACTGGAAGTAAACCCAAGTTGAGTGATGGTGGAACTGAACGTTGCAAACCAAGCTCGTGGAGCTTATTTTAGGTCGTATAGTGTACGACGAAGAAGACATACTTTCTGAGGTGGCAGATCAGTGCCAGGGGTAGTTTCATATAGACTTCTTCTGATAAATTGTCATTGAGAAAGACATTTTTAACATCCATTTGAAGAAGAGGCCATTGTTTGACAACTGTTATGGCTAAAAGACTGCGAACAGATGTCATTCGGACAATTGGAGCAAATGTTTCTTCATAATCAATGCCATATTTCTATGAATAGCCTTTGGCCACCAGTCGGGCTTTGTAACGTTCAATAGATCCATCAGAATGAGTTTTAAATTTATAAATCCACTTGCAACCAATAGGTTTCTTTCTAAGAGGTAAGTCGACATAGTCCTAGGTGTGCATCTTTGCTAAGGCTTGGTATTCCTCATTCATTGTTTGCTGCCATAGAGGGTTAGTACTGGCCTCCTTATAAGAGGAAGACTCAACCAAAGACATAATAACGGAAAAACAAAGGTAATCCTTGAGATGGGAGGAATTTGGCTTACCCGGGTGGAATGACAAACAGGTGCAGGTTCAGGTTCAGCACAAGGGATAGATGGTAGATATGGAGGCACATAGAGAGGAATAGATTGAATGAGCTAAGTGACCGATAGAGGATGAGGTTCAGGGTCATGAGAAGTGTCATTTGGAGGGAATAAATCAGTAAAAGGATCAGTGAAGAATGAAGGAGAACTAGAGAGAGAGGCATGAAAGGAAGAAAGAATAGAAAACATATGATGTTTCCAGAAAGTGACATGGCGAGATATACGTAATCGTTGAGAGATTGGGACCCAATAGCGAAAACATTTGTGCTTAGTGCCATATCCCCGGAAACAACATAGACAAGCACGAGGTTCAAGTTTGGTATGTTCATGAGGATGTAATAACACAAAACATGCACAACCAAAGACTTTAAGATTGGAGTAAGAGGGGACAGTACCATAGAGTCGTTCAAAGGGAGAGGCGTTGTGAACAACTAGAGATGGAAGGCGGTTGATGACATATAAGGAGGCGGGGGCAGCTTCATCCCAAAATTTCTCGGGGCAAGAAGCAAAGAGAAGTTGAGCACGAACAGAGTCCAGAATATAACGATGTTTTCGTTTTGCTCGGCCATTTTGCTGAGAGGTATGGAGACATGACTATTTAACTAGAGTGTTCTATTGGGAAAGAAAAGAAAGAAGACGGGAGTCCTTAAATTTCATTGCATTATTTGTGCGAAGAATTTTAATGGTGCGAGAAAATTGAATGTGCATATTTACAAAATCAATGTAAGTTTGAGGTAAGGAAGATTGATGTTTAAGAAGTAAATCCAAGTAAAACGAGAATAGTCATCAATAAATAGAACAAAATATTGACAACCATTGACAGTAGTAGAGGGAGCAGGACCACATATGTCATAATGGACTAAACCACATAATGATGCAAAAGTAGTAAATGACAAAGTAGGTTGTTTTGCAATTACAATTCACACAATCGAAAGGACTAAACTTAAAAATATTATCTATAGTACCAGTGGAGACTAGATTACGAAGTTTATCAGAAGATGCGTGACCAAGACGAAGGTGCCACTGATATAAAGATTGATCAGTGACTGAAGTGGAGATAGATGGAAACAGAGAGTGTTGAAGAGATGTAAGCTCAAATAATCTTTCCACTTTCCATCCCGTACCAATCACCTGTCCCGTCTGCGGATCTTGAACCTGACAACCATGAGAAGAAAAAATAATTGTTAGACAAAGATCACATAATTGACCAACAGAGGCGAGGTTGAATGTTAAATTAGGAACATGATAAGTTTGGGAGAGATTTATTGTGGGTGTATTGACAGTGCCAATGTGAGAGACAAACATGTGATTTCCATCGCAGAGTGAATTGAGGGGAAGTGATTGAACATGAATAGGAAAAGATAACAAGGAAATATGAGAAGTCATATAATTGCAACAAGCGGAGTGAAGAAGCCATGAGCTACTTGGGGTGACAACAAAAGTAATAGGATTGGAAGATATCAAGTAAATCATGAAGATCACTTAACTGAAGACTCAGAGGGGTGGTGATATCAGATAGGGTGGCAACAACAACAACAGATGAGAAACCCGATTTAGGAGATGACTTGGTTATTTGTGTGATGAGAAACACGAGATGAACGAGTATGACAATTCTCCAGGATATGACCTCGTTTGTGACAATACCTGCACTCAATGGTAGTATAGTTAGATAGCTTATGACCATGAAGTTTATAATATTTGCAGAAACTAGACTCATTTGCAGGTCGAAAGTGAGTGGCTGCAAGTGCAACATCAGGTGTCAGGAGGAGACAATGCCAAGTCTTTTCTCTTCGAAAAGAATTTCCTGAATAACAACATCTATGGATGGTAAAGGGTTGTGGTGTAATAGAGCAACACAAATTGATTCATATTCTAGACGAAGTTAAAATCAGACAATCGATGAATGAATATCTTGCAAGTATGTGCTTGTAGTTATTATCACAAGTTATGACTGTTTTTATAACTTTGTAAGTTGGAAGAGCTTTTAGTGATAATAATAAAATTGATCTTATTAGGGTGGAAACCCCTCAGATGTAGGTCATTATTGCCGAACTGGGTTACCAACGTTCGTGTGTATCTTACTATCTATCTACCTGCTGTTGCATTGCATCATGTAATAGCTTTTGAGTTATCAGCGTAACTGCTGATAGTATCCGATCTAACCATTCAGACTAATACATTTTTCAATTGCTATCAGAGCAAGGTTCTCTTGAAATTTCAAGGATGGATGCACTACGGGAAGGGAGCTCTACTACAAGACCTCTTATTTTATATGGCACAAACTATGCCTATTGGAATGCACAGATGACAACCTTTCTTAAATCAATTGACAACAAAACTTGGAAAGCAATATTGACTGGTTGGACACCACCCAAGATTACAGAAGCAGATGGGGTGGTAACTCTCAAACCAGAAGATAGTTGGACTGAAGATGAAGACAATGTTATCCTTGAGAATTTGCGGGCTTTGAATGCCATATTTAATGGAGTGACAGAAATATTTTCAGACTCATTAACACATGTGTGTTAGCTAAAGAAGCATGGGGAATTTTGGTTATGGCTCATGAAGGTACTTTAAAAGTAAAGAGGTCAAGACTGCAAATTCTCACAACAAAATTTGAGTCTCTAAGAATGCAAGATGAGGAGACTATTGTTGAATACAATGTCAGGGTGTTGGGCATTGCTAATGAGTTACATGCTCTAAGTGAAAAACTATCTAAAGAGAAATTGGTGAGGAAAGTCTTACGTTCCCTAAACCCTTGGGTCGTTGATATGAAAATCACTGCAATAGAAAGAAACAAATGATATTTCTACCATGAAACTGGAGGAACTATTTGAGTCGTTGCACACTTATAAACTATTGCTTCATGATCATGAAGATAATAAGGGGAAGAGTCTAGCTCTTCAGACAGTGGTCAGTGATGAATCAACCACTAAGAAAGATCGAGTAACCGAAGAAAATCTAGCAGAATCAATTACTCTGTTGTCTAAATAGTTCTCTAAGTTAACTAGAAGATTTAATAGACGCTCCGAAATTCAGATACAGAGTAAAAAACAATGGTAATTTACCAAAATTCTCAAGTTTATCCATGAAGAAGAAAAAGTTTAAAGGAAGTAGCAGCAATTCTTCCTAGAGAAGTTATCATCATTTTTGGTGTAGAGAGTGTGAAGGTTTTGGACATTATCAAGCGGAATGTCCTACATTTCTCAGAAGGCAGAAGAAGGGATAAGCAACAACATTATCTGATGACTCAGGTTTTGACAATGACAGTGAGGAGGGTGTTCGAGCACAAATGGCATGTAACATCGATGATATTTTCTATAGAGTAAAAGAGAACAACATGAGAAAAGATTGACCGTAGAAGAGAGTACAATGGTTTTTGATGACTCTACAGTTCCTGAGATTGAGATTGAAGTTATGTGTGTATTAGAACAGCAGAAGGTCCGAAGTCAGAGTCTCATAGAAGAGAACCATCAGTTATTGACCATCATATTAGAATTGAAGAAGGTGTTGAGAGAAACGCGCCTTGAGCGAGACAACATTTTAAAATCAGTACGGATGATGAATTTTGGAAGAGAGAATTTAAACAAAATTTTAAGTCTGGGACGAGTGGTAGGCGACAGAAGAGGATTAGGCTACAATCAGAAAGAAGAGATGTTAGAATCCATGAATTGTCTTCCTCTAACTCAATTCAAGAAGGCTATCAACCAAGATGGCGCACCTGTTACTCATGAAGTAAAAGTCAAACGAAGATGGACGTGTCACTTTTGTGGGAAGACAGGGCATATTCGCCCTCATTGTTATGATCTGAATCGTGAAGCTCGACAAGAATCAAGATAAAAAATTGCAAGTTAGAAAATAAATCGCATTCGACAGGTATGAAGAGTTAAAAGAAGCCAGACGTTGATATCAGATGTTTCTACTGAGAAAGACAGATGTAACGTGGCCCTCACCATGGTTCACAAAATGACCAAAAAAGACTGGTACTTTGACAGTGGATGCTCTCAGCACATGACAGGTAATCAAGCATTGTTCTCTTATATAAAAGATTGAAATGTAGGCTATGTAACGTTTGGAGATGGAGCAAAAGCTTATATAGAGGCATGATAGGTAGTTTACTCTACTAAATAGCTTGTCCTTCGGACATCTCCTATGTGGTTAAGTATTGTGATGCAGATTGGGCTGATTGCTCTGAGGATAGAACAAGTACTTATGGTGGATGCTTCTTTATGAAAAGTTATCCTTTTTTTTTTTTTGGTTTAGAAAGGGACAAAACAGTGTGTCTTTGGCCATTTCTGTAACTGAGTATATTGTTGCTGGAAGTAGTTGTGGTCAACTACTGTGGATGAAACAAATCCTAAAAGAATATGAAGTTGATCAGAAAAATATGACTTTGTATTGTGACCATATGAGCGTCATCAATACTTTAAAAAATCCTATTCAGCATAGTCGAACCAAGCACATTGACATTAGACACCACCTCATACATGTTCTTGTTCAAAGTAAATTCATTACTCTTGAATACGCCAGAACTACAACTCAACATTGAGGCATTTTAACAAAGCCCTTAGATTCTGAAACTTATGAATTATTTAGGGTAAGATTGGACATGTGTAAGGTATGTTCATAGCAATTATCTTTTATGCTTCACACATGTATTGTCTTTGGGCCGTTTTGGAATGATTTACAAAAACTCATTTTGGGTCGATTTCTCCTACTACGTTTATTGCCCATTTGTTTGTGTTTGTTTTGGCCTTGTTTGAAGAAGAAATTCCAGTGGTGTGGCATCTTAAGTTTCAACATTTTCATAATGATTTCTGGACTTCCTTCCTTCAATGGTGGTATTCTTGTGAAAATCTTAACAGGTAATGAGGGTATTATTGCTGCTTCATCTAGTCAGTTTAACGTTTATTCTAAGAATGGGATAAAAGACGACTATCTTGCATATTGTTCCTCCATGTTGCTATATTAGAAGGTTCAGACTTTTAACTAACTTTATTAATTTAATAGGGCTTACTTGTTGTTGACTTTGATTGTTTCTGTAAGTCAAACAAAAAGGGAGAGAATGAATGAGGTTTGGCTGACTGTTGGTTTTTGTTTGCCACCTTGTGGGTTGATTGCGTTTAGTTGTTGTATGATTTGTGATGATATGGTCTTATTGTACCATCTGAGGTTAATCTTGTTGGCAACTTGGTTTCTGATGATGCTCCCTCAGTTAATCCAAATGTTACTGACACCAGATCTAACTCTCGATTTATCACTGAAGGTTGTGTTAGTTGCAACCGATCGATTGTTGAGTCTTTCTTGCTTTGTTAATGATGATGTGAATCCTCTTCTGGATGAAAATGTTTCCAACTAAGATCGTGTTTTTTTTTGTTCAAATGCTATAAACGTTGATAGTGGATCATTATTCTCTGAGGATGATGTTGGTATTGCCTATCTTGTTAGTACTTTGACTGACAAAGTGGGTAGCAAGACAGTACAGTCCAAAAGAAAAAAAAAAGACCAGCTCCCACTTCATCTCGAATTTTTTTTTTTGAAAGGGTTAATATGGTTACAGCTCCAGAATTCTTTGGTCTTGCCCCAAGGGTTTGATTTCCAAGAATGTGCCTCTTGAGGGGCTTTTCTCCCCACGTGCATCTTCGTAATTTCTTTTGCCACCCAAGGGAGGAGAAAATGATGAGGAGTAGGAGATAACTAATGCGATTGAAGGTTGCCAAATGAGATGGTTGATGCCTTGTTTGCTACTATGCAAGGGTTAGTTCTTGTTGATCGCTCTCCTGAGGGGCCTTCTTCTCCGCGTGCTTCGTCATGATTTCTTCTATCACCCATGGGGAAGAAATGTGTGGGAGTTTTTTTGTTGGTTGGATAAATTTCTTTTGTGGTGGTATGTATGCTCTAGTGTTGGTTGTTGTCTTGGAACTAACATCTATCTTTTGTCTTTTGGAAATGGATGATTGTGAGCTTCGGTATGTTTCTGTTTTCTGTTTGTTACTGTGTAAGCTGCCCTGTAGCTAGTTATGAATGGACGGTGGGTGACGAAAATAAATTATGTCAGCCAAAGGGGAACTTGTTATAATATTATTGGCTTGACATATTTCTTTTCGGTCTCCAATAATGTGAATATATCTTAACCATCTTTATTATTTTATTCTCTCTATTCATGAATGTAGTTGCAAAGTGATTAAGATTTTTTAGAACAGTTTTAGTCTATCTGACGTGGTTGAAGATCTTGTTATTGTTAGAGGTTTTTTTGTATATATTTATTCTTTCAAGATGTGCAGAATATATATAACGTAAGTGGCAATATTGTGAAGGTTACACATTAACAAGGTTTCAATCTTTGTGAAAAGGAGTGTTTGCCATGGCTGAATTTCTTCATATTATCATTATGAGCTCAAAGTATTGTTCATGGTTTGTTGTTCCTATTATTAACTGATAAAGTACATCCTGCATTCAAGAGGTTTTTTGTGTGTGTGGGGGGGGGGGGGGGAGCCTAATACTAACAGTCACAGTAAGAGTACTTATGTAGGGGGAGTTTGTTGATGAATAGAAAGAGATCAAAGAAAGCGGGAGATGCAGGATATAGGATGTGTTGTGGACATATCTATACACTCTAACAAGGGAAGCTTGCAGTTGTATCGCGGTGACAGACAGGGGGAGCTGACTGATACAATGTAGAGACATTAGACTTGCAACTATGTGCTTGTAGTTATTATCACAAGTTATGACTGTTTGTATAACTTTGTAAGCTGGAAGAGCTTTTAGTGATAATAATAAAATTGATTTTAATAGGGTTGAAACCCCCCAGATGTAAGCAATTATTGCGGAACTGGGTTACCAACGTTCGTGTGTATCTTACTATTTATCTACCTACTGTTGCATTGCATTCTGTAGTAGCTTTTGAGTTATTAGCGTAACTACTGATAGTATCTGATCTAACAATTCAGACTAATACATTTTTTATACTTGAGAGCATGCAAGAATAAGATTCCTCCACATTTTTTGGTCCCAAAAACAGGAAAAAATAGTCATGAACACAGACTCAATAGAAGTCCCGCATAGAGGGCACAAGTCAGAAATATCCATGTGACATTAATGAAGACTAGAACCGGCGACAAATAATAGTGAAAAGACTGCCACAAAAAGTGCTTAGTTTTTTAAGAAATTTTTGCACCCCATATTTTGTTCTATCAAACCTTCCATCCGTTTATAATCGAAGATACAAGAGCACGACCGTAAGAAAAGGAAACATAATAATCACTATGAACTAAGTATACTCCATCCTTATTAAAATGCAATACCCACTTATCTTCAAGATAACTATTGTCTATAGGAGTTTCCTGAATAACTTTCAGGAACTTTATAATTTTGAACGTTGAAATGTTGAATAAACATAAAATTCCAAGTTGAAGACTACATTTTGTGTATTTGATCGTAGTTTTGTTAGTTTAAGTTAACTATTAAAGTTAATAAATTTACGAACTTTGATTTTAAAAACAACTTTTGTTTTTAAAGTTAACGTCCAAATTAACACTTTCATGTTGTTGTCCCCTCAATAGCAGTGGTTTGATTTTGACTACTCAATATAAACTTTATAAAAAAAAAAGATTAGAACTGTCAAATCAATATTTGCTAAAACAAACAAAAAGGAATTGAATGGGCAGTCCTTTATGTATCTGCAAAATGTTGCGGTCCACATTAAAATATCCAAAAGAAATATTAATAAAATGATAAAAATATTGTTATTTCTGAAAATTTATAAAAAAAAAAAAATTAAAGAAAATTATTCTAAACACTAAAACCGTTATACAACAATTTAAGAAATATGACAAATTTTCAATTCTATTAATGATAAATACTTTAATATCGATATAAACACTAATGGTTCTATCATTAATAAAATCTGAAATTTCATTAGATTTTAATTTATAAATATTTTGATTCATTTTGTTATATTTAAAAATATTGAAAATAATTAAATTAACACGTTAATATTTTACATTTTTTTAAACTAAGTTAAAATATTTAATTTTTATATTAGGTTCACGTTAATATCATTTTTGTTGTTTTTTTTTTCTTTTTGTGGTTCATTGATTATTTTATTACTATATACTAAAAATGTTGATTTATCCTCAAATCAATAAAAGTATACCAATATTGATAAAAATAACAACATACAAAACAAAATTTAATACCATTATTATATATTAAGAGATTCCAAATTGTAACTTGTAAGTGGTCATATAAAAAGTTGTAAATTTGAATATTTCATTATTTAATTCGAGTGGATCATCTCAAACCAACCCTATCTAATCTATTATTTAAACTATAAAAATTTCATTTAAATATCATTAAACTATAAAATTTGTTTATTTGATTTGCATAGTATATTTTTTTTAAAAAACTATTTTTTCATAATTATAAAAACAAGCTTTTCTCAGCCAATGAAAAGCCATTTAAAATTCAGTTATATTATTGATTTTATTCTAATTTTAATTTCAAAATTTTCAGGTTTTTTTTTTATTTTTTATTTTTTATAATAGAGTGACAAAAAATACAAATAAATCTTCTCTATCTTCTAAATTAATAATACTATGTACTTTCTATCAAACTCATTTGAACTATTTAATTCACATTTGTCATTATAAGTAAATTGGACTATAGGTCTTAAATTCTACCTAGGTGAAACTTGAGGAGGTATGCACGAAGGTATTAATTAACGTCCTCTGTTGTGTCTTTTCAAAATAATGAAGACAACCCTGATTTAAACTTTAATGTTCTAAACTACCCGGCTTTATTTTTTTAAGTCCTTGTCCCTTCCTTCAACCAGAACATAGTTGCCAAAAAAGAGTTTTGCTTATTCGGCTTATATGGAAGACCAAAATCAAATATACCTTTCATGGTTAAAATATACATTTTCCACCAAATTTTGGATCCCTCTACGTTATTTCTTAGAACTATATAGGAAAAAAAATTCTCATTGAGCTTTATGATAATTATTGGGGTTCGATCAAAGTCGTCCTATCCTAGATAAGAGTGAAATATCTATTAAATATAATAAGCGATAACAACTACCTCCAATGGTATTAAACTTTCTAGGTAAAAAAAAAAAAACCAATAATAATAATAAATTGTGGCAAATTATAAAGTTATGAGAGTTATGCCCTAGAGTAGACGATATCATATAATCATGGAGATATGCTAGAGGGATCGTTGTCTCTAACAATAACTAGTTCGTTTATATTAATTATAAGTAAATTAAAGACTTATTTGATAGACATTATTTAGATTCCGTTTTATATTGTTTTCTTAATTCATGAAATTCAATAAATATATGTATTTGATAGATGTATTATTTAAGGAAAATTATTGTAAACGACAAAATTTTTAACAAAATATTTATGGATATAACAAAATTTCAGAATCTAGATGACAAATACTAATATCGGTGTCTATTATTATTAGATTTTAAGATTTTGTTATATTTTGTAAATATTTTGATTCACTTTTTTATATTTAAGAACATCCCATTTTATAAATCAAATAGTGTAAATTCAGAATACAATATATTAAATTGTTATGCATAAAGGACACTTAAAATGTGTTTGTTTTTACATAAGGATCAAATTGCTACAAATTTGAAAGTTCGAACGCTAAATTGTTACGCACATTTTATTAAAATACAAAGACTAAATTTGTAACGCCCCAAATGTTAGATAATTTGGATTGGATAATTATTGAAAGATTTTATTTGTTTGGGATGTTGATTAATTTATTTTGGTTAAGAAATTAAATATATGTATAGTTATATATATATATTTATATTTAATTGTTTGGTTAAGAGTTAATGGTGGGAAAAAACTTATTGAAGAGAGGTATGGGTTTAATTGAGGAGAGAGAAATTATGGATTTGGATTTTATTATACTTTTTGGAAGTAAAGAAAAGAGAAATAATAATAATAATAATTTACTATTATTATTATTATTATTATTATTATTTTGCTTTAGGGTTTCCTAATGTGGCGCACCTCTTCTTCTCTTTCGCGTGGAACAGCCGTCGACCCTCATCTCTCCTTCTCCTTCCTCACGTCGCCGCTACCCACCATCTCAGTTTTGCTCCGCCACCTTTTGCCACACAATATCGAGTCGAGCTCCTCCCCGACGCACCACTGTCGTTCGTCTTTCCATCTGCATACCTCCACGTCACGTCGAGTCGAGCCACATCTGTCATGGCGAACTTGAGTTGTGAGGCGCGTCGCTGCCCTCGTTCGCACCAGATCTGCTCATGCCGCGTCGCTAGCTGCCATGCATCCTTCCTCCAGCCAACGTGACGTCGCGTCTGCAAACGTCGTCGAGCCACAAGCCGTGCGAGTCTCGTTGCTTTTCGCTGCAACCCGTGCCACGCCGACGTCTCTGGCGCCGCACCGCTTGCCTCTCCGCCGCAGAAAGCCTCGAGTCGTCGCTCCGACGCTTCATGGCAGACCCGTCGGCCAGTTTGCACCGCCACGCTCCAGTCCGCGAGCCGATGCTCCTTGCCGCTGCCCCGCTTTTCTATCCTCGACTTGACCCGGTGCCAAGCCGAACCCTGCTGCCTTTTCTTGGAAGTTTGGGTAAGTTTGGTAAGTTGTTTAGAGGATTTAATTTTGGTTTTTAGCTACCTATTAAAGGTTTATGTCGGGAATTTTTCTTGGTCTGATTAGGGTGCTCTACTGTGGTTTGAAGGACGAATTGAAGGAGTATATTGGTGCGTCATTGGAAAATAACTCGTAGGGATCAGACGATCGTTGGGTAAGTTTTGGTTAAAGGTGTTGAGGTTATTTTAGCTCAATAATCTCTTTGAAATTTATTGATATTATTGTGGTGTGGACGATTGTGTGGACGATTTCGAGGAGATACTTGTGCAAGTCAATGAGGTAAGGGACTTACTACTGGTTCCTGGATAAGGATATTTATGAAATTATTTATGTGACATTCGAGTTGCTTGATGTGGTGGTATGTTGTATTGACTGATTAGGTAATAAGCTTAAGTTATTTTAATTAATAATTTTTTTATGGAGAATTATTAATTAAAATTGGATGAGTAAGAAATACTCTACCAAATTCATGTCTTTGGCGAATAAGGTGTGGAAGATGGTTGGTATGTTTACTTTGCGGCGTTAACTTCGGGTTCTTGTATATGTTCTGTATGGATTATGCATGACTTGTCGTTCTATTGATTTGTGTTATCTGCTACATGAGGATTAAACTGTTGTTGTGATCACTATGTTTATTGAGTTAGATTATTGGATATGGTGTCTGTTAACTTTACCTAACAACTTTATGTACTTGGTGGTGGAACGGTGTAGCAAGCCTGTGTGACATATTGTCGCGAGAGTCGGTTAACAAGCATGTGTGGCGTATTGTTCCGACAGGGTCAGATAGCAAGCCTATGTGGCGTATTGCTCCGACAGGGCCAGTTAACAAGCCTGTGTGGCGTATTGTTCTGGCAGGATCGGTTAACAAGCCTGTGTGGCGTATTGTTCTGACAGGGCCAGTTAACAAGCTTGTGTGACGTATTCTTCTGGCAGGGTCGGCTAACAAGCTTGTGTGGCGTATTGTTCTGACATGACTGTTCCTACTAAACCAATTGACTGTGTGTCGTAGAGTACAAGTTATTAGAGAGAGTTAATGGTCACCTAGTGGACTCGAGGATATGCTTATGTTGAACTGTCTGTTTAGGGTTTGCGTGGTAAGCGAGTTATTAAGTATCAATGCATAACTCGTATGTCAAGCTTAACGGTGTGGTACGCTGACATGACACGTTTGGTTGGGTGATGAATTGC
Source organism: Cucumis cinereus (assembly GCA_037974625.1). Lineage (NCBI taxonomy): Eukaryota > Viridiplantae > Streptophyta > Magnoliopsida > Cucurbitales > Cucurbitaceae > Cucumis > Cucumis cinereus. Next base: position 8,127,096 of record JBBPDJ010000017.1, read on the forward strand.
TTGATACTGAATTATATTGTGAGTTAACTAAGCGGTTATATAACTGCTGGTGATGATTATGGGTTGAGTTAACTGAATGGACTAACTTCCGAGTTAGCTGTTGGTGATGGCTTATCTATGTTGAGATGAACTGAATGACTATGTGATGATCTGTTAGGACAGATTGCTATGGAGAAACCAATGAGGTTGAGTGGTGTTATGTCTTTGTGGTTTGCTAAGGAAAAACAGTAAAACATGATAAAGGTGTGGGGTGTTTGTGGTTCTCATTTCTGTATTAAACTTTATATGTGTGCTTATGAATGTTTTGAACTAAGATTGCATATTTTGGGACTATGATAGTTCTTAACTATATCTATTAGTCATGTTGTACTCGGTATGTGGGACTTTAGCTGTTTTTGCATATGGACCCACAAGTTTGCTAGAACGACCCTGACATCGGTCTGTATGGACGTTTCTACCAAATCATTTGACTGTGTGTCGTAGAGTACGGTTTAATAGAAAGTTAACAGTTAACCTAGTGGACCTAGTAGTGGATTCTTTAGTGGGTATTTTTATACTCACCTTTTTCATGTTTATTTTTCAGGTAAGTATGAGGAAACCGACAACGGACAGGAAGGACCAGTGACCATGTGTTTGGGGACTTTATTGACAAATGCTTCCGTTGCAGTATTTGTGTTGTTGTTTCTATTATTGGCAAATACTTCTGCTTTAATTTGTAAAGAATATGAGTTTTATTTAAGTAACGACCTCGGGTTAAGGTTAAAATTTTGGGACGTTATAAAATTATTGCAAATTTAAAAATACAAAGAAACTAAATTTACTACAAATTAAAGTTTTAGTACTAATTTGTCACTTTTACGAAAATTGAGAAACCAAAAAATTATTTTTTAATATATAATATAGCGCTATTATCAAATATAGCATAATGAACTAAAATATATACATATATAACAAAATTTCATGTAATCAATGATAGACATCGATAAACATTGATAAACTTCTATCAATGTCTATCAACATACACAGATGAACAATCTAAAATTTTCCTATATTTTTTGTAAATATTTTTTTAATAGTTTTATCATTTAGAATAATTTATCATATATATATATATTATTAAAATATAAAAATTCAGCCATACCCTTTAAAAATTTCTAGCTCTATTCCATTTTGTTTTTCTCCTAAAATCTAAGCCATAATGTTAGCTACTCCTGACTAGATTTGAAAGATAATACAAAACACATTTCAAATTATTAATGACTGCCAAATTATTATACGTTCTCACATTTGTCTCATGTAAAATTTTAAGAAATTAGTTTAGGTAAAATTTTTATTATCAATTGGTAAACCTAACCTTGAATGCACATAATTATAACGACAATTAATAAACTAAAATCCAAAAAAATTAACTAATTTTAGGATAAAAAAAGGCAGGTGGGGGATAATGGTCATGGTTTAAAATTTTCACTGAAAAAATTTCGAAATCTCAAAGGGCTCCAAATATTGATAAACGGAATTTTTTGTTTTTGCCTAAATTTCAACCAAATCTTGAGAAGAAAAGAATTCTTGTTAAATTTCGAGAATTGTTTTATTTTATCATTCCTCTATTTTGTTGAAATTTTGAGATTTTGAAAACTTTTTTTGATTACTTAAGTTAGTTTAGTTCAAGATTTTCAAATTTATGAACACGCAATTTCTATAGTTTCATATATCAAATGTCATTTTCTATGGAAGATAAAGTTTCGTGTTTGGCTACTTTTTATAATTCAAACTTTTATCAATTTTGAGCTTTATTTTCAACTCAAAATTTTTCATTTATAAAAAAAATTGAATTTAAAGCCGCTAAAAGCACCTATATTTTTTTTTAACCTCATTCAAACTTTATTTAATTAAATTTTCACATTATTATTTCACCTCAAAAATACAATAATGTGAAAATTTTTCAGGTGAAATAATAATGTGAAAATTTAATTAAATAAAGTTTGAATGAGGTTAAAAATAAATATAGGTGCTTTTAGCGGCTTTTTTTTTTCTCACTTAAAATATTACTTAAAATATTACTAAATGTTATATGTTTGTTTGTTTGTTTTTTTTAAAAATTTATGCTCTCGCTTCATCATTTACACATAAATTTGTAATAGACACCTAAATTTTGGTTAACTTTATAGAAATGATGGTAAAAAAATGGTCGATTCCACAATCAAACTTCAACTAATTATCCATTTAATGAATTTCATAAAGTTTTCTCAAATTTTCAGAGATGTGGAGACCTCAATATTTTCATTGACATTGATATTTCAAACTCGAAAATAAATAACTATCAAAACAATCTCTTAAATTATTATAATTCCCACCATTTCCCTACATATATAGGATTTGAACTAATTGATTAAAGAGACGATAATTAAAATTAGCTACGATAATAATAATCATCCCCTTGAAGCTTCCTCTTCTCCACCCAAGAAGGAGAAAGAACAGGATTATGATTCTCACATATTCCAACAATCTCCTTCTTGAACTGTGGATCAAAAAGTTTGAGTCTCCATACCTTAAAAGTCTGATCCAAACTACCACTGCAAACCAACATATTCCCCATATTATCCATCTCCGTCGCCGCCGCCAAGCACCGGACTGGTCCATGGTGGCCCTCGATCACTGAAATGCACGAATGAACAAACTCATTATTCCCTATTTCTTCTCTTCTCCAAACCCTTATGGTCGTGTCTTCAGAACCACTCAGAATCAAATCTTTTACTGTTACTAAGCATAGAACTCCAAAGTGATGACCTTGTAAGAACCCTCCATGGTTGTACCTGTGTCAACATAATGGGTTTATTTTCCTCTTTTCATATCTTAATTAATTTGAGTGGTCATTTAACCGTACCTACTCGAGGAGCTCTCTTTCTCCCAGAAGTTTATGAGGCCGTCCGAAGAACCAGAGTAGAGAAAGTTGTAGGGTTTCAGCGATGATGACGAGGAGAACGACGAGAGGCTTAGAGCGAGGGTGTTGACCGGGGAGAGTTGGAACTTCAGAATCATGGTTAAAATATGAGAGCTTTCTCCAAAAACCCTTCTCCAAATCTTGACAGAGCCGTCAGAAGAGCAAGTGAAAACACAGCCATCTTCTTGATTTATGAGGATTGCATTTACATGGCCTTCATGAGCAACAAATGAATCTACACATCGATTTTCTGAGATCTTCCACGCTTTCACTGTGCTATCCCACGAACCTTTTTCAATAAATCAAAACAGAAAAAAAATAAAAATTAAAATAGTGACGAAACACAATATACCAAAAATGAAAAATAATTACCAGTATAGAGAAGCTTATCAGCATCATTGTAAGCCAAGCAAGAAATAAAATCAGTATGATATTGCAGCCGCCGGCTACTCTTTCTCACCACCAAAAACGAGCGTTTTGATGGCAAAGTTGAAATCTTTTTAGCCTTCAATCTCTTATTTCCCATTTTCACTTCCCAAATCCGAACTCTATAATCCCCATGACAACTAAATACCATCCTCCCACTCCCAAACATTGCTCCAACTTCACCGGACCTAGCCTTTATAAACCCAACTCCGGTGCATTCCGGCAGCTTCCACGACTCAATCCGCCCACTCTCCGACCCCACGAATATAAACTCTTTTGTCATTGCAATCGACAGTATGTTGCCGTCAGGCCGGTGGAGCGACGCTATGCAGTGGTAAACGAAATGTTGATGGTTTGTCGACGGTGGAGGTGCCGGGGACATGGCCCATGGAGTTGGGACGGATGCCGCGGAGGGCCTGGATGGAGAATTAGGAAAGTGAATGGTGTCGGGTAATACGGTGGTGTTTTGAGGTAAGTCGATGCTTTTTGTTTGTTCTTCCATGGAAGTCCAGAAATCGGTTTGTTGGAGGTGGAATTCCATGGCGGATTGAGAAGGAAGATCAAAGGTGGTAGGTCTAACGGGAGTTTGAAATTTAATGGTCTTTTTCATGTTTTTTCATTTAAATTAAACTATAAATTTAAGAGTGACGTGGAAAACATGTATGAAATTATGATTGAACCATTTTATAAGGTTTTCAATATAGATATACAAAAATTTTCTATGTTATTGTTATATGGAAAATGATAGGATCCACAGATATTAGCGTAGGGTCTACAAATATTTATGAATATAAATTTATATTGAAAAAGCGGAGACTATGATATTCTTGGAGTACTAAGGAAAATTCTCTTGTAAATATAGACTTGATACCCATTTGTTTATGATAGAAGGGTTTTTTTGTACCAATGACTTCCTTGAGAGGCTAAAATGAAATTTGGCATCACATGTGACCACCAATATTTTTTTGTCTTTGTTTAGATCATACTCAAATTAAAGGAAAGATACTTGGATAATTTATCACTATGATGATGTAAGCAGAAAGTAAAAAAACATTAGTTTTCAAAAGTAAGACCAAATTTCATTTTATTCTTTCAAAGAAAGTCATCTGTACAAAAAAAATCGATGATAGAAATATATTGACAAACGGAAAATAAATAACAAAAACGAGAATAAGTTTGTTTTTCTTTTTGGTTTATGTAGTAATAGTTTGTTTAGCTATCTTCTCTTTTAAACTCTAAATAAAATAGGCTCCAAAATGGAAAAGAAACATAGAATCCGTTTGGATTGACTTTAAAAGAAATGATTTTCAAAAAACTCATTTTTATTTAAACACTTTTAATAAAAACTAATTAAAATATAATTAAAAATCTATTTTGAGTGGTTATCAAAGACTCTAATTTCTTTCAAAATGACTTATTTTTTAAACACTTCAAGATATATTCAAAACACACCCATAATCTCTATTTAACCAAGGTTTAGATCAGGTGTTGCCCTGACCCCAAAGTGCTCCCTTTGAACCTTGACTTGCTAATTGGGCAATGAGACTTTAGACCAACAAAGTATTTTTTCCATATTTAATATTGAACTAATTTTATTTTATACCTATTTGATTTCTGAACTTTTTTTAAATTATTGTATACATATTTAATAGAAACATACATGGGCAAAGAAATAAAGAATAACAAAAAAGAAAAGTAATTTTTCTTTTTAGTTTATGTAACTGAGTAGTAGTGTGTTGGCTATGTTCCTTTTTAAACTCTAAATAAAACAGACTCCAAATGAAAAAGGAAAACCTAATCTTTATTTAACTTAGGATACAAAAATTAAAGGGTAATAACTTGTTAAATACTTTGGAAATTGAAAGAACATGTAAATACACAAATTCAAATTTTATGGCCTTTCAAAAAACTTTAAATTTTATGGAATAAGCTTCTATTTTACTATTATTTTTTTTAAATTTATAATTGTATGTTTAGTATTTCGAAAAAGAAAAAAAGAAGAAAAGAAATTAATTCTATTCAATTATGAGACAAGCCACCATATCTATATGTCCCGAGGGATACAGATGATCAATGAGGGATGTAATCAATGTATTAAATGTTAGTAAGGATGAATGGTGGGTTTGAATTATGGTTGATATGAATTTAAAAGCTACTTTTTTCCTTCATTTCTTTACGAAGTTTTTTTTTTCTTTTTAAAAACGATACGATATGTTAGTAGCTGCGTATTAGAATATTTCAATTAAGTTGGACATGCATTTTTCGTATCCTCACTGTATCTCATTTTTCCAAATCTCAACTAGTTATTGCTTTTGTTCCTTAATCAACCACTGTCGGTGCAAAATTAACGATCAACTTTTGAAAATGGTAATCAGACAGAGCGACCGTGTCAGATTGATAGTTTATTTAATTTGGTTTTATGATTAATTTTTTATCTTAATTAATTTAAAAGCGTGTAGGAAGATCATAGTTTTAAGTTTTTAATTACGTTCAAATCTTTTTTGGTTCACACTCATATACTTTTAGACCATGATTGGAACTACAAGATTTGGAAAAATTTGAAAGGAATGTTTTGTTAGGAATAATTTTGGACCGTAAAAGATTAATATAAGTGTGAAACCATAACCTAATCCTAAAAGGGAAATTGGAGGAAATGACAAAATTTAGGGTGTCATTTTGATTTTTAGCAAAAATTAGAATTAAATGATTTTTGGCAAAAAACCAAAGGGATGAAAATCACGTTGGGCAGTTTCCGTTTTTGCCCCTCATATGTTGGATTTCAGTTCTTTTATATACAAAGTATTTGATATTTGCGGAATGTTCAAATATTTGTTTCTTTTGTTTTAAAGTTTGAGTAATAGACGTGCAGGAAGTTTGTTATTAGGTACCGATTTATTCTCTGGTTTTTAGGGAAATCTTCAAATCTATTTTTCATTTTTTAATTCATAATATTTGTTTGTTATGCGAATAACTATTTCAAATATTCAAATCTTTAAATGATTTTTAGGAGAATCATTTATTCTGAGTTTGTATTATAATATTAATTTATTTTGAAGATAACTAATTATAGAATTTTTGAATTGTTTTATAGTTTCTAAATTATCTTAACATAATTAAGGTTAATATTATTATATATTATATACATTTTTGTAATACATTTGCTTAAAAAACGTCAGATTTGTTAGAATATAGGGTTTTTATGATTTTATAGTTTAATTAAGGGTAATTATTTATTTTAATATGTTTATATATTTACAGTAAATATTGATTCTTGAAGATTATGGGAGACATTTAAAATTTTATTTTTGAGATTTGTTGTGGAATAATTCTAGGTTTTGAGTCCACTTATTTTAAATAATAAATTTCAATATATTTTTCCTGTATTCTTCAGTTCTTCGTAAAACTGTCATATTCCAAATGTCTTTTGTTCTAATGGCTGTACAGCAAGTAAGGATGATTTTTTATGGTAAATGGAATGATGGCTCCCAGTACAATGATTATCGTGTTGTTGAGATAGAAATTCCAACTGATTCTTCGTTCTAATAGTTTCAAGATTGCATCCAAAGCAAGTTGTTTCCTTCTTCCAATATTTCTGATTCTCGGTTGACTTTTTATTAGGCTGCCTCTAACAATTTTAATCTTATTAGAATTGTCGATGATAATGACATTATTTGGCTTATGGCAATTTTATCAAAATTTCCTCAGAATGATTTGTGTGTTGTTGTTGATACTGTGATGTATGACACTCTGAGGAATACAGGGTATTTCAATTCGGATAAAGCATCTGCAAATCCTTCTACCAAACCATCACAATTGGACTCTAGAATAATTGATTTGAAAATTTTGAATCAGTACATTCTAATATCCTTATTAAAGAAGGTGCATTGTTTAGGAGCAAAGTTGTTTTAAAAAAAGTTGTTTATTTGAATGCTCTAAATAATAGCTTTCAACTTATTACAGTTCGTTCAAATCATACTTCTTTTGACATTAGATGTAAGGATTTAACTTGTTCTTGGTATTTACGTGCATCCTTCTATAAGAAAAGTGGCGTTTAGTTTATTCGTAAGTTTTCAAATTGTCACAAATGTGCGGTTGATATTGTAAAAGATGACCAAAGACAAGTAACATCTTGGATGGTTGCTGAATGTACCAAATCCTTCTTCAAAATGAATGACAAACTCCCATTTCGTCCACTTGATGTCATTACCTATATGAAAAGGCATCACAGTGTAAATGTAAGTTATGATAAGGCTTGGATAGGTCGTGAAATTGCACTGAATTCTATCCGTGGTATTCCAGACTCATCGTATGTTTTTTTGTCATCATTCTCACGTGCACTTATTGAGAAATATCCAAGTATTCAAATTTGTGGTCGAATACGAAGTAACACAGTATAATATAGTAAAATACGGTGTATTTTGGTTACTAACAGATGTTGAAATCCTAGATTTTAACAGTTCATTATATGTATTGCAGGAACATATACCTCAGAAGAAGCTGATGAAGAAGGGAGGTTTAAGTATTATTTTTTGCACTTGTTGCTTCTTTAAATGCTTGGACTTATTATTTACCTATATATATCAGTTGATGGTGCGTCTATGAAGAATAAATACTTGGGTACTTTATTGACTGCATGCACACTTGATCGTGATTCAAAGACTGTCCCTTTGACGTTTGCTGTTGTTGACTCAGAGAATGATGCATCGTGGTCTTTGTTTTTTTCGCAACATAAAGGCTGCATTTGGGGAACCCAATGAGCTTGTCATTGTATCAGATGCTCATAAGAGTATAGCTAGTGGTTTTGGCTCTATCTATCATTCAGCTAAGCATGGATTATGTGCATTCCATTTGTTAAAAAATTTAAAGAAGAATCACAAATCAACCCCGATTGATGGTTCTTTTCATAGTTGTGCTAGAGCATATACTATTGTAGAGTATGAGTATCACATGAGGAAGTTGGATGACATTTTTCCAAGGATTAGACATGAATTGGAGAGTCTTGGGAAACAAAGGTGGGCTAGGGCATTTTTTGAAAGGAAAAGATATTCATTAATGACAACCAATATTTCAGAAAGCTTGAATTCATGATTGAAAGAAGCCCATGAATTATCCGTCATTTCTTTACTTGAATCTATTAGGGGTTTGGTTCAGAAATGATTTTACGAACGTCGTACTTATTGGAGTTTCCAGCGTACAAAACTCTCCACATACGCAGATGGTATTATCAGAAGAGCATTGAAAGATAGTCGTTCAATGAATGTAAGTGATTATCTTTGTTCATAATTTATATTTTCTATTCTTAAGATGATATTTTCCCAATTAATATTTTTTATATGTATTGATAGATTTACCCCATAAATCAGCACGAGTTTGAAGTTCATTACGAGATCCAGCAATTTCTTGTAACATTCTTGATCGGAAATGCTCTTGTCGACGTTGGCATCTTGACTTAATTCCATGTGCACATGCGTGTATTGCATTATGTTCAAGAAAACTTGATCTTCATATGTACACACATCAATTCTTTCATGTATCCAATTTGGCTCAGTTATATCGTAAGGAAACACGTCATGTTGGCAATGTAGAACAATTTACAAATATGAACATCACTGTTGAAGATCCTGTTTTTCTCCTCAATGTAAACGTCCTGCTGGGACGCCTAAGAAAAAAAGAATTCCTTCTTTTTTAGAGAAGAAATCAACAGTTCGTTGTAGTAGGTGTGGTAGGTTGGGGCACAATCGTAGATCTTGTAAGGAACCTTTAATTCGTTGAGTTTGAATGTTTTACAATGGATTTACAATGCACGTACAATGTATTTGGTCGAGAACAACAATAAAAAGATTATTAGATTGCAATCTCTTTAGTGGATTTATAATCTACTTCATAAAAGACAATAGCGTGTTCCATTTTTTATTATTAATGACTATCACGTAGTTCAACTTTATATATTCTTTCAAATATGTTCACAAAATATACTATGTTTAGATTTTAGGTTCCATTGATTGTTGAGTGCAATAGTCATATACTATATATATGTCATGTAATCATACAATTTAATATTCGAAAATTTTCAATTAATAACATACAATAGTCATATGTTATGCGTTACTGAAGCAAGTTTGTCAATAACTTCATATATTTGTAAATATTCAGTAACACACAGTTTTTCAATCAACTAAGAGTCAATCCTGATAATTGTGCAATTAACAATTAAGTAGGTGATTTAAAAATGAAATACTCTGTATAGGACTTGTCACACTCCATTTCATAATTTTCAAGATACCAAATTTAGCTAGAAATTTAGCATGTGAAATCAAATTTATAAAGAACTTCAGATGTTTTAGAATAAAAGTATCAGTAAGTCATGTGTTACTGAAGCTATTTTGTCAATAACTTCATATATGTGTAAATATTCAGTAACACACAGTTATTAAATCAACTAAGAGTCAATCCTGATAATTGTGCAAGTTAACAATTAAGTAGGTGATTTGAAAAGGAAATACTCTGTATATGACTAGTCACACTCTATTTCATAATTTTCAAGATACCAAAATTAGCCAGAAAATTAGCATGTGAAATCAAATTTATAAAGTACTTCAGATGTCTTAAAATAAAAGTATCAGTAAGTCAATAAACTCAGTAGGTGAAAACACAAAACCAAGAATTCAAAAAGTCTAAACATCTATCACTTCAGGAATGAATTTTTAAACCCTGTAACCTTTTACAACATTCTAGGCTTGAATTAGGTGCAAATTAAAAGAGGGACAATCGGGAGGTAAATTTTCATTAGTTCTTCACGGAGTTCTTATTATCCCTTTGCTGCATCTATCCATATACCTTTTGTTACAAGTTGCGCATTGACATTGGTTTTAACTTTGGTCTTTCTCACATTCTCTTTTGCTCGCTTTTCTTCATTTTCAATGGACATTTCCACAAGTTCAGATTTACTTGTGTTGAGCTAAAAATGAAATGAAAAATTATTAGTTGCAACAAACAGTTAGTGAGAGTATTGACAGATTGCAAGTAGGATTGTTTCTTACATGTTTTAGTTTGACTTTTGTAGCAGGATTGTTCTCATCAATGTTTGACAATCTATCATTCATTTTCAATTTTCTGTTTACCTGTATAATCAAGTAGAATATTCATGTTAGGTATCGTATGATTTTAGCAACCATCATAATAGTATAATAATTTAATACCTGAGGTTTCTTGAATACTTGTTTGGGTGTGGACCATGATGGTCTAATTTTGTTCATAACCATCATTGTTGTGTTAGTTGTTCCAATATTCTGTAAGGGGCAGTGAGAGTTTATAAATTTATAATTATATAAATGCTCAACAATACAAATAAATATGATTAAATATAGTAAGTTACCATTTTCTCCAATGGTTGTTTTATGGATTTCCCAAACTTTCATATATTTTGTCTTCATCTATTGACAAGATGACACTATTGATGATGTTATCTGTATCTTCAGCTTCCTAAGTCAAATAAGTTAACAATTTAAGATAATGGAAGTTTTAATTATAAATTACTATCATTAAGTTTTGTATTTATTACCTCACAGGTGCTTGTTTTACCTTGTTTTTTCATTGTTGAACTTCTATCTTCTTTATCCTTTTCTTTATTTTTTCTCTATCATCCATTTTCTTATTCATCTGTTGGTTTTCATTTCCTGCTCCATCTTCATCGTTGCCCCTTTTGCGCACCGCTTGCTCAACATCAGTTTCAAGCTCTTCTTTTTTTTATTCATCTTTTTCTTTCTGCTCTTTTTCTAATTCATCTAATTTTTTTTCAAATTCATAAGTCTGCTGTTTACAAAAAAATTGTTAAATACACATTATTTACTGATACTTGAACAAAGTAGATTCAATACATACCATATACGGGAACCTTGAAGAAGCTCCTGCATGTTTAGTTGCCTTTGTTTCCATGATGGTTTTTACTGTTGTTGTCAGGTTTTCTATATTCTGATTAATGTCTTCTTTAACAGTCTTGATGTACTTTAAAATTTCATTGATTTTCGTATCTGTTGACTGTTGACAGCTTTCTATTCTCTCCAATACCTTCATTAATCCATCAGATTGGGAGCTGGAGGGCATACTTTTATTCATTGAGAAATTCACAACCCTTTCAGTCGGTCGATTCTTTTTCAACTCTTCTTCGACCTCTTTTAGTATTCGTTTCTCATCATCAAAGAATGGCGCAAAGTATGACATTCTTTTTTCCTCCTCTGAAGCTAGTAGGGGACAGATCTCAAGCTGTTACAACATTACAAAACATTATATGTCATAAAATTTCAAAGTTATTAGTAAAGATTTGTATGGTAAAAAATATGTTCATACCTCTGCTGAATCAAAGACTTTCGTCTTAAGGTAGATCCGTTTGGGTTGCGTGTCTGCAGTCCAATTTATGATTCTTTGCACCTTATTTGATACCTTCCGTGCCAAGAAATTCGGTGGAGAGTTGAGAGTAGGGATAACCTCATATGCCCAAGCCAAGAGGGGAAAAACAAATCCTCCTAAGGATATCCCTGTTTGTCTGTTTCTATACACTGCTCTGTTAATATATTCCACCAGCAGTTCAAATAAAATCCGTTCCCAAGGATAATTGTCGAATAGTTCTTCATCATCGGTCATTATTATGTGATTCCAATCAAGATGTAAATTTTCTTGTTTGGGTATCAGATCCAAAAAGTATAATTTGGACAGTTTTATTCGGTCATCATCCGTTCCTGTTGTGCTCACATTAAAAATAACATTGAGATATTGTCTATTTACAGATTTCAGACTGTCAAAATAATTCATTTTCAGAACCCCACCTCCTTTTATTTTTTCTTTTTCTATTGTTAGGATCTCTCCACAGTTCAGACCGGTTATTAGCAAACTCACGTAAACCAAAATTTAAAACTCTACCACCTATAAGAAAGTTGACTTGGTTTTCAGGTTTGGGTTTGCACAACCTTTGGATAAGATGCAACAAAAGCTGGGATGATTGGTTTACTATTGAAAAGTCTAAGTAGTGGTCGAATATTCCCATCCTAAATCTTTCAGTAAGTTCTTCCCCGAGATTTTCTTTTATTTTCTCTATTACCCCACTTCGTATTTGTAGATTCACTTTCAATGGTTTATTTCTTCTAGAAGATGACATAAGATACAAACAGTCCTAAGAAAGTAAAATTGTATGTAATATATTAGTACACGAACACCATTATATACTTTATATAAATATATTGCATCAAAGCACAGAACTCTATCAAATACATAGTGTAACAGTAGACAAGCAATGATATATAACATAGTATGGAAACCATATACGATGTATGTGGGATCGAAAGCAGTCAAGTAAAGTAATACAATTCTATATTATTTAAGCAACTATTTACTTTCGAAAGCAGTCAAGTTTATAAGGATTCAGAAATTCATGTATAAGTCATTAAACATACTTAGAATTATACAGATCATGTTGACACATTCATGTGAATTTATTGACCTAAAACCATAGATTCACTTATAAATCGAATATTATGTATTTCATTGTGCATACTAAAATAGTGTCACTATATACATTTACAATGCATTGTAACAATCTAACATTTTTTGTCTCTTCTGCTTTTGGAGTTCTTCCTCTTGTACTTCTTGTATTCTTTTCCTTTTTCTTTTCTTTATTATATCTTCTTTTTGATCCCTATAAGTATGAAATTTATGTTAGTAGATAAACCTTTATAATATATACACATTTAGTTATTCTAAATTTTCATTCTCACCTTTTTTGCTTTCGGAACTCTTTTTGTCTTCTGTTTCTCGCTATTAGATGTCTCTTCATCCAGTGAGTCATTTTCCTTTTCTGTGTTTGACGAAGATACTTCCTTATCTTCTTCTTCTTTATAATCAGTATCATCTTTTTCATCTTCTTCAATAATAGGTTCTTCTTCAGCAACGTTCTGTGAATGTGTACAAGTCATTTTAGTTACATGTTTATAGTTATGTTTTATCGAATACACTGTACTTTACAAATTATTACATAAACATGGTTTTAAGACATCAAACCTTATCTTCTGGACTTGATTCTCTTTTTTCTTCTTCCTGCATTTCCTTGTTTATTTTTATACGGTTTCTACTAACCTGCAAATTTAGGTGGTGTATTCTATACATTAGTTACATGACAGTAAATTATTGAAAATTTGACCATGGGCAAGTATGCATTACCAAGCTTTTGATTCTAACTTTTTTTGGTTGATCGCGCTGTTCTTTCACATCTTCTTCTTTTCTTTTTTTCGATGTACTGGCAGCACGTATTGAGACTGTAGTTCTAGCCATTATTTCTTCCTGTTGTCAATGTGTTGTTACTTTTTGGTTTTCAGAATTGTACATATTATAATTACATAAGTATACCTCGTCTTCGAGGTCGATACATGTTTGATTACTGTTGTCCTACTTTTTCCCCCCACTTAATCCGGCAGCTCTCAATCGTTCACTGACTCTTGTTCTTCCTTCATTTTTTTCATATCTTTAGTTTTTATCTATATTTATTAAAAAAAAACGTAACTAAATATTTTTTATTAGTGGTTGTTGAAGATACCTAAAATATAGGGGAATATTGGATTTCTTTATTCACCATGTTTTTCTAACTAACAAAGATACAGTTTCATTTTAAATTAAATTCCTAAAATTAATTTTGTTTCGTATCTTTTTCCTAATATATCTCAACAACAAAAAAAAAAAAAGAAAAAAAATCTAACAGCGAGGTTGAAAGATCGAACGACGAATAAGTGCCTGCGTTTGGCATAAAAGCATAGGAGTAGTACTTTAAAGGGAGAAGAATAAGAACCTTTTTTAAAATCGGGAGGAATACATTTGAGTAGCAACGAAATCCTGCATTGAAATTTTGTCGCAGACGTTAGAAATTTCTGATGAAGACAATGGGTGAATGGAGATCGCTGCGCCTGATTACAGTGGACGGAAGGAAGGGCCGACTCACAGATGTAGTGTTTAGCTTTGAAATATTGAATGGAGTTGAAGACGAAACTAGATTGAGATGAGGAAGGAGTGTAATGTTTCAGATGAAGAGGTGAAGTGTGTAAAGTTTGCATTTTTAAATGGCACTGAGAAGCGTGATAATAATTTCAGACGTTGGAGAGAGATTTTGAAAATAATCATCATCACAATTAATGTGATTTGATGAGTTTGTAAGGTATTTAATTATTTTTAATTATAGTATATTTGGAATGTTTGTGTTTAAATTAGTTTTAGAATTGTTAGGGGTAGAATTGGCATAATTTATATTCTGTTTTTAAAATTTTTTAAGTTTTGCTATTTATTTAATTAAGTTTTGTTTTTGACATTTTTTCAAACAATAATTAAAAATTTGCTATTTATCTTATCGCCCCATCCTAAAAATAAATACAATTATGGTAAAGAGCAATTGTGTCACAAGGCCCAATTGGTCTGCCTTGGCCTCTGAGGCCGAGGCCATTAAATTCCTTATAATCAAGTGAGGCCAATTTGTAGTTGGGCTCTCTATTTGGAACCTCTTAATGGCCCATTTCAGGGCTTGCTCTATGGTTTCCACGTAGGTAAAGGAAATAGAATCCTAACCCTAATATATATGATCAGAAAGACCCTTGACAAAACTCAATTATAAATAGAGCATGATAGCCAACATAAGGTAAGATGGTTTCCCCTTGCTTTGACCTTTGTGATGAGATCTGACTTAAGCTTTGGTGTCCTTTGGCAAATATCCCAGTAGTGTGTTATTTTGGTTGTTATGCAAGTAACCTCTTCTCCAAATTAAAAATTTACCATTCAAAGCATGTGAATGTTAGGTGACTCTTGCTACATGAAGCGTGTAGGAAGATCATAGTTTTAACTTTTTAATTATGTTTAAATCCTTTTTGATTCACGCTCATATACTTTTAGATCATGATTGGAACTACAAGATTTTGGAAGATGAAATGAATTTTTTGTTATGGGTAATTTTGGACCAGTAAAATATTAATATAGGCCTAATAGCAAAATAAAACATTTCATTTTGATAAATATATATAAAAAATTTAAATTAGAAAAATGGCAAAGAATTTTTTAGAGTTATTAATTATGAATTAGTAATTTACCAAAATATCCATACTTCAAATCCTAACAACTAAGATTTTAGTGTAATTAAAAATTGAATATTTTTAAATCCTATTAAAATAGTGACTAAGCCAAAAAGTTTAAAATTCAAGTCGTAACTATCAAATCATATTCCTACACGAATTATTATTAAAAATCTAGTAACTATCGAAAAACATAATATTTCGTTTAAAAAAAACTATGAACCACAACATTTAAAATAACTATTAGTCCCCATGCTACACATACAATATCCTAAAAACTATGTATCATCAAATAAGATTTCATAGAAATTGGGCCACCGATTTTCAACATGATCAACACACCATAAATACCTTGTATTTGCGATAAAAATAACTATTAGTCATAGACTTAAGACCCACAAATACCTTTGTTGTATTTTTTAATTGGATTAACATAATTCCTTTACTAGTGTGAAAATATCTTAATTAACATGTGATTATTTCTCTCATGTTTGTTGAGTTATGGTTGAGATATTCTAGGTTTGTTAAGGTTGGAGTTGTTGAATCACTTGGAAATTATTATTATGCCATATCCTTTTTCTACGTGGAGGTGTGGAGTGGACGATATTGATTGGAAAAAGAAGAAGAAAGGTGTGCTCTCGTGTTCTGTGTGTTTCTTTTCTTGAAGATAATTAGAATGATCAAAGTTGTGTAATTGTGTATGAAAAGTTGTTAGTGTATGTGCATATGGATGCATAGTGTTAATCTCTTAAGCGGAGTACAACTCAACAAATATCTTGAAGAGTTCACACAGGGGGGGCCTGTGGTGGAATAGGATCATGAAGACACAGTAAAGATCATATACAGGAGGAACTTGTAGACTGGAGAGTCTTATATTCGTAGTGAAGACATTTCCCTTGTATCTGTGTGACTGTAGTTATTATTTAAAGTTATAACATATATTGTCACTCTGGGGGAGTTTTGTGATAATAATAGAGTTGATCTCACCAGGATTAAAACCCCAGATGTAGGCTAGATTGTCGAACTGGGTTAACAACGTCTGTGTATCTGTCTCTCTTTATTTGACTGTTATTATATCGCATCTATACTTATATTATCAGTGTAACTACTGATTGCACGATCCTAATCCGTTTTCAATTGGTATCAGAGCAAGGTTGTGGCAATTTTCATTATGGATGCACCCAGAGAAGGCAACTACACTACAAGACCCCCTGTGCTTGATGGAACAAATTATGCCTATTGGAAAGCAAGAATGACTGCGTTTCTGAAATCCATTGATTAGAAGACTTAGAGAGCGATTTTAATTGGTTAGACTTCTCCTAAAATCACTGGAGTAGACGGAGATGAAATTACTAAACCAGAAGATAGCTGGACAGAAGATGAGGATCACACTGCTGTCGAAAATTTTCGAGCCCTCAATGCTATTTTCAATGGAGTAGATAGGAATGTGTTCAGACTTATTAATACATGTGAATCTGCAAAGGAAGCGTGGGATATATTGGCTGTCGCACATAAGGGTACACCTAAGGTAAAGGAGTTGAAGATGAAAATTCTTACCACGAAATTTGAGTCACTTAAAATGCAAGATGAAGAGACCATTGCTGAATACAATGTAAGAGTGCTAGACATTGCGAATGAGTCACATGGGCTGGGAGAGAGATTGTCCGAGGAGAAATTGGTCAGAACAGTGCTACGGTCTGTGTGTCAACGATTTGATATGAAAGTCACTGTCATAAAAGAAGCTCAGGATATCTCTGCAATGAAACTAGAGAATTTATTTGGCTCGTTGTGTACTTATGAGTTTTCCTTAGGAAGCAAGAAAGATAATAAAGGGAAGAGTATAGCCTTTCAAACTACTTTTAGTGCAAAATCAATTTTCAAGAAAGAACGTATAAATGAAGACAAAATAGTAGATTCCATTGCTTTGCTGACAAAACCATTCTTGAAGTTCACACGAAAGTATAACAGACGTTCCGGAAGTCAGTTACATAGTCAAAACAATGTGAACCTACCAAAATTGTCAAACTCTTATGTTAAAAAGAAGGAGTTTGAAGAAAGCAGTGGTAATATCTCTCAAAGAAGTGATCGTTCATTCCGATGCAGAGAATGTGAGGGGTTTGGTACTATCAAGTTGAATGCCCTACGTATCTCAGGAGACAAAAGAAAGGAAATCATCGGCTGTTAACCACCATTTCAGGGTTGAAGAAAACACTGAGAGAAACCTGTCTGAAAACGCGATAACATCTCCAAAACAGTACGTATGATGAATTCAGGAACAAATAGTTTGAATAATCTTCTAAGTATAGGAAGATTAGTTGGAGATAGGAGAGGATTAGGATACAAACAAGGTAGTGATGGTGTAGAATCGGTGCATCATCCTCATATGTCTCAAGTTAATAAGGAGAAATCTATTGATGATTTCTTAAAAAAACTAAAAAAAGATGGATATGCCATTTTTGTGGAAGATCAAGACACATTAGGTCTTTCTGCTACGATCTGCACTTTAAAACTCAATCTCCTAAACGAAAACAACGGTTCAAGCATGTCAAACAAGTATGAGAACTTAAAGAAGGACATAATTAGACTACGAATAGCCCGTGTATGAATCTTAGATGCAATGTAGCTCTCACCTTGGTTCACAAAATGACCAAGGATGATTGGTACTTTGATAGCGGATATTCACGACATATGACTTGAAACCAGGCAGTTTTGACCGGATTGAAAGAGTGCAAAGTTGGTTATGTTACTTTTGGTGATGGTGCAAGGGGCAGAGTGGTTGGGAAAGGAGACATTGTAGATCAACAACTTCCTATATTAAATAATGTATGTTTAGTAGAAGGGTTAGCTGCGAATCTGATAAGCATCAACCAGTTGTGTGATCAAGGGTATCAAGTCATTTCTCCAAAGACAAATTCACTGTTTTAGATTAAAATGAAACTGTGAGGATGGTTGAAACACGCCTTTCTGACAACTGCTATCACTGGATTCCTAGAGAAAAAGAAGAAGTATGTTGTTTAACCAGAGTAGATGAGACTACACTGTGGCACAAGAGAGTTGGGCATGTTAGCATGGAGTCTCTAAAAAAAGTTGTAGCTGAAAATGTAGTACGTGGTTTGTCGTCCTTAACGTTTGAATCAGATATATTTTGTGGTGATTGTCAAGCTTGCAAACAAACAAGAGTATCTCATAAGAAGATAAATACATGTGCTACTAGTAGAGTTCTAGAACTATTACACCTTGACCTGATGGGACCTATGCAGATTGAAAGCATGGGAAGGAAGAGGTATGTTTGTGTCTGTGTGGACGACTATTCCAGATATACATGGGTTCGATTTATTCGAGAAAAGACAGAGACGTTTTAGGTTTGCAAAGTCTTATTTCTCAAGGTACAAAGAGAGCAAGGGAAAAATATCACACGTATACGTAGTGATCACGAGAAGGAATTTGACAATGAAGCTTTCAATGAGTTTTGTCATTCAGAAGGAATATTTCATGAATATTCTGCTCCCATCACACCTCAATAGAATGGTGTTGTGGAAAGAAAGAACAGAACTTTGCAAGAGATGACACGAACAATGATGCATGCTATGAATGTTCCACTCAAGTTCTGAGTAGAAGCTGTCAACACTGCTTGCCATATACATAATCGGGTGATGCTGAGAACCGAAACTACTAAAACTCTTTATGAATTATGGAAAGGTAAAAGGCCAAATATAAAGTACTTCCATGTGTTTGGTAGTTTATGTTACATTTTGTCAGATAGAGAATATCATCGTAAATGGGATTCAAAGTCAGATGAAGGGATATTTTTAGGCTATTCTCCTTCTAGTCGGGCATATCGTTTATACAACAAGGTCACTCACACAGTTATGGAGTCTATCAACGTGACTTTCTGTGACAGATCAACTCTTAGAACAGCGAATGATGAGGATGATGATGCTTATATGATAGGGAAGGATGTATCCGATAGTTCCAAGTCTCCGGGTGAAAGAGTTTGTGAGCCCAATGTTAGCAGTGTTAGCAATGACTCTGGTATTATCTCTAATGATAATTCTATAGCTGAACTGTCAGGAGTAACCAGTGAAAAGCCTCAAAATTTGCCTTCTACAAGAGTTTAGAAGAATCATCCTTCAGTCAATATTATTGGGGATCCCAGTTCTGACGTAACAACTAGGAGAAAAGAGAAGGTTGATTATGCAAAATGGTCGGTAACATGTGTTTCACATCTTCTATTGAACCAACCACGGTGACTGACGCATTAAAAGATGAGTACTGGGTTAATGTTATGCAGGAAGAGCTGTTATAGTACAAACGTAATCAGGTCTGGACTTTAGTTCCAAAGCCTGAGGATATTAATGTGATTAGGACCAAGTGAGTCTTTAAAAATAAGACTGATGAGAAGGGAATGGTCACTAGAAATAAAGCACGTCTGGTAGCACAAGGATATAATCAGATTCAAGGACTTGACTTTGATGAAATGTTTGCTCCTGTTGCTAGAATGGAGGCTATTAGACTTCTAATGGGAGTT
>JBBPDJ010000017.1:8147185-8164414 GCA_037974625.1 Cucumis cinereus
TAATAATTGTTTATTAATAACGGTCAACGGTTTACATTTACTATCTACGAGTTTTAGGACATAAAACCCAACAGTCACAACATATTTATATGGATCTCTCGATAATGAGATTTAATGAAAGTCTTAGAATGATTTAAAATACCTTAAATATATAAATCAAATTCCCAGGAACTTTATTCAATAAAGTTACAGAGCTCGCTATATGGATTGAAACAATCAGAATGAATATGGTATAATCGCCTCAGTGGATATTTGTCAAAAGAAGAATATGAAAATAATCCAATATGTCCATGTGTTTTTATAAAGAAATCACAGTCAGAATTTGCAATTATAACCGTATATGTTGATGATTTAAATATAATTGGAACTTCTGAATAGCTTTCAAAGACTATAGAATATCTTAAGAAATAACTTGAGATAAAAGATCTGAAAAAAATAAAATTTTGCCTTGGCTTACAAATTGAGCATTTAGCAGATAGAATATTTGTTCATCCGTCAACTTATATAGAAAATTTTTTGAAAAGATTTTATATGGATAAAACACATCCATTAAACATTTCAATGCAAGTTCGTTCGCTAGATGTGAAGAAAGATATATTTCGATCTCGTGATCTTCTTGGTCCAGAAGTACCATATCTTAGTACAATAGGTGCACTTACGTATCTTGCTAATAATACAAGACCATATATTGCATTTTCAGTAAATTTATTAACTAGATACAGTTTGTCTCCAACAAAAAGACATTGGAATGACATTAAGTATATACTTCGTTATCTCCGAGGAACGATCGATATGAGTTTGTTTTATTCAAATAAATCAAATTTTGACTTAGTTGGTTTTGCAGATTCTGGATATTTATTGATTCACATAAAGCTAGATCTCAAACGAGTTATCTGTTCACATGTGGAGGAACTGTTATATCATGACGATCAATGAAACAGACTATAACGTCACTTCCTCAAATCATGCTTGAAATTCTTGCAATGCACGAGGCAAGTTGAGAATGTGTATGACAAAGATCAATGACTCAGCACATTCGTGGAACATGTGATCTGTCTTCTAGTGAAAATCTTCCAACGCCACCAAACAAAAACAACACGACATGTATTGCTCAAATCAAAGGAGATTATATTAAAGGCGATAGAATTAAGCATATTTCACCAAAGCTTTTCTACACCCATGATCTTGAAGAAAATGACGACATCACAATACAACAAATTTGTTCAAAGGATAATCTAGCAGACTTATTTAAAAAATTATTACCTACCACAACCTTTAAAAATTGGCGCACAACATTGGAATGCGGCGACTTAGAGATCTCACATGATGTTTCCATGAGGAAGAGTAAATTGTATATATGTAAGTGTATAAATTATATGAAATATGTACTCGTTTTCCTTCACTAGGATTTTTTTCATTTGATTTTTTATAGTAAGGTTTTAACGAGACATATTTCATATACATAATATGCATCTAAGGGGAAATATTATAAATATTTGAAAATAGATGTCCCATTATGCATTATGTTTAGTGTCCTCTGACAAGTGTCATTCTCATTTTTTCTCATGTACATTGTCAAATGTCTTGAAGATGTCAACCCTGAGTAATCATGTAAGTCACATCTTGCTTGCCAAATTGCATATAAATAGTGGTATTTAGTAGATTTTGTAGAAACATACATAAGAGAAAATGGAGAATTTCATAATTTTCATATATTGTTATATTTATTTTAATATTATACTGTTTTGATATTCGTATTTTCTTTGGACTCATTTTTACAATATTTCTCTTATTTAAACTAATAATAAATAGCTAATTGCCATCGTTCACTAACTAACAAACGACAAGACGAAGGAGAAAAAAAAGGAAATGTTAAGAGGAAAAATTCATTTTTATTTGGAAAAAGAAAAATCTGGAAGAAGTTAAAATTAATTAATCGGCATTCCCAGGTGGCATTCTAAACGTGAATTTCAGCAGTGGGCTGCTGAGGAGTGGTCGTCGCCTGTTCGGACCGTGTGAAGCCAAAGATCCTCCAGTTCTCGCCATTTTCCCCCATCATCCGATTGCAAGAACCTCAATTCCGGTACCCAATTTCGCTTCACAACGAAGATCGCCGCAATTAACCACCTGCAATTTTTTTTTCTTTTTTTAATTTACAACGAATCTAATTAGGTTTGCGTGGTGAGACTACTTGGTGGATAAGGCAAGGATTGACTAGACCGAAGGGTTTTTGCCATTTCTTCGGTTTCTGGGATTTAGTTTTGGGTGGATCGAGTCTGTAGCGGTTGTTCTTTCGTGCAGGATTTGGTAGTTTTAATTGGTCAAAGATGGATTCGAGTCGGAGAGCTGTAGAGTCGTACTGGAGGTCGCGAATGATTGATGCGGCCACTTCGGATGAGGACAAGGTCACGCCCGTGTACAAATTGGAAGAGATTTGTGAGGTTTTGAGATCTTCGCATGTCAGTATTGTCAAGGAGTTTTCGGAATTTATTTTGAAGAGGCTTGAACATAAGAGCCCGGTTGTCAAGCAGAAGGTGTTTATATCGTTATTTATTTATTGCTTGCTCTGTTCTGATTCTTTTAATTTTGATTTTGTACTTAGTTTTGTGGATGTGTTATCCAGAGTTATGTTTTTTATTCGTGAAATTAGGATTTTTGTTCTTTGATTCTTCAGTGTTTTTTCGTGGCAAAGTCAAGTTTTTGGGTTGTGTTGCAAGCTATTCGGCGAAATGTTTAGTTTTTATGCTAGCTCGGGATCGCTTTGGTTCTGAATTTTGATATTATTCAAAGGCTGATAGAATAATGAACACAAAAATTCAACCATATTTCTTTTGGTTTTCTTATTCTTATGTTTTCTAGCTGAAGATTTTAGAGCTTATAATCACAATCTGTAGTTTTTTTTTTATATAACTGGTATTGACTTAGCCTGTTCCGTTTTCATTCTTGATTCTTGTCTCTTCCACGATGTCTGTCGTTATAAATAGGGCGACATGAATATAAAGTGGAATTGTATCACTTGAATGATTGCTATTATATACATTTCTTTTAGTTTTTGCATTCTGTGGATGATTGATTTGATACCTGGCGTTTAGTATAAAATTCAGGGGTTGCAGTTCTACCCATTGAAAGTTTTCTTGTGCGTTTCATATTTGTGAAAATTTGGAGTGCTTGATTTTACTACAGGCTCTTAGGTTGATAAAGTATGCAGTTGGGAAGTCGGGTGTGGAATTCAGAAGGGAAATGCAGAGGAACTCTGTGGCTGTACGCCAATTATTTCATTACAAGGGACAACCGGACCCCCTTAAAGGGGATGCACTCAATAAAGCTGTGAGGGATACCGCTCATGAGGCCATTTCTTCTATCTTTGCTGAAGAGGATAACAAGCCTGCACCATCTGAGAATCTTAATCGTCGAATTCAAGGTTTTGGGAATTCAAATTATGAACCGCCATCAGAAGATAAAAAATCATTTCTTAGCGAGGTAGTTGGTCTGGGCAGTGCATCAATCAAGCAAGGTCTAAGTAATTTTGCGCAAGGTCATTCATCAAGAAAGAATGGCACTAGTAGCCACCGGGGTATCAACCTTCAGAGGTCATTGACTACTGAAATGGAGTATGATAATAGATATGAACCAGTTGAATATGGCCGTGAGACTCTGGGGACATCAAAGAGTACTACTAGTGGAACTTGGAACCAGGATTTTAGGGTGAGTAATGGGAACCCTAGTTCTGGCTCTTCGGAGAGCAAAACTCGAGAGGATAGGTTACTGGACACCATTGCAACAGCAGGTGGTGTGCGTTTACAACCAACTCGAGATTCCATTCAAGCATTTCTTGTGGAAGCTGTAAAGTTAGATGCATTGGCGCTGAGTAATGCTCTTGAAACAAAGCTTAAATCCCCATCATGGCAGGCATGTTCTTGCTGTTAATCTTCTTTTCTATGATATTATATGAGCAAGGGCTGGCTTTCTGTTTTGGATTAAAATAATGATAGTTGATACTTGTATACTTATTTTCACAATCTGTTTTGATGAGGATTTCATTCTTCAGGTTCGTTTCAAAGCTCTCTGCATCCTTGAGTCGATTGTTAGGAGAAATGACGACGATCATTTTTCAATTGTGGCATCTTATTTCAGTGAAAATCAAGAAGCAGTGATTGAATGTTCTGAATCTCCCCAAGCATCTCTTAGAGAAAAAGCTAGTAAGGTAAACCATCTTTTTACCTGCAAACATAATTTTAATGCTTGTTTCCTTGTTTCTTTTTGTGTCTTTCTTCTTAAAGTGGTATTGGAGGTTTCTTCACTTTTATTTGTTTATTTATTTATTTTTATTTTCTTTGGATGGGAAAGATCATTTCAGAGTTAACTCCTGTATCTTATTTAATCCAGTCGAGATGTAAAAGTTATTACGATATACTGATATCATAATTAGTGTGAGTTGTAGATATCATTGACATTGTTATATCCCATAAACCTTATTGCAATCACTTTTTCTGTTACGATTTTGTACTTCGCTTCTATAAGATTTGGTTGACCAGGGAAGGAAGTATTTGATGCAGCTACAGTGTGGTATTGCATACAGTTCCTTGAAACAATAGAATACAGTGTTATAATGTTATTTACTTTGCTTCTCTTTTGAAATAAATATTTATCTTTAAGATTGGAAGGAAGCCACTGCATTATAGTTGATGAAATTGCTGAAATAAATTCATGATTTGGATTTTTATCCTTGACTACAAGCATAAATTTGTCACAGTTGCTCGAAAGACGTATGATGGAATGGAAAGTAATTTAGTCTCACCTTTGTGGTCTTATCATGAAAATGATCTATAATTTAGTCCCTTCACTCTTTGGGCAGGTTATGCCTCTTTTAGATGGAGGTAAAGGAGTTCCCTCCATGAATGTTTCTGAGAAGTCTCTACCAAGCAACACCAGTTCCACCATTCAGATGCCAGACTTAATAGACACTAGTGATGCAGGTGATTACGGTGGAACAAACAAATCCCTAGAGGTGGAACACCTGTCAAGTACCCCATTAGTTGACGACTTATTTGGAGATGGCCTAAACACTGTTACAAGCACCAGCGAACTAAAGAATGATGATGACCCCTTTTCAGATGTCTCGTTTCATACATCTGAAACTAGAGAAAATCCAGATGATCTGTTTTCTGGGATGAATTTTGATAATAATCAGGTTTCTAATGAAAATAAAAAGGCTGCCTTGGAGCAGAAAAATGAACCTGGAGTTTTTGATATTTTTGGATCAAGTTCTGAACCTGCAGTACAAGAACATGCTAGGAAAGATGTTAATGACTTAATGAGTGGTTTGTCCATCCATGAAAATACCTTGAAGAGCAAAGATAAAGGAGATTCTAAGGATTCACTGTCTGAATCTTTATTCTCGGCTTCTAGTCAACCCAACCATCAGAATCAGGTTTCTCAAGATTCTTTAAATGGCATCTACAGTTCTCCAATGGTTGGGACAAATATGAATGCCACCTTCTTCCCTGGAATGACTTATCTTCCCTCAGGCATGATGTTCAATCCAGCCCTTTCTTCTCAGCCAATGGCTTATGCTGCCAATGGAAACTTCTTTACTCAACAACAATTATTATCAGCCATGTCCAATTACCAACAGTTCGGAAACCCCAATCTCCAATCAAACGGTGGTGGTGGTGTGGGTAGTGGAGGATATTCTTCTCCCCTTCCGGACATATTCCAGCCAAACCTTGCCGCACAATCATCTACTTCTGTGATGAATAGTTCAAAGAAGGAAGATACCAGGGCGTTTGATTTTATCTCGGTAAGTTTAGTTTCACCGAACTTTCTGCCAACTGTATGCCTTCATTATAATACGGCAGTTTGAGATTTTATAGCTGATAATATTCTAATATTATTTCTCTTTTCTTTTTTTCTAATTACAATTTTTAATGATCAAGAACGGTTAGAGGTTATGGTGATAAGTTCAGTGGGATAACCTTGAGACGGAGAGGTAGTGGCCAACTGACCATCAGTGTTTAGCAGATGGTTAACTAAGGAACAATAATGAAGAAGGATAATTAAAAAGAAAAGAAAAGATCCCCCGAGTCATCTTAGTTGACTGTTTAACTGTTGACCCCAACCACTAGCCCTAACAGTCAAACCTGCGTGACAACTAATTATAACTCTTAAGCATTCTAGATAGGCATCCTATCAGATTTAAATTTAAACCTAATAATCTAACAAAAGATTAAAGATGTGAATCCAACGGAAAGTTGCACAAACCACCAAGAAAGTATATTGTGTTACAATCTAGACATAAAATCATAAAATTATATCCTCTCTTAAAAGGGACTTGCACCTGCAAACTTTCAAAGTAAAAACTAATGTCTCCAATTTTTTGTTTAAAAATTGCACTACTAAACTTTCAATCATAAAAGTAAAACCCCCAATAAGAAAACACAAGCCCTGTCTCCCTACCCCTTCCACTCAATTATTCAGTCACCTTTGCTCGACTTTTCCAGCTTCAGCCATTTTTCATTCTCGTGATTTCAATTGAGGCTTTTATTTTTTCTAAAAGGATGGGATCCATTTTTCATATCTTCCTCCTACTGTCATGTTATTCCGTCTTCATCATCATTAAACCTTCCATTCTGAATGCTCCTCATCTTCATCATCCCACGACAACCCCAAAAATCAAATAAGCAAAAATCTAGAGCATCCAGATTCTGGTGTTTTAAAGGGGGTTGGGCTGCCTTGTATCCTGAAAAGAAGTTAAACAGAAGAAATGTAGAGCATCCAGATTCCAAGGTAGTAAGTGCTAACAGAGCTGATACATCAAGAAGGATGAAAGAATAAGTTAATAAACTTCACTCCTCAGAAGGGAAGGAAAAAGGTCTCATCTCTTAATTGGAGATACAACACTGCGAAAGGAGGAGAGAAAACCTTTACAAGTGAACCTCCTAACTTTTAGAATTACAAACAAAAATCAGGGTAAGCGGGGTTTGGTGTTTTCTATTGAATCCACTTCTAGCCTGCAGATCTGTAATCCCCTGTGATTTTAATTCCTATGGTACAATGCTACACTTGCACTTTCGACCAAACGCATAATGTCTTGGAGAGTAAACAAAAATTCTATCTAGGCACCACTCTGGAAAATCCTCCCTTTTATGGCCTGCCCGTGCCTGTGGTTCTTCAAGTCCCATTGAGTTTATAAATGATTTTTACTCTAGCTGCACCTCCTTTATGCATTATCCTTTTACCAACATTAAGTGGGACCAATTATGTATCAATGTAACAATTTTACTGCAAATGTGGTTCTTTGGTGCCTTGGCATTCAATGATTCTTAGTGCTGAAGTGCTCAACAATTGGTTTTTTCCCCCCTCTTTTGCCTGATAAGTAGAGGCTTAGTCCTGCTCCAATTCAATTTTACTGTTTGAAAAGAAAATGGTTGCGAATGTTGAAGCTTTCGTTTCTGCATTTGAAGATTAGGATGGTAAGTACAATTTGGAAACTGGGGCTGAGAGGAGTTGAATTTATTGTTTCTATACGCTTCCCCACCTAGTACATATTCTTTTGCTATAATTTTCTTTGCAGAAAAAAAAGGCAATTCCATCACTGGGTCTTCTTTTGTTGTATCCTTTGTCAGAAGGTGGAGGAGAACTTGGATCACCTTCTCTAGAAGTGTCCGTTTGCTGATTTGTTTGGAACAGTTCCTTACAAGAGTTTGATCTTTTACTTGCTCGTCAGAGAAGTTGATGATCAAGGAGTTCCCCCTCTACCTTTCTAAAAGAAAGGTTGTTTTCTTTGGTTTGTGAGGGAGTGTGCTTTATTGTGGGGGCATTTGGTGAGAGAGGAGCAATAGAGTGTTTCAATAGTGTGGAGAGGTCGAGGTTTCGCTAGGCTTCAGTTTTGAAGATTTTTTTTTATTATTTTGTAGGTATTATCTTACCTGGTTGGAAACCCTTTCTTTAGTGGGGTTTTTGTGGTCTTGGTTTTTTGTATGCCCTTGTATTATTTCACTTTTTTCTCGATGAAAGTAGTTTTTTCTATTTTTTTTTAAAAAAATGAAAAAGTAAAAAAAAAAATAGATGCTTGCTTTAGATTAATATCGTCCGTAGTTACGGAAAGAGTGAAATGGTACTTTATAGTAATTTTTATTTTTCTGTTGTAGGACCATGTTGCAGCTGCTCGAGATCCAAAGCGGGTAGTCTGAAATTAGGAGGCCATGTTCTCACTATCAAGATACTTAATAGTCATTGTTGGCAACTTCGGTGAAGGTGAAGAACGAAAACCACAGTTGTTTCCCATTTGAGACGTCTGGCAATGCTATTGCCCGACGGTGTTGAGGAATTGCATCAAAATGCGCATATGATAGAAACTGAGAAAATGGAAACAGGGTTCTTTAAGTTGAAGAAGGATGACTTTCTTTTACATAATCAGCTCTATATTTGTGACCGTTTGCCCAATTTTTTTTTTTTTTTTTTTTTTTTTTTTTTAAAAAAAAGGAAAGATATAGAGAGTCCCCTAATTTGTTTGTTTTGCTCGCATGAAACACTTGCAATTTGTAGTGGTTATGGTAATAATGCAGTTTGTTCTTCGATCTTTTAATGAATTTATTTATTTTTTCTTTCATGTAGATGGATGTGGAAAGAAACAATATCCATCCTTTTTGTTGCATGTGAACTGAATTATAGCTGTCTGTTATTTTTATCTCTTTGATGTAAGAGTGTGCATATATATATATATATGTATACAGGGAGTGGATAACGTTTGAACGTGATTTTGATGTCTCTTCTTGTTCCTTAAATTTCTTTCATTTGTTGTTGTAGAAAAAGAACTTTATGATTCACTCAGGTCTTGTAATGGTAAGATAAAAAGGCATTATTACTATTATTATTCTGTAAGTTTATCCAAAAAATACCTAATCTTTCCACTCATCTTCTTTTTAGCTTACATTTTTATTTTAATCTCCTAGATAGAGGACATGTTCAATGCACTTGGTTAAAAAGTTTTAGTACATAACTATATGTTTAAGGCATAAAGTTTTAAAATAATTAATGATACGTTTGGATTGGATTGAGTTTTAAATGTTTATAAATATTTTTTAAACACTTACAAATTTAATCCAAATATGCTTAAAAGTAAGGGAGTTTTCATCTAAAGTTTTAGATGGTCTTAGTAAGAAAAGATCATACACGTGATACTTGTTTACTTTTATTTGACCCCATGTTGTATATCTTCTAAAATGTGAAATTTACGTTGAAAGTTCTATATAAGAACAAATAAGGATTTACAAATTCTCTCCTATACTCCCTTTTTTTCAATTTAGTATAAATTTATTTTTAAAATTTTCAAAAATTCTTTAAAATTGAAGATTAAGGTTGAGAAGAAAATAAAAAATCTGTAGCCTTATTAAAACAAAATCATCTCATTAAAATAGAGGACATAAAAGAAATTTGATATGAATCCTCAAAAGGAATTAACATATATCCAATCAAATTGAAGGAAAAAGAATAATAAATTAGGCAAATGTTTTTTAAACTAAATTTTGGTCTTAGAAAAGTTGCCATCAAAGAGATTCAAAACCTACATTATTGATCTAATTACAAGCTGATTACAGTTTGATTACAAGTTAAGGAAAAAGGAAAAAGGGGAAATTAAGAAATGAAAAGTAAAAAAGAATTGCACTTTTCCCATGTATATGGGTTTGCTTTAAGTATTATTGATTGAGATTCTTGGCTATACTTATTGATGCCAATGTGAGTGATTTGATCCAATCAAGAAGAAAAGATGTCTTATCCATTATCCATATCTCTCTAGATTTTATGTTAATTATGAATTCAACAAATTAGTTGTTTGTGCATAACATATAGTTGTATCTCTTTTCTTTATCACCACATCTTTGGAATATTTATCCATCATAAAGCCATTTGGTCCTAAGCATGATACCCCCAATATAAGGTGGTTTATGAAGGGGGAAAAAACTAATAGAAGAAATGAGTTGGTTTAAAGAAAAGTTTCAAATTTTGAAAAAGATTGCCATATTTTTTTTTTTTTTTTTGGCTTTGTAAAAAGCTTCTAATTTAGAGTAAATTGTCATTTAGTGGCACATTAGACCCGATGTTTGTTACTTATTTGATCACCATTTTCAAACACCAAACCAAGTTTTGAAAACTAAAAGAGAATAGTTACGTTTAATAGAAATGGTGAAAAAACCATGATAAAAAGGGTTGCAAGAAAAAAAATTGAAAGGATTATTAAATGAGGTTTTACTTTTTGTTCTAAATTTCAATTATATAGAGAGGTTATGTCTTGTTAATTCAAAAATTGGGTTTGTGTACCACATGGTGTTTAGCCTAATGTAAACATAAATCATAGTTGGTTATAAGATAATTACATCCTCGACAAAAAATTAAATGGTTCGAGCTTCTCTCACCTTTACATTTTGTTAGACTACATATTGTGAGTGAATTTTAGATCAGAAAGAATAAAGCCAAAAATCAAGTTAAGATAAAATCAAGATTAAGATAAAATAAGATAAGATAAGATTTGATCTAGCTTCTCTAAGATTAGGTGAACTCATATCTTATTCTAGCAGTGCTAACATAAACTCTAGATTAAATCCATGTAAAGACATCATTGCGACTCTATATAAGTTATCTAAGAACTTTTAACTTCTTTTCTATTATTTAGTTCTCTTACTCACTTAAGACATCAGAGTCTTTTCTCTTTCCTAAATTATAAGTTTACCATTGCTTTAACATAAAGGTCAAATACGTATTAGCTTAACCAAAATTTGACATCAACCCTAAACTCAACCTACCTTGAATAAACGAGTTTTGGTTTCTCTTACACACAACACGTATAGCTAAACCCCCCAAAAGCTAAATAAGCTCCAACATTAATTACATAAGTTGACTTTATGTATCTTACATATTAACTTGTACAACTTATAATAAACACATGGATCAAATACATATGTTACAACGCATTTCTTTTATAAAACTTGAACATTATAAAAGTACATGTCAACATTACTCTCAACTTCATATACTTCTCACAACAACTTTAAGATTATTAAAATGGAGAAATAGAACATTGTAATTAATATGAATGCACAAAATTGAACACCAATAATTAATTTTAGCTTTTGATAATATATATATATATATATATATATGTATATATATAAATATAAATAAAGAGAAGCACTAATAGCCAATTAGAAGAAATGAAAAGCACCTTTAACTTAACACTAAATATTGCTTTACATAAAAAAACAAAAATAATTATAATAAATAATAGATTAAAGGACAGCTAAGAAAAAATAAAACTTATTATAAATGATTTGGATATTTTATTTACTACCAAACAAGTTATTGCCAACCTTTTTCTAGAAAAATCAAAGCAAAAGAGAGCCTTCTTTGCACCAAAATAAACACATTTTTAAATAGATATTAATTATAAGTAAAGTTTTTATTCATTTAATTTCCCTCCAATAATTTGTTGCGTAAAAGACATGGTATAAGTAATTGATGTTACTCGTCTTTGAATTATTGCCTGTTTTTTGTTTTTTTAATATTAATTTAATTTACCACTTAATATATCTAATTAATTATTATTTGTATTTGGTCCTACATATAACATGTGTTCAACACTATCAACGCACCAAAAATTCATTCAAAGAATTAATTAGTTAGAGATGATACTAAATCTTTGAGTTTAGAAAAAAATGAAAAATAAAACAATAAGTTAAAATATCTCACATAATGTAACGCTCTGAGTTTAGGAGGGAGACATGAATGAACCAATATTACATCTGAATAAGAGAGATCTTGAGGACATGAAAGTAAAGTTAAGAAAGGCTTAAAAAAATGAAAGTTACTACATATACCAACAAGGCGTACCTTTCTTTTCGGTGACTCAATCATAGGAACTCCAAAATTAAGTGTGGTTAGCTTCGAACAATTTTATGTTGGGTGACCTCCTGGAAATTTCCTAGGATGCAAGTGAGTGAGGAAAAAGTATGCTGAAAGGACCCGTGTTGGTTTGTGGGGATAAGTCACTCTAATAAGCCTTTAACACAAGTAAGGATGATGTTGCCAGGTCGCAGGGGGCGCAGAGAAATGTTGGGGTCGTTAGTTGCCAAATTTGGATTTTGAATCCTTGTCCAAATCCTGGGCCTGAGGCGTTACATATGGTATCAAAGCGGAACCTCTCCCAGATGTGGTATACTAACAAGGTGCACCTTCCTTTTCGGTGGCTCAATCATAGGAACTACAAAGTTAAGTGTGCTTAGCTTGGAATAATTCTATGTTGGGTGACCTCCTAGAAATTTTTCGAAGATGCATGAGAGTGAGAACAAAGCATGCTGAAAGAACCCGTGTTGATTTGTGGGGATAACTTTTACTCTAATAAGCCTTTAACACAAGCGAGGATGACATTATCAGGTAGTAGGGGACACAGGGGAATGTCGAGGCGTTAGTTGCCAAATCCGAATTCCAAATCCTGGTCCAAATCTTAGACGTGGGGCATTTCACATAATTAAGGTGTGCGTATTTAAGCAATCATGCATAAGAATGTGTCATTTTATGTATGGAATATATATATATATTCTAAGCAAGTTAGCTCTATCCCTAAAATCAAAAGTTCTTAATTAAAGGTCATATAATTATTGACTATTATTATGTTTGTTTCCATAAAAATGGTCACAATGTCCTTATTTATTTTCTTTTTCTAAAACTAGTCTATGAAATCTCATAAATAATAAATTGAAAATTGAATTAAAATTAGGGTTTATTTTTATAAACTTTCGGTATAGAATTCCAAATAATTTTAAAATCCAAATAATGTTTGATATACCATATTGCTTCTTCTAATATGTTTGATTGGTTTCTTATGCTTTCTTTAAAATTCTTTTTCCATTATGCCTCTTCTCTAATATGTTTGTCTTTCTTTGGAGTTTGGTTGTAGTTTCAATTCATAGTCCAACTTTTCCATAGAGACGAGGTCTCGTGGGGTCCCTTTCCCCGTGCTCGGTTAATCTTTGTTTAATTATTTAGTATAGTTATTTAATTATTTAATTATTCCGTATAGTTATTTAAATTATATTATTATTATTATTATTATGATATAAATATTACATTTAAATTTTAAGTTTGATCAAAATAATGAATATGTTTAAATTGAATATTTGAACTCATAATATATATTTGAATAATTTGATTTATATTTATTTAATTTTTACTAAAAAAAATTGATTAGCTTTTTAGACAGTAATTTATCTTTAAATTCAAATTGTAATGTAAAACTAACCATATCAAACAACGTAGTGATATCATTAATTATTTAATTAGATTTTTTTCACATTAGTGATTTAAATTAATTGGTTTCTTTTTAAAAATACTAATATGAAAAAGTTTCTCACTAGAAACTTGGTCCTTGCAAATTTTTTGCTCGAAATCCTCATCTCTATCCTCGTGAGAATTTCACATGAATGAGAAATGATATGGGAATGTGGAATGATATCCCCGATCTTGCTCCGTTCCGTAAACATCTCTACTATTTGATAGACTATAATTAATGATAGAAATTTATCATTTATAGTATTAAAGAAAATAATAATAATTTAGAGCCCCCTCTCCCCCACAACAAAAATGAGATTAAAAAGCTTAGGAATTTTTGGGGGACTTAGAAAGCAATGCTTTCTAAAATCAAAACAAAAGAAAGACTACTTTTCTTTTGAGTCTTGTGGCGGTGGGAAAAAACTAATTACCCCATTTTTCTTCTTCTTTTTCTTAAAAGCAATAATAAATAATAAAAATAAAAAAGGGTATTATTTATTTATATTTTTAATTTATATTTTTGCCTTCTTCCTCCACTGTTTCCTAAAGGAGGTGTCAGTTATAATCAATGGCTTTTTGAGGGTTGAATCCCTACAACCACACACCAATCAACCTTTTCTTCTCTTTGGGAACTGCTTTAAACCCCCGCTTCATTACTTTCTTTCTTTATTATTATTTTTTTTTTTAATTCTTATAAACTATTTCAATTCTGTGGATTGAGTTTCATGAGTTTCTGTTTTTCACTTTTTATATTTATTTTATTTTTATTTTTAATACCACAAAATGAAGTTGTAAATTTCAACTCAAACATCCATCTTTAATACCTCTTTTGAGTTTGTTCAAATTTTCAATTTAATCCACAACGCCTTTATACATAATTTTCCATTAAATTCGTGTTTAGTAGTAGTAATCCAACCTTCGAACGGTGGAAATTGTCCAAAACCGTACACTTTAGATTTCACATTTCAAAAATAACACTTTTAAAAAGTCGTCAAAGTGCTTTTTTTCGAGCCTTCTTGACAGAGATTGACCTTGAGATTTCAATATAATCATTTGAAATTCAAAATAGAGACTACTTTGAAATTACAAAAAAACCCTTATTTTAAAGAGTCGTTCATCTTCACGTTTGCGAACCTAGGTGCTCATTCCGACCAAGTTCTCAATTTCTTTGCTCTCAAAATCACTGAAATTCCTTGATTTTCAAGTGCTCAAACTTGTTTAGTGCATCCTCAAGCTTCAATTTGTAGAGATATTCCACTTTTAACTAATTTTGTTATTTGCTCTGCGTTTTAAGTTTTGTTTAGTTAGAGTTTGTTGCGAATTTTGAGAAATCTAGGATATACTAGTGGATCTTTGACATATTTTGTGTTGTTATTTCATGTAGGTTGGTTTCATTCTATGAATCTAAAAAAAAATTGGTTTCATTCAATTGGCCGCACGACATATCATCTGGAACTCATATTAGCAAGTTTCATCGGTGCTTCTCGCTTCCCCATGGTCTGACAAAAATGGATTCTTGTTTTGATGCAAT
Organism: Cucumis cinereus; assembly: GCA_037974625.1. Taxonomy (NCBI): domain Eukaryota; kingdom Viridiplantae; phylum Streptophyta; class Magnoliopsida; order Cucurbitales; family Cucurbitaceae; genus Cucumis; species Cucumis cinereus. The sequence continues at coordinate 8,162,040 of JBBPDJ010000017.1, forward strand.
TTCTCTACACTCAGAGAACCATTCATGATGCATACCTCTAATATGGTCCAAGAAAGTAGTGACTGGCAGTGCCCGCGTGTCTTTCAATACTGCATTGATGCACTCTACAATATTCGTTGTCATCTAATCGTATCGCATACCACCTAGACAACCCTACTTTCGTAAGATACCTTTGCACCCCCTATACGAAGCCAACTTGTTCCAATAATATTGAAATACGAAATTATGGCATGCTTGCTAACATAAAATTTGCACACACATTGACATTGTTGAACTTCATCATCAAGTTTAGGGCCAGATGATGGATACAAAGTGCATGGAGAAGTATCTGGAAAGACTAGCTCAATGGCTTTAGCAATACTCTTGTGGCAATTGGATACGAACACTAGCCTATTCACCTCGCGAATTGTTGCTTGAACCTTCTCATGCACCACGTCCACGATTCATCATTTTCCTTATCCCCCAATCCGAAAGCAAAAGGATATATTTGTTTATTAGCATCGATTGACACCGCTACAAGCATGATACCTTTATACTTTTCCTTGCAATATGCAACGTCAACCACGATTACTGGCCTGATGCAGTTCAAAAACTCTCTAATGGAAGCCCCAAGTGCCATATACACACTTAAAATGGCCATTGGACTTGGTCTCCAACTCATATTGAGTACTAGGTTTAGAAATCTTCAAGGCTTCCCCATGTCGAGCTAACAAACTGTATGATTCTCTAGGGGGCCCTCTTACCATGGACAATGTAGCTTCTCGAGCCCTCCACGATCTCTCATAAGTAATATCCACCTTGTACTCCTTGCAAAAGTCATGAATTGTTTCCTTTGACCTATAACCACGACTAACATCTTGGTACTTCAACTTAATCAGTTCGGCTATGACCCAAGTAATCTTAACTTACTTATGATCTTGTTTGTTGGATTTTATGTCCTAAAACTCGTAGATAGTAAATGTAAACCGTTGACCGTTATTAATAAATAGTTATTATTTCAATTCCAATGAATAGTATTTGATTATTTTTGTCTAATTAACCCAAATCCAATAAACTAACATCCTAAGTTGTTTTATGAGTCTTGAATAGTATGTGGAGACATACAGGGATCAATGTTCGAGATACAACTTAAAGGGTCTATAGTATAAGGATAAGGTTGGGTACCTTATCCTTGGAATATTATGGATACGACCCACTTTGTATTTGATACAAATACTATGATCCAACGTGTTCGTGTAGGTGACACGCTTGTGGGGGTATCATATGCAATGAGTTTTCATAAGGCTGGACCACCAAATAGTAACCACTAGATGTAACCCCGTTGATTATTTAGATTTCTATTTCAAATAAAATGATCTAGACAACTTAGTCTTAATCCTGAGTGTATTATGAACTCCTATTCAAGAGGAACTCTCCTTTGATTTATATGGGTGAGAGTGACCAGTTTGTCCGCTCAATAAGCCTACTATTTTGAAGACAAGATCTAGTGAAGAGCTGGGAACATAATCACACAAGATGGAATTCACTCATTCCCGACTTTAGGGTAAGTAGACGAATGTTCCCTTAATTGGTGTCTCCAGAACTTGAACAAAGGGTCTAATCCTTTCTATGGCACGAGAGAAATTTATGCTTATTGGTTAAACCATAAGTAGGTTGTTCATTAGAGGAGCATTGGTATTTAAGGACTAAGAAATAACTCAGTGGTAAAATGGTAATTTGATCCAGCTGGAGTTACGAATACTTATGAAGGACTAACTTGCTGTTATTGGTCTACATCCGTGGACACATAAATATATCTACAGTGAGAAGAGTTCAGCTGTGAGTCTATAGTGGAGTGTACACACAGTTAACGAATATTGATTAATGTGGTTAATGAGTTTAGCTAATTAATCTCATATCGTTGTAACTTCTACTCTATGGCACGAGAGAAATTTCTGCTTATTGGTTAGACTATAAGTAGGTTGTTCATTAGAGAAGCATTGGTATTTAAGGAATAAGAAGTAACTCAGGGGTAAAACGGTAATTTGATCCAGCTGGAGTTACGAACACTTATGAAGAACTAACTTGATGTTATTGGTCTACATCCGTGGACACATAAATATATCTACAGTGAGAAGAGTTCAGTTGTGAGTCTATAGTGGAGTGTACACACAATTAACGAATATTGATTAATGTGGTTAATGAGTTTAGCTAATTAATCCCATATCGTTGTAACTTCTAATCTGTAGGTTCATGAGGTCTCCTTCCTAGCTTGTAAAGGATAATGAGGTTAAGATATATTGGATATAATTTGAAATGTTAACTTAGGGAATTAATATAATGTATGGTGATACATTATAATATAAAGTTTATATTTTAATTAAACTTTATAATAT
>JBBPDJ010000017.1:8164514-8194764 GCA_037974625.1 Cucumis cinereus
ATTTAAATATGATTTAAATGAAATATTGATTAAATATGATTTAATTAATTTTAATTTAATTTAATTAATTAATTTGTAAATTAATTAATTAAATTAAATTAAATTAAATAACTCCTTGGTGGGAGTTATTTTTTTTGGGAAATGTGGGATGCTCCCACGTTTTCTAAATTTTTTCTCTAACCTCCCCTTCTTCATTCTGCGTGGAAAACAACCTACGAATTGCAGAAGATCTTGCAGAAGCATGAAAAAAAAACTCCCTATTTTTCTCCAAAATTTCCAAAAGAAATTCTAATTGGTTCCCACAAGCCAAACCTCCATTATTCAGAGAATATGAGAGTTTCCAACTGGTGGTGACAACACTTTGGAGTTTGGTAGAAATCAGAGTCTTCAACGAGGGTGAGTTTTTTTTTCTCTGTAGTTTTGTTTATAAAAACCATGCTTTGCCTAGATTTGTTTCTGTAATTTCTTTTCCAATGTATTAGTATTTTAATTTTTCCAAATTAAAATTGTGAATGGTCCTGTAATTCTTTCGTTGCAATGAGTTTTTATCCCATCAGTTTTCGTAAGATTTTTTGGCATGTTTGAGTACTAACATACTTAGAAACTTTAAACATATTAGATTCTCTCATTTTAATATCCCTGAGTTTTCACATACAAATCGAATCCACGCATCTTAGAACATATAATTTCTTAGTCGATCTATCAACATGATATTGAAAATTCTTCCTAATGGCAAAGACATACAGTTTCTTAGCAAAATCCTTTTTACTTAAAAACAAATACCCAACCTGGATATCTTCAATAGATGACTCAATTGAGACGACAGTGATGCACGCCATTAATTTTTCGATACGCTTTCGCCACGGACACATGGTTCGTCGTCACTTTCCAACGAATCCTCCAACTGATCATCAATAGTCATCAAGTTATTTTCACCCACTAGTCCTCTTTACGCCTTGATTCTACGTTAAACATCGAATTTACCTATGTTGTTATTGGGTTATGATCGTTTATCAAGTCAATACGATTGCACAATGAGCACTAACATCTGTCTAAGATACCTCCAACGCCTCTACATTAATGTCAACATCAGAATTTGTGATATCTCCAAGTCAAATGCATTCCAATTATCATTAACATCAGAAACTGATGACTCTACATGTTCCCTGCTAACCAATCCATTTGTATTATCTTTCAACTCTAGCGGACACACGTTGTTAGTCAATGGACTCAAAGACCAAACCTCATTCAAGCCCACATTGTACTCGGGGATAAGCTGAAGCTCAGGCTCAGGTGTGGATGAAAGAATTTTGGCACAGTACTCCTAGATTGACGGGCTACTACTGGTACCTTTGAAACCATAACCGTAACTTTAGACACATCATCACAAGTTAGAAAAAATTGAAGATCTTCTTGATTGTTAATAACAAAAGCATAAATAAAAGGTTTCACATTGTACATGCATCTTAGAACCAAATTGAACTCAGATGAATTTATCCCACTAATTCTATAAATTTCACCTAAAAAATCCTCAAACTTTATACTAACATCAACAGTGAACCCTTTCATTTGACCTCCAACATATTATTTTTCATTGTTCTTCCATTCACCACCAAAACCAACAAAGACACGAGGCATCATGCAAATACGTACAGAAAATTAATAAAATCAATCAAAATCTCAAGGAGAGTATGTCAATCTCGGTGTAATCATTCAAAACTTGGTCAAAATCTGAAACCCTACATTAATCTTGGGGTACTAAATCTAAAAACAATCCGACCAAGAACTTTGACTTAGCACCGAGGTTACGTAAGTGAAGATGCAAACGTAAATTATTGACCACATCAGCATGCAAATAACAAGAGAAACATAATTTTTAAACATAATAACGCTATATTCACCTTATTTTCCTTGACCTTTTGACAAAGTATAAAATGTGAGTGTGAGAGAGGAAGCAAACACTTGGAAACTTGTTATTGGAAGTTGTTATGAAACTTCTTGAGCAAGCCAATTATATTTTAGATTTTATTATGATATATAGATATAAAAGAAATAGTATAATAATATTTTCGAAATTGAGAGCATTTTTGTAAAACTATATTTCTCTTAGAAACGCTACATGTGCACGAATCTCGAGCTATCCGAACTACATAACAATCTCGAGGACAATTTCGACCGAGATGGACCGAGAAGAAGCAATCTGACAACTTTAAAAAACGGTGTGTTGTTTTCAAATCCCTAAACCTAAAGTTTGTTACTTTGGACAATTTTTCTTGGAATTGTCTAGATGATGGTTATGCTAATACCACTTAACCAAACTCACGCCACATAAAAAATTTTCTTTTTGAACTTTACATTTTTTAGTATTGTTGTATTGTTGAGTTTTTGGTAAAAATATTATAGGTGCAGTTTGTCCCACATTGAAAAAATTTAAGAAACCGATAGCTCCTACCACTTTAAAAGTAGTATACCTTTTGCTTCAAGTTGTTCCTGTTAGAAGCACTCTAAACTTAGGTGTGCTAACTCTAGTTACGTTTTCTTTTATATTCTCTAGTTTAAGAGTGGAAAAATAATGTGGGTAGTCAAAAGATTTCAAAGAGTGATTTTGTAATTGGAGTCTGAGAGAGATTTTTATATGATCATAATAATTTCACATAGTGGATTATTTCTATATGATCATAATAACACATTGTGGATTGTTTTTATATGATCATAATAATTTTTTTTTGGGCAAGTTGCATAAATGACATTTAAGCCAAAAAATAACAGAATGTATAACATTATAAAATAATTACATATATAGCACAAAAATTGGTAAAAGACTAAAAAACTCATGCCCAACTACCATTTCAAAGGCTTCTTCCTAGTTTCTCAAAATTTAAAGCTACCATTCATAGCGACTATCACTGATAGTTGTCATCAATGATAACTTTCAATTTGAGAAATATGTTATTAGTTTATTATCATTGATAGCGGCTATCAGTAATAACTTCTATCAATGATATCTATTGAAAAGTAAACTTGACATTTTTTAAAAAAAATTATTGGTTGCAAATATTTTATCCTTGTATTATATTTTAAATTGTACTATTTGCTATAATTTTCCCTTTTTTTTAATAATCATAATATAGGTAGAAGAGATATTTAAAACATAAAATGAAACAAACAAAGAGAGAACCCTTTATAGCAAGATTTTCTTTACAATAATATGGGTTGTGATTTGACTACAAAACCTACTCCCCTTCATATGAAAAATGAAAATACCTTTTTCAATAATGATGATGAATCCTAAACAAACATATTTTATATAATATATCTAATATCAAAGTCTTTACAAACTACATTAAACAGCTTTGTAAATTTATATTTTTAAAAAAATTAATATTACAATTAAAATTAAATAGAAAACTATTGAAATTTTATAACCTAAAAAAAACAATTTGTTTGTTTGTTTTTTCTTGGTATGCTTTGCCATTATTAATTAGACCTTATTTCGACATAGTTTTAACCCCAATATTGATGATTGATTTACCAATAGTTTAGCCAAGTGAATATTTCATAAATATAAAATGGAAAATTTCAGTTTATAGCCTAAAATATATCTTAGGCGCTAAGAAATTATAAATAAATAAAAAAAAAGTGTTTGAATAACTATTTATTAAAGGTAATAGTTTTAAATGACAACACTCATATAAATATTTATAATTATAATAAAATATTATTGTCTATTATCTATCGGGAATAGATGACAACAGTCAGTGGTAAACAATAACATTTTGCTATATTTATAAATATGTTGGTTTATTTTACTATATTTAAAAAATATCCCAATAAAATATGCAAAAACTGCTATATTTAAAAATTTTATAATTTCTTTTTGTAACAATTTAAAAAAAAAACATTAAAATATTTTCAAATAAAGCAAAATAAGTGAAAATATTTACAACTATAAAAAAAATGACTCTATATGTGATAGACCCCATAGACTACTATTTGTCTATCATGACTTTGATATAGTAGATAAAATGTGATATTTTAATAATATTTTAAGTAGTTTTGTAATTTAAAACAAATTTAAGATCCGGAGGAAACAAAGTTCCTTCACATTAAATCATTTTTTTTTTCCTAAAAAAATGGAATTAATAAAAGATTAATTGTTTATGAATTTATTTCCGTATTTTGTTAAAGCCAGCTAAATGCAAGTTGTGAGTTGTGAGCAAGCCAGCTAGTTATGACCATGAAGGAAGAAGAAAGATGAGTTTGGTAAGCCACCATAAGAAGGGCAAAGTTAATTTATGTTACAAAATTAAGTCAAAAATTGCAACAAACTTAGGAACATATTATAAAAACTGTAGAACCAAACTCTATACAATCTTCATCAACTTTCACATATCTTAATCCCTAAGTCTCTTCTTTAATAGAAATTTTTTGTATTTTTAAATATTTTTAATTTTGGAATTACAATAAATAATATCTGCTTTATATATATATATATATATATATATATATACATAGACACACACTCTAAACTAAAATGGTATGACCATGCAAAATGTGGAACTAAAATAATATTTCTAAATTTCTAAAGAAATTAAATTTCTAACACGTTTTGGGATTGAACCCATTATATTAATGTTGGTCCCAATTTGAATATTTTCTTAAAACTAAACTAATAAATTGAAACCTTTTTTAATTTTAATTCATATTCCATAATTTTTTAGGTTATTATCATATTAAAAGTTAAAACAGACTAATAACTAAACTAATTCATTGATATTCATTATTCAAATTTTAATATACGCATTGGTTTTTTTTAGCATGAATGTGTTATCTAACCATTTTTTATTTTATCTAGATAATATATCTAACAATAAAAGAAAATTATATATCAACCTAAAATGGAGACAAAGAAAAAAAAGCATATTCTAAATCAATAACTTTATTAATTGTAATAATGGCACTAAATGTAGACCAAAAACACTAATAAATTAAGAACTAAAAATTATATAACACATTTTCTCTAGAACTCGACTAACTCTCTAGATTAGAAATAAAACGTAAGTCTTCTTTTAGCTTTTTCAATTCTTAATTTTACTCGTAACTCTTGTTCCATTAGTTTAATTTGCTCATCATTTCTACCAAAAAAATTGATTTTTTGCTCCAAAATGCTTGAAATCTTAAATATAGCCCAATATAAATCTAAAAAAATTGAAATATGTTCCAAATTAAATCATAAACTAAAAGCTTAAAATAGTTCACTATGTGCAACCTACTAGAAATTATGTGAAAATAGCTTGCAAAATCTAACATAACCACCTATCTAAATTAATTTTAAAAATAAAAAATTCAAACCTTTTCTGTCGATTGTGTCTCTTCCTTCGATTGTAAAAAAGTACAACTTTACTTTTATAGGAGGGCTATTAAAGATTTTTAAATATAATAAAATTAATTAAAATAATTATAAAATATAGTAAAATTTTAAAAGGATGTATTTAAAATTTTTACTAAATTTTAAACCAATGTCTATATCATTACTTGAAAAAAAAAAAATTTACTATAAATATATATATTATTTTCGACAGTCTGACTATTTGAAATTATTTTTGACCAATTTAAACTAAAATTGGAAAACATAAATAATGTTTATGTTTGTAGCCTCATGACTTTTAATAAGCCGGAATTTATATATATAATAGCACATGAAAAATTTTATGATCATTTGTGTTATCTGTAGTGATTTAATTTCATTGTTTTTCAAGAATAATAAAATAAAAAATAAGCTATTTATATTTCATGACAAAAAAAATTACTAAATGACAAAATTATTTACACTTGATTTTGTCATCCTGTATAAATATTTGATCCACTTTGTTATTTTTGACAATTTTCCTTTAATGTTTTGTCTGTATTTTAAAAAATTAAGTCTACAAACACTACTTCCATCTACTAGCTGTTTTTGTTGGCTACCTACATTTTAGGAGGGCTTTTAAATTTTAAACTAAGACTTCAAATATTTACTTAGGGGAGATGAAACATGATTAGAAAATTTAAAAAAAAATTATTATTAAATGAAACATTTATTTTTAGTTTTTAAGTTTCCAAAAATTATTCTTAATCTAATTTCAAATGAATTTTACATAAACAACTTTTTAAAACTAACTCCATTTTAAAATGTTGATAGTTCAATTTTCTACTGTCACAAATTATTGAACTTAGTTTATTCATTCACGAAAATTTTCTTTTCATTTACAACAAATATATATGTTGAAGTAGAAAAATTAAACCCCTACACTTTAAATAGACAATACAATCTTTTAGGTCAGATTTACGATTATATATAATAGATGATGGGTAAGGGTTATAAATTTGAATATATAGTCCACATAAAATTTAAGTGAACAAAAATTTTAAAATAAATAAAATCATAAACTCCACTTTTCTTAATTTTAGGTTACACAAGTTTGTGATTCTAATACCTCTCCCACTGGTTTAGAAGAAAGAGCCAAAATGAAATAGTTTGAAATTAATTTTTTTTTTTAAAAAAAAAAACATTTGTCCCACAAATTTGCACTAATTTCTTACACCCACCTAACCCTTTACCTAAACTTTTTGGCCTTTATGGAGAGCTCTTTCCTCTTTCCATTCCCACCTTCTTTATTTTGTTTATGGTTATAATGTTTAATTAATTAAACTATATGGTAATTAAATGCATTTTCATTAAAAATTAAAAAAAAATGTAGATAGAGAGGGAGAGAAATAAAGTTGACATCTTTGTCTTTTGCTTCAACCATAACAATTTATAATATGACATGTAATCTATACTTTGATTATATTCAATTATTATAATCATATACAAAAATTCATTACCATTTAGTATCTTCATTGATTTTATCTACCATAATCCTCCTCTCTTCATTTAATATTAAATATAATGTCGCAAAAATATCATTTCTGTTCGTTCTATTTTTTATTTTATTCAATTTCTAGTTCAGGTACTTTCAACGATCTAATTTTAGTTTTAATAATGTACTTTTAATAAATCTTATAAATAATCTTACGTTGTCGGTTTATAAATTTTGGAAATCTATTCACACACTGTTTAAATTATTTTTATTATTTAACCAATTTTAAAAATTTATTGAAAATACATCAACTAAATTAGAACCACTTAAAATTCTTAATGAGTAAATTTTGTACCATTTGAATATATTTGATATATTGTAACTTCTCTAATAAAGGGAGGATTGAATTAATAAAATGAATATTGAGTGTATTTTAATAAAATAAAAATTATCCATAATTCATACTAACAAAATTGTGAGATAAATGTTATTTTTAATTACTATATTAACCATGATTGGAATATGTGAAACTTAATTTAGTTCGACTATAATTAACATAATCTTTTATTTTAAACGTAAGAAATTCGATCTTTTTTATCTCGGGTTAGTTCTATAAAAATTATAGATATAAATAGAATGAAAATTATTGTTTGGGAAGAGTTCGAAATTAAATGATATACGCATATACATTTAGATTTAGATTTAGGCACATATGCAACTTTAGTAAAATAAGAAATAATATTATTAAAATATAAGAAGAAAAAGTGAAAAAAAGTCATATGTTTAAAGGTGGTGGGCTAGGCTTTATTGGATCCCCTTTAACAAAGTGAAACCAATATCAACTAAACAAAATTACAAAAAGTATAAATTTTAAATAATATTTATTTTATAGGGTTGTTTTCATATAACAAAATGAACTAAAATATCTATAAATATAGCAAAATATATCAAGTCTCTCGACGATAGACCACAGTTACTAGATTGTGATTTTTTGCTATGTTTGTGAATATTTGCAAGCGTCTTTGTCATTTAAAATAATTTTCTTTTTGTTTTCTAGTTTTTTTTTAAAGTTCAAATGACCCCTTAACGAAAGGAAAAATGAAAGGAATGGTAAGAAATAAATACAAATTTAAAGAGAAATTATTGTAAATAGTAAAACTGTAAAAAATATTTACAAATATAGTAAATATTTAGAACATATTAAATGATAAACAATGATTGATTTTAAAATGTTACAGTAGTTTTAGATATTATAATTTATTTTGCTATATTTAAAAAAAAATACAAAATTTAAAATAATATATAGTTTTCAAAAAGGACTTTACTCTATTTTATTTTATTTTTTATAAATCAAGTGTAATTTAATAAATTGATTAACTAAAATTAGATGTGCAATAACTCAAATTTGAATGTATAATAATCAACCAAATGAAATAAAGATTTTTTAATGTTTATTATTATTATTATAGAAAAATAAGAAATGAGTGTTTAAGGTCATGAACGTTTTTAAACTTTTATTATCTCGGGTGAAGAAGATGAAGACGAAGACAAACGTTAAACTCCTAATCATAATGGAGTTCAATTACCAATAATATTAATTTATGTACCAAATATTTATATATATTTAATTTCCTTAACATATATATTTAATTTTATATAATTTGATGATTGATACTCTTTAAAAAAAAATATTTTCCACTCGTTTTTTTTTTTGTTTTAGAAAATGATTGTAAAATAGTTATTTTATCAAATTAAAGTCTATTGAAGCATATGAAAATAGATGGTTTTTTAAAAAGAAAAGTAAATCGCTTTTAATACTTTAATAATTTTTTGCATATGGTCCATGAAAAATAACACTATTCCTTTTGAGTTTGTGAACGTTTCAACGTAGAAAGTTCTAAAATTAAAAAAGGTTTCTTTGAAACCCATTAAAAGGAAATTTTGAACTAAATTTGGATTAAATTAAAAGTTTTAAAACTATATACAACCAATATAAAATAAAGCTCAAAATCTAGGTTTAAAAAATATAAACACAAAATCTATTCCCTCAAAATAAGTTTTATAGCAAGTTAAGCATCCATGTAGTTCATAATGTTACATATTAATTTGCAATCCTTTTCATCGAGTTGAAGAGCAACACTTCTGTACATGATCACGTTATATTTCACATTCTAGTCTCCATGGAATTAAGCTCATTTTTTTTAAAAAAAAAAAGTTTATACTAAAAATGCAGGCAAATTTCTCTTATTATAATATTAACACAAAGATTACATATTCTTAATATTGTTTAAGAAAAAACACATATATTAGACAAAATTTAACATCGTCAATTTTCAACCAATCGGAGGCCACGTGGCCGCCAGCCAGTCGACAATTGATTTTAAAAAAAATTCCTCTTTACTCCGCTGTCTTCTGCAACTGCAACTCCTTGTAAAACCGATTAATAAATTCCTCTGCTGCTTTATCCACGTGGCAGTCCTCATCGCCACTTCCGGCCACCGGAAACGGCGAGTCAGTGACTCTCAGCTGCCTGACAAACATTGGACTCCGACCAAACCCAGGTAATGCCGGGGAAGCCACGTCAGCCGCCACATCATTATTATTGTTAAGAGCCTCCCAAACAGCTTTGAAAGCGTTCATGGCAGCCACGTCATCGTCGAGTGTATTAGGCGCGTGAGCACAGGCGAAGAAAAAATGGCGGCGTTTGTTGAAGGTGTAATGAAAACTAGGAAAAGCAGGGGTGTTGGTGCAGCTAAATTCGTAGTGACCGGCAGTGGCGGCGAGATCGAGGTGGTTGTTGCGGCGGAAAGGGGCAAGGGAGAAGGCGAGACCGGAGACGCCGTCATGGTGGAACATGAGATTCTTCAAAGCTTTGCCGGTGAGCTTGCGGCGTTTAGAGATGAGATTTGTGAGATCAACCATAAGCTTGCTTTTGGAAATACCTTTCCTTAGCATGTAATAAGCTATACGTACCATATTCCATATTTTCTTTGATATCACTTCTAAATTTTGCTCCATTTTCTTCCCTTTTTCTTTTTGGCTATATTATTTGAATGTTGAGAAAAAAAAAATGGGGATAAAATGAGGAGGGATTTCTAGAGAGAAGAAGGGTTTTGAATTTTGTTTGAGAACTGAGAGATAAGGGGTGAGAATTGGAAGGGTTATATATAAAGGAAATGGAAAAGAAAAAGTGTGGATTAAAAAAATTAAAATAAAAATAAAAATAAAAATTGATGATTAAAAATTATAACTTTGAATATACATTGGGTGCACGGTATTGCCGCAAATTATAGGAGTATAGCTCTTACAGTTCTACCACGTGTATGCGTGTTTGACAATTTAAAAAAAAAAAAAAAAAAAAAAAAAAAACTAAAATATGTTACTGCATTATTGAAAAACACAAAAATCTTTTATAATTTATTAAATATTTATTGTGTACTATGTACGTTATTAATAGTTGCTTAGGTGACTATCAATAAATGAATATAGTGTATAATTTTTTAATACTAGTATACAGAAATTTTCTCGTGCATTATATTTCTTACATCAAATAAAACAACTTTTCTTGCCATCCTTTGAACTACTATGTGTTTTAGAGCACATATAACTTAAAAACTCTTAATTTTAAAAATTAGTCATTTAAAGAATTTTGAATATAAAGCTTTGTAAGTTTATTAAAAGACTTTGAAAAAAAACCAATAATATTTAAATAGGGTAGTAATGGATTTACTTTTGTTCAACTTGGTAATGATTTTATTTTTTGTTTTCATACCCTATTTATGTTTCTTCCCTTTTTTTTAGTTTCAAAGTGTTTATTTTTTAAAAAGAAAAAAAGAAAAAAAAATCTTTGTTGGGAGGCCATTAGAACGTAAGACAACATAGGAGTAATAGTGACATCTTTAGCTATGATTTTTATCTTAAAGAAATACTTTTGATCATAGTCAAATTAAAAAAATAAAAGTTTTTTTTTATATAATTATTTGGTTTATTTTTTTGTATCGTTATTTTTAGGATTGTTTTTAAAATTCATGCCAAGTTCTGAAAATTAAAAAAAAAATGTTTTTAGAAATTTTATTGTTAGAATTTGACTAAAAACCAAATGTTTGCTTCTAAAAGATGTAAAATATGATTAAGAATCATGGAAAAAAAAAACAAATGCAGTTCTTTCAAAACTAAAGATAAAAAACTACATAGTTATCGAATGATGTCTACTTCTTTTAGTTTTCAAAACTTAATTAATTTTGAAAACATATATAAGATGGATAAAAAAATCATAGGAATCTAGAAGTTATAAGTTTATTTTAAAAAATTAAGTAGTTATCAAAATGACTTTATTTATTATTATTATTATTATTATTTGAAACAACATGGAGTGATATTTCAAATTTCTTCACTTTTGATAGTAAACATTTCTTTTACTAGTTGTATAGACATGTGCTTTTTTCTACCCTATTACCACTATTTTCCATGATAGAAGTATATAAAATTAGGGTGTGAATTAATAAAATAAAATCTTCTATAACTTAATAATGTGTCAAATCGGAGGAATATTTGTTGAATGAAAGATCCTATGTTCCATTTTGTGCTAATAAATTTTTTTTTCGAATAATAAATTGTTAGAAAGTTGATTCAAGGTATAAATAATTATAGAATAAAGTAAATTACATCTCGTACTCTCATTTCAAAGATTAGGGAGAAAAGTTCAAAAAATATAACAAATAAAAAAGAGAAGAGAAAAATAGATAACATAAAAAATGTATTAGTTCGCCCTAGATCGAGACTTATCAATCTTTTGTAACTTCATATTTCTACTGTAATGGAGATTATAAAAGAGACCCCAAACTCACACTATAAATCTCTTTCAAATAGCTCACTTGAATTATTTACTTTCAAGTACCACAATTCGATAACTTAAGATAAACAACAAAGGAAAAATATCACAAATTCAAGAGAACTATTGTTGTCTCTCTCAAAGTTGCTCACTATCGCAAAGGTCTTACTATATCAAAATTTTCTTTTTAGTAAAAGTTATAATTTAATGAAAAATCAAGGTAAAAAATGAAAATCTTAAAACTTAATAACCAAACTGAATTATTAATTTAAATTTTAAAAGTAAAATCGTAATATTTTAAAAATTAAAGACTAAGTTAAAATCAAAGTTCGAGAATAATTGGAAAACACCATATGAAAATCAAATCTAGAGGCAGAAAAAGATATTTTTCAACTTTTTTAACATTTTATAATTTCATTTTGTCAATGGATTGAGAAAAGCCCATTGATGTGGGCCTCAATGAACAATTTGGGCTCAATTATTAAGTAAACGGACACAATTCCGTTCCAGTCAAAGCCCAAATTCAACTTTCAACGCTATACCATCGTCTCGTAAATCAGAATCGCCATTGAAGATTAGCACGAACTTGGAACTCAATTTCTGTACCTTCTTCTTCTTCCATCCTACGCATCGCTCCAGTAGAATCCCATCCAATCGGCTCTGCAATCCTCGTGGTATCGATTCTTCCCTTCATTTCCATCTTTATTGCAATCATTCACATTACTCAACATTTTCTTATTATTCATTTTTATTTGTTGAATTCAAGCATGTTTGCCGTGTAATTTTCTGCAATTTATGGTTTCCTCATGATCAACTTGTTTTTCTTTTCTTGAACGTCTAATTGATTTTAGCTGGTTAATTGGTTGATTTGTCCCCGTTTTGTTTGTGTGATCATAAAACTTGAAACTAGGGCTTAGGGTTATAATTGGATCTGATCTCTGGTTACAATGATGGTAATGTGACGTTCATGAACTTTTCTTTTGGTTTGGTTGACTGTGTTCGCATTCCCACCCGCGAGGGGTTTGTTGATTAAATTTACTGTAATTTAAGCTTGTGATTTAACGTCCTTTTGTTTTAGTTTTACCGATGTGTTGCATCAAAAAGTGAGGAGAGATTCTTCGTTTAGTATCAGAAATCCGACTTCTTATGTTTGTTTTGATGACAACAACTCCGAACTATTCTTTACTAGAATTTTGCCTTCCTAAGAAACTAAGTTCTACATCTTGTAAGACTAAGGACTTATTCAGGTTTGCTCTCACTCTTCTCTCTCCTCACCCTCCTCTCACCCCGTCCACCGTCTGTCCCACCCTTCCCGTTTTCGGCTTTCAGTCTCAGACGAGTTCGTCTGGCTTCATCAGGAGACTTCGACTCCGACTTTCTCTCTCTTCTCCCTCCTCCCCCCGTCCACCGTCCATCCCACCCTTCCCGTTTTCGGCTTTTCCCGTTTTCGGCTTTCAGTATCAGACGAGTCCATCGGCTTCATCAGGAGACTTCAACTCCGACTTAGCGTTAGCCTCCGTCCTCCGGCGAACTGTGAGGTCTCCAAGATTAGTGGAATATACTAGAAGGGGTAAAAAGGAAATCCTAATGAAAGTTAGTCATTTGGGTTGGGGGACCACTACTGTGCTAGGGTGGAAGAATGTTTGTATATATAGAATAAGAAGAAAGAATTAGGGAAGGCTTTTTGTGGTATTTTGGTTAGTCTTAGAGGAAAGGGAGGTTAAGCTCTCTGCACTCTGATTACTGTATTAGCCTCTGGGCATTTTCTGTATTGAATAGTAAAATAGCAAGGAATACCTTACACGAACCTTTCCTACGACTCTACTCTGACGAAACATTTTTCAAGCATAACCAAAATGGATCTTCAAAGTTGCAGAGTTCTCCAAGCTCATTACTGTATTTGTCTTGAGGATGAGAAATTTCAGATCGAAGATGTTGAAGCCCACAAAAGATCGAAGACTTTGGAATCAGTTTCGGGTTTGCTAAGAGCCTCAGAAGATGTTTTCTTTTAGAAATTTGGGGAGATAGACAGAGGAAGACTTAAAGTGCCAAAATTCAGAGGCAAATTGGGATGGATTTTGAGCTGTGACCTTTGGCTGATGTCTGGCGGGCATTCCAATATCTGAATTTACTCAGGGGTGGCCAAGCATGGGTGGTCAGATTTTCATTAAATGATGAAAGGATTCCAGAGCAAGGTTGAATACAAGAGGTGGTATGAGTCTAACAGGCAAGAGCCAAGTCGACCATATTTGAATATGCACCCAAGCTATGCTAACATGGTTTCAGTGGGGGGAGTCGAAGCACTGATTCATAAGAGAGGAAAACAGAGCACTCCCTTCGACTGCCAGGATAAAGCTAAGGTTCCAGACAAAAGTTCTCGAGGTTCCCCTGCTCCAAAGGTCATAAAACAGGTCAAGTTGGTGATAAAAAATCAAGAAGTCATTAGTCCGAAACTAGAGCACCTTTGGATCATTGCAAGGCTCTTTGCTTTTGATAATTGGAGGGAGATAAAAAACTCTTGCAAACACTTTTTGAAGCAAGGATGATCATTAATCCGTTGTTTGACGAAAATGCTCTTAGTAGCATTGACCAAGGCTCCTTTGAAGACTTTATCATAGAGGCTGGAAAATGGCAAAAACTGGGATTCTTTCATCTGAAATTCGAGAAGTGGGACAAATATAAACATAGCAGACCTTTAGTTTCAAAGGTTTTGGGGGATGGTTGAAAATCTGAAACCTTCTTTTAGATTATTGGTGCCAGAAAACATTTGAAGTAATCGGTGACCATTTTGGGGGATTAGAAAGCATAGCCACAGAAACAATCAACCTTACAAATTGTAGTGAGGCCTGGATTCAAGTGAAACAGAATTGATGTGATTTTATGCCCACCACTGTTGAGATTACTGATTACAACAGAGGTAACGTTTTCTTAAATTTTGGTGATATTGAGAGTTTGAATCCACCAAACATCACCAGTGGTAGTTTAGCTCCTTTAGATTTTTTCAATCCAATCAATTAGCTCCAGGTCACGCAAGTCATGGAAGATGAAGAAGTTGACGTGTCAAGCTTCTTCCCTTCGTTAGATGTTTTCAATGCCACGATATGCTCCATCTTTCTCCATAAATTTATTTGCGGCCTTGACCTTCAAAGTCCACTCTTCGTCGGCACCGGAATTGAGGAAAGAAGGTTCTGCCCCGACAACCGATGTATCATTCTTAAGGGGAGTTGCTCAAACTCGGGTCTGTCAAAACAGAGAGGCTTCGATGGTGCGTGGGGTTGAAGGAAAAATTCAAATTCAGCCAACTGTTTGCCCTCAAAAGGAAGACCAAAAGTCTCGGCTAATTAAAGAGACAGTTTTAATGAGGAGGGAGAAAAAGGAAAAAAAAAAAAAAAGTAAAAGGAATTTTGCAGGGGAAGCCGAAAAGAAGCAATTAAAAATGAAAGAGATTATTTCGATAGAGCAGTCTTTGATGCCAATTGGAATTCCAACTTTCACTAAAGATGGAAAGAAAGGACGTTTGAATTCTAGCCTTAATCTCGCTAACCCTCCTTCCTCCCTTTGTAGGCCAATCCAATCCAACTCATCAAAGCCCTCTGTCGGTTTTGTGCCAAATGAAATTCTCACAGAAAAAGCTCCTTCTTCCAATTCGTCCTCGGTTGCTCTTTCCTCTTCTTCCTTCTACTCGGCCAAATCTGGGTCAAAGGTTAAGCACAAAAAACACCCAAAATCAAAGGTTCAATCTCATCCCTTCAAGATTTTCCCAAAAAATTTTGCTAGAATGAAAAGGGCGAAGGGGAGGCTATACAAAAAAAGAGTTTAAAAGAAAAATGGATTATGAATCAGAACCCAAATTTTTGGAGGAAAATTGTACCCGTTTGCAAGCTCATCCCCAACAAACAGATCAGATCCTCAGAGCTCTGTTCATCCTCATTTTAAACACTTTGTTTTCTCCTTGCCTAATTCAAATGTAAACTTTTTGAGAGGTTCTCCTATTCAAACTCCTTTCCCCTTATCGAAAAAGAAAAGTGCCTCAGATTTCGGGTCTCCTTTTAGTGTGAGCAGTGAAGAAGTCGAACATACGCCAAAGACAACGGAGAAGGATGATCAGCCGGGTAAGGATCCTATAGAATATGACCTTAATACCTTGTTTTAGACCGAGGTGGATCTAATTAGTGAGAAACATTCTCCTCCAAAAGCTCATCTCTGTAAAATTCCCGATCATTTGAAGGAAATTGTTGAGAAATGTGGAATAATTTTGGTTTGAAGAGAGATCTTAGTTTCTTATTTTTACTTTAACCTTTTTTTTCTTTCTTCTTCTTTTAGGCTCAGGGTTTCGCTCATGTTGTTTCTACTTACTATTTTTGCTTTTTCTTTAGTTTGTCTGTAGTGTTCGTCCTTTTCGCTCTTAGTATAAGTCTCTTTTACTTTGAGCATTAGTCTCTTTTATTAATATAATTAATAAATCGGCTCGTATCTGATTCAAAAAAAAAAAAAAAAAAAGTTCTACATCTTGTACCTGGACTTTCAAATAAAATTGGCCACGGTACCTTGGTTACGAAAAGCTGAACAGTGAAGTTTAGAAATGATACCTGAACGCCCTCGTTGGTGCTTTATGTGTAGGGTAGTAGGGAAAAACTTTGAACGTGTTTTCTTTAATGACCATTTTTCTAGCAGAATATGGTGGCCGTATGTTTTGAATTTCTTATATTAGGTAGTTTAGCGCTCGAAACATCCAAGATTTCCTTTGCATCTCTTGACCAGTCTCTGTTTAGTTGGTAAAGCTTAGATTTCGTTGCTAAAGGTGCCTTGAACAAATTGTTGGGACAACTGGCTGGAAAGGTGCAATCTGAAGTGGATCTGGCATGGTATTTTCGTTTTTTGTCTTCCCTTCTTGACTGTATACATTTTCTATTAGTATTTCTACTATGTTATTTCTTATCCCAGAAAGTGAAGAGTCTTGAGGAATCGTGCGTGCACTGTTTCCGTTTGTGACCATTATTTGTTTGTTGTTTCTAACATGTTATTTCTTATCCAAAGAAAAAAGAGAAGTGTTTTGTTGAATCATGCTCTATTTCTCGAGTATTGTACTTTTTCTGTTTCTAATGTGCTGTTAACTTTTTTTTTTTTAAAAGGTAGAGTTTGGTGAAATCGTGCTTGCTCTGTTCAGTTTTTGATTAATACATTTTCTGTTTCTAATATTGTTATTTCTTATCCAAAAGATGAAGAGTTTTGTAGACTTGTGCTTACTCTATTTTTTAATTTTAGTTTACTAGTTATTATGTCCTCTTTTTGGGCCGTTCAACATTTCAGTAAGGAGTAACTTTTAGCTTCTTGATCCATTTTTTTTTAAGCTTTGTTTATTAAGCTACATTATTGCGAGACAGTCTACCATTTTTACAATGTTCTATTATTGCTAAAAAATACGAGATGTGGAAATCAAACTATAGGAAGGATAAAAAATTAGGTCATATGAGGACTATTCTTACTGACATTGAATTACCATAGCCCATAGCTTAAGATTATATTGATGTATAAAATGAGAGACATCTAACTTTAGAAGTTCCCCTTTAATGTTTATGAAAAATATCATCTTTTTAAGATGTGGCTTTTCCACAGAGATTAACGAGGAAAATCAAGTACCAATTATAGTTGCTACTCACTGGTGGAATTAGTAGTCAGAGAAGATGTCTGGTCAAAAGATTGAAACTGGTCATCAAGACACTATCCATGATGTTGCAATGGATTATTACGGTAAGCGTATTGCATCAGCTTCATCTGACCAAACCATCAAGATCACTGGTGTAAGCAACTCAGCCACTCAGCATCTTGCAACGCTTACCGGTCACCAAGGACCTGTATGGCAGGTTGCCTGGGCACACCCAAAATTTGGTCCCTTGCTTGCTTCATGTTCTTATGATGGTCGTGTCATAATATGGAAGGAAGGCAATCAAAATGAGTGGTCACAAGCCCATATTTTCGATGATCATAAATCATCCGTTAACTCAATTGCTTGGGCCCCTCATGAAGTGGGTCTTTGTTTGGCATGTGGTTCATCTGATGGCAACATATCTGTATTCACTGCAAGAGCAGACGGTGGTTGGGACACCTCTAGGATCGATCAAGCTCACCCAGTTGGAGTCACATCTGTTTCATGGGCTCCATCTACTGCCCCAGGTGCTCTTGTCGGCTCCGCTTTACTCGATCCTGTTCAGAAGCTATGCTCAGGAGGTTGCGACAATACGGTGAAGGTGTGGAAGTTGTACAATGGAGTTTGGAAGATGGATTGCTTTCCAGCTCTCCAAATGCACACTGATTGGGTTAGAGATGTTTCATGGGCTCCTAACCTTGGTCTGCCGAAATCAACAATTGCAAGCGCGTCTCAAGATGGGAAAGTTGTTATCTGGACCGTAGTCAAAGAAGGAGATCAATGGGAAGGTAAGATTCTAAAGGACTTTAAAACCCCTGTTTGGAGGGTATCATGGTCGTTAACGGGCAATATCCTGGCCGTGGCTGATGGAAATAACAATGTTACTTTATGGAAAGAAGCAGTGGATGGTGATTGGCAGCAGGTTTCAACTGTTGACCCTTAATGACCTCTTTTTTACTTCTTTTCTTAACAACAGATTTTGGTATACTTTACACAATTTTAACTCTGTAAGAGATCAAATTTACCAAGAGATTTAGAGAGCTTGGGAGTATTTTGACTTGTTTGTTGTTACAACTACTTTTATCTTTTGCATCTATTAAAGTTAATGAATTCTGTTTTCTATCACACCCCAACTTACACCAATCAGAATGAGGTGGTGGATCGTAAATTCAACATTAGATGTTTACCCATAAGTCATATTATTCCCATAAATATTAAAAAGTTTAAATACTACTTTGGTCTCTATAGATTTGGTTTGGGCTCATTTTGGTCTTTGTACTTCTAAAATGTTCATTTTGGTTACTATGCTTTTAAATTTTGGTCCTTGTACTTTCAAAATGTTCATTTTTGTTTTTGTACTTTCAATTTTGCTTCATTTTGATCCTTGAACTTAAAAAAAATGACCACATTTTGATCCCTAGAAATGAAGTACAAACGAAAATGAAGGGATCAAAATGGTCATTTTTAAATGTACAAGGATTAAAATGAACCAAATTTGGAAGTATAGGGACCAAAATGAACCAAAATTAAAAATACAAAGACCAAAATAGTATTCAAATATATATTTTAGATTATAATGGCTAAATAATATGTTTCAATTAAGTTCTCTAATCTTTTAATGTTTTTCTACCATACTCCTATCTTAGATGAGCATTAACATTTAAATTTGTTGATTGCTTCTCTCTTTGTTTGTTTTGAGTACAATTGAGCTATGTCAGCTAACACATATGTCAAGTTAGATTTGGTTGACACATATACCAGTGGAGACATGATGTGGTATTGAGTAATTTTGTTGTTTGAATTAAGCAACACAAGTAAAATACTTTTAAGAATTTAAAATGTTTTCTTGTAGTGGGTTTAGTTTCTTATTTAGTTTTGGGGTTACTCATGAATTAATAGGTGTCATGTAAGTTTAAGCTTCGCCTACAATAAGGGTAAAATTAAAAGATAAAAATGTCAAATTGTAGAAGATTAAATTGAAACATATTAAAGCAATGGGGATAGGAAATAAGTTAGAAAAGCACATCAACATATGGACTAAACATATATATGGTCAATTAAAGTGTTGCTTTTCATTTGAAGCAATTTGTTGTGTGTAGCTAATTCTATAAATGTGATGTTTAATAATTTGTCAACAACTCTTTCTTCATATTACCGATCGTGATTCCTATTAGCCTTTTTTGTTGGTGGAATAATGTTTCTATTTAATACTATTGCATATGACACATTATCGTATTAACTTGCTGATCCAACCTAAGACAAATATATATATATATATATATATATCGATATAAATATTGTAACTCAAGATTTATGAATATGTCAATAAATATTTTGAAAAAATTACCAATATCATGTAAATTTACAAAAATATCGCAATTTTTTTGTGAAGTTTTAGAACTTATTTAAGTAATAAACTATGCGTTTAAGCAAATAATCAATAACGGTAATACTTGGGTGCATTCCAAGTTACATCCATCTTTACACATTCTCTCTCATCACTCACATAAAATAATATTTTTTTTTTTTTTAAAAAAAAAGAATTTGTCAAATGGTAAACTATGATTGAGCAAATTACGCAGCTACATGAGTGTTAGCCAGAATGCACCTAAGTCATGGTACGTTAAAATTTTTTAACATAATTTTGAAATATGTCATGCATAATTATGAAATGTGAACCTTAATACCTTGTGTATTAAACCACATTTCATCTAAAGAGGATGGTACATTCGGATGGTTCAAAGAATGTAGTAACATAAAATTTTTTAGTTTGAGTCTAAGTCTTCATCTTTTTTACCAGGAACTACATAGTATTTAGATTTTTTTTTTTTTAAATATTGTTATTTTAAAAAATAATGTCAAAAATGGGATTGTTGGAGAAATATTGTCAAAAATAGGGTAGTGAAGTCGTGTACCGGATACACGACTTTTCTAAATCGTGGACCGGGTCTATGACAAGGCTGACACGTGGCATCGTGAACCCGCGTGGCAGTGTTGACTGCCATATTGTCTAAAGTCGTGAATGGAGTCCACGACTTCAACTCACTACCATTTTTTCCTTTTTTTTATTCAAATATTTATTTATTTATTTATTCTCCCAATTTCTAATGCTTATCTTAATATTTTTCCTTTTTACCCAAATCTCTATTTATTGGTATTTGATTTCATTCAAATGCTTAGAAACTTAAAATTATTCAACAAATTCAATTGTTATAACTCACTTGTTCTAAATAATTATAATTACAACAATAATAATTATTAGAGAAATTATCAAAAATAATAATTATTATTATTATATATTTATTTTTATATGAATGAGGTTAAATTGAGTGTACATATTTTGGTTTGCATAAGTATTAACTTTTAAGTTTAATTTAACTATTTTTTTTTTCAACATGAGTAATCTAGAATTAAATATTATTCTATTTACTAACTCAAATTTCAATTATTTTTTCACGTAATTTTATTAACAATGATTTTATTTTCAAGTTATTTATTTATTTATTTATTTCAAAATGGATTATATGTTTCCAGTTTAATTGTATAACGAACAAAATTAGGAATGTTGTTAAATTAAATTAATCAATATTGTTGTGGAAAGGTTATGTCATATTAATTATTAATGAACTATAATTTTTAATTTTACAAGTCAAAGAGACAATTATTTAATATGTAAATTAAATATAGAAGAATATATAAATTAAATATGGAAGAAAAAGAATATGTAAATTAAATAAGAAAGGAAGATAATATGTAAATTAATTAGGGAAGAAAGAGAATGTGTAGATTAAATAAGGAAGAAAGATGTATTAATTTAAGGTCATAAATTTTTTTTGTTTAATTATGAGGGAGTCGTGGACGGGGTCCACGACTTTAGTCATCCAGTCAACCAGTCCACGCTCCACGTGGGACGTGACAGGACAAAAGGAAGTCGTGTACCGGGTACACGACTTCCATCAACAGTAAAATAACCCTATTTTTTACAATAGTTTAGCCAACAACCTCACTTTTGTTTTTTTTTTCAACCCTACCCCATTCTTGTCATTATTTTCAAAAAATTATATATTCTTGAAATTAGCCCTAGTATTTATGTCTTTTAATTGTATAATAAGATTAAAATAAAGAGACATTCACTTAAAAAAAAAGTAACATTTATTAAGAAAATTTATAAATGATGAACACTTTTGGAGAGAACACTCTTTTACTCTCAAAACACTCACTCACTTTCACTCAAAGTTTCTCACTAATTATCTTACTTTCTTTCTTCCTCTCTTTGCTTACTTAGCTTGGTTCACAGGTGAAGGCACAAGACCTATATATAGGTGTGAGATCCTTAGAATTCTAACTATTCTAGATATTTCATAGTTTATCTTTTTCTTAAGGAATTCTATAATTCCTTAACCAAAATAAAATCTAGGATATTTCTAGATTTTTTTTTCTTTTGAGATATTTATTTACACATCCTTCACCATAATTCTAGAGAAATCTAATTTAAATATTTATGTCATATTGTAGATACATAAATAACCTTTTAGAATAATTAGTGGTCTTCTACTTCAACACTCCTGCTCACGCTAATTATATTCTAGTTTTTTGGCATTTCGCATGCTTGGATGCACTTACCCTTCTGCCACTTTGACCCAACATCTATTTCTTATTAATGCATCTACTTCTTCTTCCACGACCTTTCTCCATTGGATATTTTGTGTAGTTTCTTCGTATGTTGTTCGTTCTTCAAATATTGCTAATATTGCATTTGCATATCTGAAATTTGGTATTCCCTGTCTGCTCAATCTTCGTAATTGTGATTTTTTATCATGTATTTCAGGCCAAGGACTTTGTATCCTTAATTGCTCTTCAACGTCCTCATCATGTTCTTCTTCTTTTTTTATTGGGTCATGTTGCACTTAACTTATCTCTTCTTTGGATCCTTCTCCAAAAGACTTATCATCCTCAGGTATCTTTTTTTTATTCAAGTGTCTTCCATGATGATGTTTCATCAATTGTAACATTTCTTGATGTATGACATTGTGCACCAATGGAATCAATGCACTCTATCCTCACGTGCCTTTGCTTATCCACGTAGGCATCTTTTGCTATCATGACATAAATGGAATCCATTTTTCGTCCTTCCATCAATAGCTTGTCTGACTTCCAAATCTTGGTAGACCTTGACACCATCAAGTCTAAACACGACGAAGTTGCCTGCTGATGTCAATTGAGATATTGACACTAAATTCTTCTGCATTTCAGGCACATAAAACGTGCTTTCCAATTCCACTTGATTGGAATTGGAACGAGGCATTATGAAAGTTTTGCCAATGTTGGGTATTGGCAACTTTGAGTTTTTTTGCAGTTACAACAACTCGGTTTCCTTTAAAATCTGATGTATTTTGTAGCTTCCTTTTATCTCCTGTCATATGGTTAGAGCATCCTGAATCAACAATCCAATCATTTTCATAATTTACCTCTTCTGCATGGAGAGCAAACACTTCATTCTCTATCGCATTGGATGTCGACTGGGGGTTGGGATTTGTTGTTGCACAATATGCATTTGCATCTCATTTTTCTTCATTAATACTCTCAATCTTGAAGGTGACCCTGTTGTTTTCTGCTGTATTTTTCTTTCGGCAACATTCTCTGGCATACTTTCCACAGTTGCTGCATCCACTGTTCTTTTTATGGCGATGTTGACGATCATTTTTATTAGCTCCCTACTTGAGAAAGAGCGTTTTGGAGTCTTTTCATCTCCTTTTGAAATATTGAATGAACTTTTTTTTGGCCACTTAAGAGTTATTCTCCATTGTTTCTCTTTATTGTGGCCATCGACATTTGTTTAGCCAATGCTTCTTGATTGGAAAGTATATTTTCTAGGTCAATTAAAGAAGGTTGGACTGCCCCAACCTTGAATAACAGCAATAAAGCTTCTATATTCGGGTTTAAGACCATGGATAATAATTCTTCTAATTCTTGATTCTGAAATAGCTAAAGTAGGACATAATTCCGATATTTCATGGCATAGAGTTTTTACCTTGGTGAAGTATTGGTTGATAGTCATCTCCCTTTGAGCAATTGACAGAAGCTCGTTTTTTAGAAACTGCAATCTTGCATCATTCTTCTTTGAGAAAGTGAGGTGAACGTGTCCCGTGTTTTTTTTGGCGTCTCCATAATACTAAGTCTTGCTCCAACATTTCTTCATCAACTGTAGTTTTAATTGCAAACATGACCTTACCTGCCTTGATATTTTCATTTCTTCAAAGCAGCAGCATCCTACAACATCCCATAAGTCTTCTTGGAGATATGACTTTATGCATGTGGGCCATGTTTTGTAATTCTGAATGTTAAGATTATTCATTCCTCCAACAGCTTGAAGGTCTCCCATTATCATGTAATATGAATGCACTCCACGATTAGCTGGGTCCCATACAACAAGCTTCACAGTCCAAGACCGTAGTCGATCTTCAAGAGCTTCAACACCGCAAGCTAAGTTAGTTTGGCTCTGATACCACTTGTTGAAGAAATTGGCAGAAAAGAAAGAGACATTCACTTGGAAGAAAGAAACTTTTACTAAGAAAAATTACAAACGATAGACACTTTTGGAGAGAACACCCTTTTACTCTCAAAACACTCACTAAAAGTTTTTCACTAACTCTCTTACTTTCTTTCTTCCTCTCTTTGCTTACTTTGCTTGCTTAGGTTGGTTCACAAAAGAAGACACAACCCCGATATATAGGTGCCTTGGAGCCCAAGCAAAATGATTTCTCTAGAATTCTAACTATTCTAAATATTTCATATTTTATCCTTATCTCAAAGAACTCTCTAGGATTCCTTAAACCTAAATAAAATCTAGGATATTTCTAGATGTTTTTTCTTTTGAGATATACATTTACATTATTCATCATAATTCTAGAGAAATCTAATTTACATATTTATGTCATATTATAGATACTTAAAGAACCTTCTAGAATAGTTAGTATTGTCTTCTACTTCAACAAGTCAATCAAATTATTTGGAAAGAACAGTGTGTTAGCATGTATATATATATAGTTTGGCCTAAGAATTTTCAAATTTATAAAAGAAAGAAAGAATTTATATGATGATAGTGTAGTGGAAAATAAAGAAGGTGGTTTGAAGTTGTATTCATGGGAATGATTCGGCACGTGCGTTGAGAGGAAATAGACAATGCACGTGCGAAGGGGCATAATAGAAAGGGTAATTAGAAATTGGCCCCTACGATTAGATTCCCATACCTTAAACTCTTTTCATGAAAACACCCTTCAAAGTTTGACAATGACAATGACCACACCAACAAAATTTTAAATTATACAAAATATCCTTTTTAAACTTTTGTATAAATTTCAATTATGTTTCTAAATATTACAAACCCATATTTGGGATTTAAAATTGTTCCAAATAATATATATTTTCTATTAAAATAAGGATGAAAATGGAGATATAGCAGCTCATGTGTATAAAATTTAAAGCTACATACAACAAAATTAAAATCGATATTAACTCAGAATACAACATTAAAATCATCTATACCATCATCAATTTGTACATATTGCTTGTCACGTCAATACTATCATATATTGCTTTAACTTTTACATATTTATTGTCGCATCCATTAATTCATCATATTTTTTTAATCTAAAAATATTTTCTAATTATACTTTTCAAATAGAAATTTTAAACGATAAGTGAAATTTTTTCACGTCTAAAAGCTTTTTAAGTGTGTTTGGATGAGAGTAGTACTATGTTTGATGACCACTTATAACGTCTTCGTGTTACACCTCTTCTAAAGAAAAAATTAAATAAAAAGGAGATTTAATTAAAATGCGTCCCATAAATTTACACATATTTTGTATGAATTTCTTGTATTAATATAGCAGTTGAGATAAAAAAAAAATAGAGAAATAAAGTACTTTTTAAAATATTTAAAAAAATAGGGTTGATTTGATATTGGTCATCTTTTCAAAATCTCACCTATGTAAATTTTTTTAAAAAAATTAAGTATAGTCAGAAACCTAACCTTTGTAAATAAAAAAGAAAAATTCCTATTAGGTTATGTTTAGAAAACTTGACCTCGTAAATTTAAAAAATATATATATATATATATATCAATTAGAGGTAAGGTTCTGAAAACTTGACCTCAATTATCGTTTCATCTTACTTTCTAAATTCATTAAATTAAAATATCATTTTGTCTCTTTCAACTATTCGATTTAATCTTTATTTTCATTAAATTAAAATATCATTTTGACTTAAAGTATACTTATCGCATTATTTTAGTTGTTTAAATTTAGTCTTTTAATCGAAAACAAATAATAATAGAGGATGTTTATATGCAAAACTGCTAAAGATATTTATAAATATAATAGAATTTTTACATATTTATAAATATTTTTAACAAATTTATCATTACAAACAATTTCTCTAACAAAAATATTTTTATTTATTTAATAAAGGATTATTTTCATATATAGTAAAATAAACCAAAATATTTACTTATAAATTGTGATATTTTGCTATATTTGTAAATAACTTCAGAAGTTTTATCATTTAAAATAATTTTTTATTAATAAAATATAATTTTCAAATTTTAAGTCTTAAAAACAAACAACAGTAAGCTAACAATTGATAAGATCATCCTCGTTTGGGTTCACAAGCGGTGAAAATTGCGCCATGAACACTTGTTGAACTTTAATTTGCTATTGATTGTTTTTAAGATTTGTTGATAGTGTATGAGCAAAAATAAAACGGATCCCAAAGTTCAAAGACTAAAATGATATTAAAGTCGATTTTTTTTAATTTCATTTTTTTTTACATAATCCACTATCTAATTTTGTTAGTATATTACATTAGGGATGACCATATGTATTATCCCAAGGAAAACACACAACAACAAAAAATAAAAATAAAAACTGCGATAAAGATATTCATCGTGTTAGGGAGGAGACCATCTATACGTTAACAAAATAGGACAGCGGGTTATGACGTAAGTAAAAAATTATTAATCATACTTTTGAGAAGTGTGAGTCATTAATCATAAACAGCCTCCACAAGGGTCAACCGTACAAAAATTCCACCCGTATCTAATTGAGTTCTTAAACTTTCATTTACATGTCTAATAAGTCAGCTACAATTTTGTGTCTAATGATAAAATGATGTATTTGGCATTCCAGTTTTTTTTTTTTTTTAAAAAAAAAACAAATCGGACAGTAGATTAAAAGTTTGATGTTCGATTAGGAAAAAATTATTAGGTTTGATTGATTCGCCAATTTTTAACAAAGGGTCAAATGTGCTAGAAATTTGAAGATTTATTAGAGTTTTTTTTTTTATTGAAAATTACACATTGTAAAAATCAATGTGAGATAATTCATTTAACTTGAACGTTGGCCAAAGGTAACAAACCTTATGTTACGAAAAAAAACATATATTTCAACCATTTAAAAAATTTTATTATATGACTCAAAAGTGATATCATACCCACACAAAGTTACTTGAAAAGATAAATTCAGAGATTTATTTATTTATTTATTATTTATTTATTTTTATATTACATAATATACTTTTGAGATCAAACTTCTATTAAAATATTGTTCGTGTTATTTAATACAAACATAAATTTTTATAAATGTTATTTAAAGTTTTTTTTTTTCTGAACTATACTTCACTCTACTTTATTTGACTCTTCTGATAATGAATTTATATGAAAATTGATTGACTCTTCTGATAATGAATTTATATGAAAATTGATTGTCATGTTATTTTTCTTTCTATTTGTTCGTGCTTTTGTTTGACTCTTCCGATTACGACTTTAAATGGATTTTGAATGGCATGTTCTTTATGTATGTATATATATATATATATATATATATATAATATTTGTTCATGATTTTGTATCTTACTTCTAGTCTTTTTGTATCTTCATATTCAATCTATGTCGGTAAAATAATAATAATCAAAGGTCGAACAATATAAAAAAGAAAATGATGTGAGTCGGGTTTTGAACGAGAGATTGAAGAAAAAAGAAAAAATTTACAAAGAGAATTTTTTTAAAAAAATTATAAAAAAAAATCCAAAAAATAGAGTTAAATATGATGTTGTGAGATTAGTTAAGATTTGAAAAAATGATGTGAATCTTGGTACTTATGTTTTGCAAGTTAAAAAAATGTAATGTTTATAAAAGAAAGTAAATGAGAAAAACTAATTCAACAATTTTTTTTTTAAGAAAAAAATCCTAGTTTTAAAAAATAATTAAAATTAAAATTAGGAAAGCTTTGGACCCATACGGTGATGAATTTATTCCAAAAACGAAAAAAAAAAAAAGATAATATAAAGGGTGAAATTAACTTTATCATCCCAAACGTGAAACCATTTAAATAATTTTCAATAAAAAGAAAATATGGAGGTATTTTTCAGGTGGACGTTGCTGTAAGTTTTTTAGTAAAAGCAAACCATGATGTTCAACGCTCGAATAAACGAATTTTTTTAAAAAAAGTCCTGAAAAATCAATTTTTTTAAAAAAAAAATCATAAAGCAACTGTTTTTTTTTTTTTTAATTTACAAACTTGAGCATAACAGTAATTGAATTTTTTAAAAAATTTACGGTCATGACTTTATTTAAATTAACTGTTTTTTTTAAATTTACTAGATTAAAATTTCTAAACCCGACCTTTATTGTTATTGATTTTCTTATAAAAAAAAATTACATGGTCAAGTTTTATAAACTTGAACTTACTTAATTATTATTATTATTTTTTAAATTTACATTGTTCAGGTTTTTATCAAAACTGGCATACTTTCATTAATAATTTCGAAAGTACCCTATTTCTATAATTTTTTTTCCTACTGCTTTATTAATATAAAAAAAAAACCTATTTTGTATAATTAAAGTAAAATAAAAGTGTAGAATATATAAACTAATTTTTCTAATTATTAAAAAAGAAAAAAAAAAAGAAAAAAGAAAGAAAGAAAAGATATGGAAGGTGGAGGAGTGTCACATGATCCCTGACACATTCCCACCTTTGTCACGTGCTTATCAAACCCTACTACTCCACCCTCTCATAAAGTCTAAATTTAAAAATTAAACAAAAAACTATATATATATATATTACATAAATAGATTTTCTTTTAGTCAAATCAAAGCTAACATAATATTTTGTATTGCTTTTTTTCCAACTTTAGTTTCTTAATTTTTAATATTGTGTGGGTAGGCAGGCTCCATTCACAATTTCATTAATTGGTCAACATATTATTTCATCAAACTAAAACATTACTAACTTTCAATTTTTACTTTCATCAATCCACCAAAAAACTTTATAACATTAAAATTAACATCACATCTTAACAATATATTAACTAAATTTAGATATTCAAAATTACGACATTTCTATATGTTTTTTCATTTCTATAATTCTTCTCTCTCTAACATGTTTCATATCTACTCAAAAAGTATAATCTAGATATCATACATGTATGTGTGCATAAAATATTAGACCATAGTTTAATTTTTATGGTAGTGGACTAAACATAGAATCAATAGAAATTTAATACCTAAAATTTAATTTTTATTCATATCCTTAAAGCTTAAAACGGCTACTATGGACAGTAAATAAAATTTATCTAACAACACTATTTTATTTGAAAAAGTAATATACTATTTCATTTCATTATAAAAATCTATTTTTTAAAATAACACAACTTGGATGTATCCTAAAATGTATTTATCTCGTAGGTTTCTTACCTCTTTATCACACGAAAATAAAATTAAAAATTATTTTTTAAATTTTTTTTATTTGTGTGTAGTTAAAAGATTGGGAGCCTATTAGATAAATGTATCATAAGATGTCTCTAATCACTGTCATTTTTTAAATTACTTAAATCTAAAGTAATCGATATATATTTGAGATTTTATTCTTTGTTTTAAAAAAAGATAGAATATATTGCATGTGACATTTATGTCGTTGAATTGTATTTTTTTTACTCCCTTTGTACTATATAAATCAACAACATTTCAATTTTGTTAATTTAAACCAATAATAACGTCGACCACAACATGAGTAATAAATAAACAAAATTAATGGTGTAAACACAAACACAACTCAACCGACGTGAACTTGGGCTAATAATCTCGAACCCGCACATTGTAAAAACAAATAAAATGTTCTTTTCTAAAAATGAAAAGTTAAACAAACATATGTTTTAAGGAGTAAATAAAAGTTAATAATTGAAATAGTATATTGATTGAGTTATGTTAATTTAGAGAAGTAGTTAATGTATTTGCTAAACCCTAAAGCACTAATTTAAGATTATCCTTAATCTTAGTCCAATCCAAAGGCATGAAATTTTAGAGAGTTGAGCTGTAACCATCGTGCTTAAACGTGGGTTTAGGAATATAATTAGAGGTTAAAGATAGTGATGATTGGCCAACACCAAACAATAATATAATCATATTAATTTATATTATTAGAAACACAGAAAATTTTAAATTATTAAAAATCACTTATCCCAAGAAAATAAAATTATTAGGTGCAGAGGAATCGTTTGTAAATTTTTTTTTGACATTATTGGATTTAAGTCACTTCGACATAACCTTCAATGCTTGATTCTTTAGGGTTTTCATATTTTTAATTTCCCTATCACAACTTACTTTTTTATTTTTTATTTTTTTTATTAAAAAAATTAACTTATTTGTTTAATTTTTAATAATACTAAATTATCATAAATTACGTTAATAATTCATGATTAAATTATTATTGGAGTCTCTTTGGTTTCACCTAATTAAGGACTGATCAAATTTAAGAAGAAAGAACTAATGAGGTTTCCTTATTTAAACTTCTCTTGGATGAAAAGTTTATAACAAATTTAAAAAAAAAAAAAATTAGCTAATTTTTCCTCTCTTCATTCTTAAATTTGATATATATA
>JBBPDJ010000017.1:8195855-8228708 GCA_037974625.1 Cucumis cinereus
TAAATTATATGTTCAATTACTAGTTTAGCTCTTTTTACTAGACTTTTAGTTTTTAGTTTTTGAAAATTAAGTCTAGAAACTTCTTTTTCACTTCTAATATTTTTAATTTTAAGTTAACTACATTTTATCATTGTTTTAAAAAAACTAAGCTAACTTTAGAAAACTAAAAAAGGAATTTTTAAATTTTTTTTTTTATAAAACCGTTGAAAATATCTACAAATATAACAAAATTTTACTTTATATTAGTAATAGATTGCAATAGATCTAGATAGACATCTACCAAACAATACGTGTTTATAAGTGTAAAATAGTGTTTAAAAACACTTAGAAACAATCCAAACAAAACTTTAAAATTTCAAAAACTAAAATAAATGGTTATTAAATGAGACTTTAGTTATTGAAATTTGAAGTTTAGATTTATTTCATTGTCATGAACTTTGAATCTTGTGTGTAATAAGTTTCCAATATATTATTTATGAGCTAATTTTAGATACAAGTCTAATATGTCATTTGGCATATTCCATAATATTTAAAACAAACTAATGATATTTAATGTTTGAAGATATGTAGATTTAAAAGAAAAAAATATTGAATAGACCAAGTACATGTTAAACAGGAAGTTGGAAATTATTAAAAGATATTTTGACACAAATTTTAAGAATTAAAAGACTTATTAGATATTTTTTAAAATTAAAAAAAAAATATGATTAGATATAAAATTGAATGTTTATGAAAGATACAATTCTTAAGCTTCTTAGATGGCAAGGAATTAATTAAAGTTTTCATATTACAATAGTACTAAAACTTTGGTCAGTTTTCTTCTCACCAAAGCTTCTAAACTTGCCAAGTGGAGTATTTCTATTTTATAATTCAAAGTTAGATAATTATTTGATTTTTAGAAATTGTGATTATTTTTCACAATTTCAAAATCATCCTTTCATATTTGCTAACTATTAAGGGAGTTCAATAGATATTTGTGATTACTTGAAACTCTTAACCTTACATTAACATTTAATTAAAAAATATCGATTTTTTTTCAATTTTTGTTAATTTTTAAAATTTGACCTAGTTTTAAAAAAACAAAAGAGTGAGAGTGATATTTATAAATTTAATTTTGCAGAGAAAAACTTGAAAATACTTTTTCCACCACGTCCCCAACCACGAACCTGCCTCATTTAATTTTAAAATATTTTTAAAAAATGTATAATATATTTTTATGATTAATCATACTATATTTTATATACGAAATATATTACTAATTAAAATAATGGTGATATAAAAAAAAACTAAATATTTCTTTCATTTCTCTTCGTGGAGAAATGGATTGTTATGACTTTATGAATTTTCTTTATTTGTGTTTTGTTTTTTTTCTTTAAAAAAAATTATATGTATTTATTATGTTTATAATTTTTTTTTCACTAAAAAGTGATATCTATAGGAGGTAAGGTTTGAAGCTTCGACTCAAATTAAATATATTATTTTAAAAAAGGAAAATGATTGTTAATAGCAAAATTAATAAAAAATATATATGATATAACAAAATTTCAAATTATATCAATTATAGATACTAATAGATTTGAGACTTTGTTATATATATTTCTCTCACTAAAAATGGATAGACATAAATAGGAGTCTATCAACAAAATATAAATATTTTAATTCATTATAAATAAAAAATAAAAAATATACATAAAATGGAGACAGATTAGATTGTTGCGAGAACCCGATACTGTGATGAAAAATCCGT
Organism: Cucumis cinereus; assembly: GCA_037974625.1. Lineage (NCBI taxonomy): Eukaryota > Viridiplantae > Streptophyta > Magnoliopsida > Cucurbitales > Cucurbitaceae > Cucumis > Cucumis cinereus. Next base: position 8,197,603 of record JBBPDJ010000017.1, read on the forward strand.
GCCCAATGCCACCCCTATTATTCCTAAAAATGGACTTGTTTCATTAAATTACTCAAAGTAACTAAATGGAAATAAATTATTTTTTTAAAAAAAAAAATTGAAATATAGAGACAGAAGACACCTCAGTTGTGTAGAATTAAAACAGCCCCTAGCCCTAGTTGCTCCAAAAGGAAAAATTAGAAGAAAAAAACTATTAACAATAATAATTATAATAATAATAATATTAAAATAACTTTACAGAACTTGCATGTCACTTGCCCTTTATTAAATTCAAATTTATCTTCATGCATAAAAGATGCCCCAAAGGTTTCATATATTTGCACTTGACCCCCTCCTCTGCCTTCTCAAAAACCCCCCATTCCTCTCCACTCTGGCAAGTCAAATTGCTTTCCATTATTAACTTGCTCTTAACTAATGGAAGTGCCCGAGTATCTTGTCGGTGGCTACTACGGCACCGGAGCCGCTCAATTTTCGCCGGATAATCAGAAATCCGCCGCCGAACATTTCGCTGTAGATGAATATTTATTGGACTTCTCCAATGAAGATGTGGCAATGCATAGCGGTTTCTTCAATAATGTCGCCGGAAACTGTAGTGATTCGTCGACTGTTACTGCGGTTGACAGCTGTAATTCGTCTGTCTCTGGCAGCGATAACCAGTTGTTAGGAAAATTTGAGTCCGGAAGTTTCTGTGAAGCTCAATTCTCGAGCGAACTCTGCATTCCGGTAATTGAAATTCTTAATCGAAGAAAATATTGGAGTTCATTCGTTTGATGGTTCAATTCTGATAAAAAAAATATGGAAAATGATTTAGTTTGTTTCTCTTTTTCAGTGCGATGATTTGGCGGAACTCGAATGGCTGTCGAATTTCGTTGAAGAATCATTTTCGACGGAGGAGATTGATAAGGATTTTCCAGCAATTCCATTTATCTCCGGAGGAATAAGTTCGGCGGCGACTCCAGAAACATCATCGTCCTCAGGAGCGACAGCATTTGGTTACGGAAGCGCAAAAACGACAACGTTTTTTCACAACGAAGCTCTCACGCTCCCCGGCAAAGCCCGAAGCAAGCGTTCACGCGCTACTCATTGCGACTGGTCGACGCGGCTCCTCCAAGCGACGGCGTCGGAGAAAACAGAAGGGGCGATGGCGAAGCCGGAAAAGACGTCGGGTCGGAAATGCGTACATTGTGCGGCGGAGAAGACGCCGCAGTGGCGGACTGGGCCGATGGGCCCAAAAACGCTTTGTAATGCTTGTGGGGTCCGGTACAAGTCGGGTCGGCTTGTACCTGAATACCGACCCGCTTCTAGCCCGACATTTGTATCGACGAAGCACTCGAATTCTCACCGGAAGGTGATGGAGCTCCGACGGCAAAAGGAGATGCAACATCAAGAGCAGTTTGTAAGTCAGAGTTCGATTTTCAGCAGATCCAACGGCTGTGATGAGTACTTAATCCACCGTCACAACGGCGGCGATTTTAGTCACATGATGTAGAATTTTGCAGTAAAAAGGGTAGAAAGACAGTAAAAAAGAAAAAAAGAGAAGAGAATTTAATAGAATATGTACTTTTTTTTTTAAACCTTTGGAATTAAAAAAAGAGAGAGAGAGGATAATGATTATGGTGGGACTGAGTTGTTGTACGGACTGTTTTTAGGCATCTTTTTTTTTTTTTTGTTTTTTTTAAAAAAATGAAATTGCATGAAAAATCTTCATTTCTTTCTACTTTTATTCCACAAGACAACAACAAGGGTGGGGGACTCCCATTTGGCATTTCTACAACATCACTTGTGGGTTTTCCTGAAAAATTATTTAAAAAGAAGGGTTAAAAAGTTAAAGCTACGAATGAAATATCGTTATCAAATCGAGTTTAAGTTGTTTATTTTGTTGTCATATTTCAATTAATGTAACAATTACCAATGCATCACAACCTATAATTTGAATTTGGTTGTTTACTAAGATTTTGTTAGGCTGAGATATGAGTCATTTAATTAAGGAAAATGTTCCATTTTTTAGACTAATTGCACATTTTGATTAGAGAGTGTTTTGGTATCTCCCAGATCAAACTACAATATTGTAAACTAAGGTTGAATGATGTTCGAGTCTTATTTAACCTCACTAAACTTTTCATCTACAACCAACCCTATCACTTAAATGAGGTCTCACGCATATGCTTTTGAATAATACACGATTCAATATTTTTTTTAAAAAAAAATTTAGATGCTATTTGAGTATCAAATTGATCCGGTTAGTATTTTAAAAATATAGAACTAAATCGATTGATGATGTCCAACCTGAACAAAACTAATGATTAGTTAGTTTTCTATTGGTTTAGTTTTTTGTTTTTGATTTTAGTTCCACTTTGAACTTTTTTTGTTCTTGTTCTTTTAAGAATTTTTTTTTAAAATAATGTTAAATTGTCAAAAATAGGGTAGTGAAGTCGTGTATCGGGTGACTTTCTTAAATCGTGGACCGGGTCCACGACAAGGCTGCCACGTGACATCATGGACCCGTGTGGCAGTGTTGACTGTCATGTTGTCAGAAGTCGTAGACGAGGTCCACGACTTCAACTCACTACAATTTTTTCTTTTTTATTCAAATATTTATTTATTTATTTCTCCAAATTTCTAATGCTTACCTTTTGGTTTTTCCTTTTCTACTCAAATTTATATTTATTGTTATTTGATTTTATTAAAATGCTTAGAAACTTAAAATTATTCAACAAATTCAATTGTTATAACTCACTTGTTCTAAATAGTTATAATTACAACAATAATAATAATTAGAGAAATTATAAAAAATAATTATCATTATTATTATATATTTATTTTGTATATGAATGAGGTTAAATTGAGTGTACATATTTTGCTTTGCTACCCACTACACGACTTAACTACCTATTTTTGACAATATTTCCCCAACAACCCCATTATTGACATTATTTCAAAATGAATTATATGTTCCAAGTTAAATAGGATAACGAACAAAATTAGGAATGTTGTTAAATTAAATTAATTAATATTGTTGTAAAAATGTTATTTTATATTAATTATTAATGAACTATAATTTTTAATTTTACAAGTCAAAAGTTAAAGAGCAATTATTTAATATGTAAATTAAATACGGAAGAATATATAAATTAAATATGGAAGAAAAAGAATATGTAAATTAAAAAATGAATAAAGATAAAATGTAAATTGATTAGGGAAGAAAGAGAATGTGTAAATTAAATAAAGAAAAAGATGGATTACTTTAAGGTTAGAAATTTTTTTATTTAATTATGAGAGAGTTGTGGACGCGGTCCACGACTCCAGTCAATCAGTCCACGCTCCACGTGGAACGTGACTAGACAAAAGAAATCGTGTACCGAATACATGACTTCCATCAATAGTACAATAACCCTATTTTTTACAATAGTTCGGCCAAATACATCACTCTTGGATTTTTTTTTTCTTTTCTCAAATTACAATTTGGGTTTATGTCTTTCTTGTGAAATAAAATTGAGCAAGTTCGTTTATCGGTAATAATGCAATCTCTTTGTGTATCTAATCTAATAAAATATTAAACGTTTCGAATAATAATACATTGTTCATCCGAATTTTGAATACCATTGTTTTAGTTTAGTTTAGTTTAGTTTTTTTTTTTTTACTTTTATCATAAAAAACTAGACCTAAACCAATAATTGTTTGTTTTCTCTTGTAAATACAAACTAATATGTTCAATTGTATAGTAGAACATTAAACAACACTAGTTGATGGAGTTTGATGTTTTTGGCTTTTATTTTTTTTTGTTCTTCCACATTAATTATGCTACATATAAGTACTAGGTAATAACATTTTGGTGATGAATTACTTAAAAAAAGAGTCTACATCTAAATTAGCTTTTATTTTAAAATGTCACCCATTAGAAAAAAAAAAAAAAAGCAATTAAATATAGAACATTTAAAACTATATTTGAAAGAGTTTTTTTTTTTTTTTTTTTTATGAACCAAAAATCAAAGTCAATTAAATATGAGTTATCAATAATATTAAACAAATAAATGACTTTCACCATTGCTCATCAATTCACAATAATGTGAACTCTTCATATATATAGAAGTTTATAGTCAAATAACTCTCATATTAATAATTACCTCCTCAAAGTTAATTAATATATATATATATATATATATATATATATATATGTATGTATGTATATATATATATATGTATGTATGTATATATATATATATGTATGTATGTATTAAATTGTCCCTTTCCAAAGTCCCATTCACATGGAAACTAATTTAAAAACCAAATAAATGCTAAAGAAGCCTATTTCTTTTAGAAAAAGAAAAAGTAAATATATATAAATATAAATATAAATAAGATTGAGGTTGTAAAAATAGTTTAGGCCATATCACATGACACATGTGAGGGATGATAACCAATTAATTAATTAATTAATTAATTAATTATAGAAAAGAATTGGAGGTCCGCTCACATTGAGGAATGTTACTCTTGTCCACCCAATCCTCGACAATCCCCATCCAATGGGCCCTCTCTCTTTTACATAATAATTGGAAAATTATTTTAACAAAATTATTCCAATTATCACCATTTTAAAAATAAATTAAAAATAGAGCAAAATATTAAATATTTATAAAAATAGCAATTATTGATCACTCAATCAGTAAAATCTTTTAAAATGTCATGCTTGCTTTTCGCTGACTATCGTTGATATAAGCTATCACTAGTAGTCTCTATCAATGATAACAACTGATAGCACATTTCTCAAATTAAAAGCAATCGGTGATGACAACTATCATTGATAGCTTTCAATTTTGAGAAACTCGAAAAATATCTTTGAAATGGTAAATGAGCTTGGATTTTTTAATCTTTTATCAATTTTTGTGTTATCTGCAATTATTTTATTGTGCTATATATTATATTACTTTTTTATTTAAATGTCATTTATGCAACTTGCTCATTATTTTAAATATTGAAACTGTTAAAAATACTTTTAAATTTTGTTAGATTTAATTTTTTTTATCTGTGATAATAAACTGATATAGATTCAAATTGACATTTATTAGTCTATTATTTATAGAAAGTAAAATTTTATTATATTTGTAAATGAATTATTAGCTCATGTATCAGAAAACATCCTATAATATATATATATTCTTTCGATAAACCTCTGTTTTAAAATTTTATATTGGAGTGACTTATATTTTAATTTTTAAATTAAAAAGGTTTTATTAATATTTATTTTTGCAAAACGAAAAAGGTTAAAAAAATATTATTGTAGTTGAAATTTATTTAATAACAGAATGATGAATACATAGGTGAAAAATTAAAATTTATAGCTAATTAATTATATTACTCTAACTTGAATCCTTACAATTATGGACATTAAAGCTTTTGGAAAAGGGAGATCCAAATGAATTATATATATATATATATATATCAATCAACCATTTCTACGGCTTATGTATTAAAAAAAAAACTCACATAAAAAACAATAATTAGGTGCATCTTACATCCTTCTTATCTCTCTACCTCATAAAAACAAGATTTAAAATTACTTTTTAAAAGATTAATTTTTAATTTTAATTTTGTGTGATAGAAAGATGAAAAAGTATGCAAATGAATACATCTGTAATGTATCTAAGTTTAGTCCGGAAAAATGAAAAAGAAAAGAAAAGAGAGGACCCATGAGATGATCCAGCGTCCATTATGTAATACAATAAAAGAGGTCAGAAAATTAAATATCAACTTCTATGCCTCTGTCTTCACATAATAATAATAATAATAATAATAATAATAATAATAATAATAATAATAATAATAATAAAATAGATAAAAGAAAAAGAAAAAAGAAAATAAGTGTGCCCCAAAGTACAGAATAAAAGTACGTGTGTGTATGTATATTATATAGTATATATTATTATGATTTTGCATGAATGCACATGATAGCCTTTAATTTCTTGGATTCTTATCTCATTATTAATATTATTTTATTATTATTTTAATATATATATATATATATATATATATATCATCTTGGAAGTAAAGCTTTGTTTTCTAGTTATTTTAAACTAATTAATACACATTAATGCTAAATATTGAAAGTGAGAATTCAATAAAAAGGACGGAGTTAAAATTAAAGTATAAACGTTTTTACATATGTATCAAATTGAAACAAAATTCAAATTTATATTTTCACTTTACAAATGGAACTAAACAATTAAATTGAAACAAACTCTTATAGCTTGAAAAGTAACATTATATCATTTTACAATGCAACCTAACAACTAAATTGAAACAAAACTTAATAATTAAAAGTATAACATTTTAAAATCTAGAGACGTACTAGAAAGGTATTTTTTTCAAGAAAAAAGTTGTGCTATCCAAAAGCAAAGAAGACGAAGGAAAGATGGGTCGTGTTGAAATGGGCCTAAAATAAATAGGGCTTTGTACATTACTAGCCTTGTTCAACAATAGCCAATGGGTCACAATGTTTCATAAAAATCAAGTCACAATGTCATATACACCATTGCACATTTAATCTTACAGTTTTTAAAATAAAATAAAAAATATCATATATGGAAAATAATTTAAAGATTGGAAAAATAATGAATCACCGTGAAAGGAAAATTACGTAGTTTCGTTTGTGATTCAAGAAAAAGATCGCAAATATAACACAATATATGTTGAATAAAGTTAAAAAGATGAGAAATTATATGTAATTAAAAAAAGTTTTTATGAATATACCACATTATATTTTTGAGAAATATTATAAAAACTTTAAAAGCAGTTACATATGCAAAATATACTATAAAAAACTATTCACATATGAAAACATTGCAAAAAAAAAAAAAAAAGTACAGTATATATGAAAATATCCATTGCATCTCATGATATACATTATATATTGCAAAAAGTTACAATACGAGAAATTATGTAATCAAAAAAGTTATCGTGAATATACCATATTATATATTTGAGAAATATTCTATAAAAAGTAGTTACATATGTGAAATATACTATAAAAAAGTAATCACATATGAAAATATTGAAAAAGAATAAATAAAAATGCAGTATATATCAAAAAACTCATTGCATGATCCAAAAATGATGAATATAACGTCGAAAATGAATGTACGAAAAAAAAGAGAAATGACTTTTGAAAAAAAAAAAAGGAAACATGTAGAATAAATATAACTAAAATCAAATAAAAAAATATATTTAACCAACAAAATTTTTAAATGGAGAGATAAATAACATATAAATCAAATATTAAAATGATACACATCAATTAATAACCATAAATATTAGTTACAATATATACCATATGAATTGCAAATCGTATTTGATAATATTTAAAAAACAATTTTTGGTTGATTTTTTAATATAATTAAATGGTAAGCATTTAGAAACTTTATTACAATGACTATTATGATTAATTTTGTTTTAAAATTAAGAGAAAATCTAGTAGTGAAAGATATTTGAAGATTAGGACATTTATGAAATATGAATTATGAAATAAGCTATACCTCTAAATCTTTCAGATAAATATGTTGCCACACCACAAAGATGAGTCAGGTCCATTTTTTTTCTTTTGAGTTTTTCCACTTTTGTTATTTTCTTTAATTTTTTGTTATATTTTATTTATTCGTGTATAAGCAGTGAGAGGTTTTTCTTTTTTCCAACGAGTGGTATCACAGTCTTAGGTTTGTAGCTTTTAAAATGTACAAGTATGTTTTGTGGTTGTAGCATTGTCTGAACTTCCACATTTAAAAAAAAATCTTAAAGCAAGTTGTGGTATTGTGAATAGTGTGATCAACGTTGTTCTCTATAAACAAATTAGCTAAGAATGAAACAAATATGTCAAGTTGTATGAGTCTAGTCAAGTTTTGATGTGGATGAATTTGACGAAAGAATCACCTTTGGTTTGTGGCAAGTGCAAGTTAATGGCGTGCATATACAATTTGGGTTGTACAAGGTGAGTTCAAACTATTTTAGTAAGTCCTAAGAAATCCAACATGAGCAATGAAGAATTGAAGATTAGGAGAAAATTGATTAAAAAACTGCAAGTGCCATAAAGTTAAATTTGATTAAGATTGTCATTGCAAATGTGCATGAAATTTAAACAAAGAACATATCAATTCAGTGGTAATTGAAAGAGCAATTTTCACCATGATGCCGATGGTGTAAGTACAAAAATCTCAAATCACTTGAACATTCTCAATGACATCGTTTTTTAGTCGGTCAAAGATGATCAAAGTGAAAATAAATGATGAAGATAAAGCACTCAAACTCATTCTATCACTCCCCTTTCTTATGAGCACATGAAGCCAAATCTTAATATACAAGAAGAAAACTTCAGATTTTGTTGAGACTACAAGTAAATGTTTATCGAGAGGAAAAAAGACTACAGATTGAAGGGCATATACTAAAAAAAATTCTAATATCGGTAGCTAGCTATTGAATGAAGGAGTTAGTGAACGAAAATGGTCGGTAAGAATGTAAACAATCTGGACACATGAAAAAAGATTGCCATAACAATGCAGATTTACCAAAGAGCTTTGAGTCAAATGATAATATGGTCTTTATCATTATGGAAGATGATGATTCACTCTCCTAAATAAAGACAATATTCATCCTCACGGTGTCTTCACTCTACCATAATAAAGGATGTGATATGTTAGTGGCTCCACAAATTTGCACACGATTGACTTGATGATTTTGCAAGGTGTGTGGTATTGTGTAAGTTTCGTCGATGACCGAAAAACTTCCAAGTGAGCCAAGTAGGCTGGAAGTTGCACCATAAATTGACATGTGACAAAAAAAAAAATGGAAGGTGATAAGCCAAGTGGTATACTCTTTTCTGCTTGGAATGAGTTATAATTCTTTGAGTTGAGAATTATGATTGTCGGTAAAGACAATGGTTGCAGCAGAAGCTGTGAATTCTTCAAATATCTTGCTATTGAGGAATGAGTTTTGGGCATATCAAAGTAAAAAAATCAAGATACTATGAGATAATATTAAATAAGATGAGATAAAATTTAATATAGCTTGTTTATGATTAGGAAAAATCATATTCTAATCCTAGCAGAGTTAAACCTCGTATCTTAATCCTAATTCTCTATAAACACACCCTTATGACTCCATATGGGATACCTAAGAATTTCTCACTTCTTTTGTATTTACAGTAATTTTTTTTACTGACTAGACATCAAAATTAATTTTCTTTGTTTTGGAGATTTTTTGTTCCCCAAATTACAAATTTAGAAGTCATGTCCATTTTTTCTCGGCCAAAATTTGAGATCAACACTTGTCAATGGTGGAATTTGTTGAATTTTGACAAAATATTAGACCAATAGTTGTCTCGCATCTAAGAAGTTTCAAAGAAAAGTGGTGAGCTCCGAACACGGAAGGAAGCAAGCAAGCATGTACCTTATTGGAATATAATATCACAACTACAAGCAAATGTTTATACTCTTGAATTGAATGCATGAAATGTTTAATTATATTTTACAAATAATTACTCAACTTTGGTTTGTACGTATACAAAATATAAAAGATTCAAAATGGATGACCACCTAGTACTCTAGAGCTAGCAATATCAGAGTTAGAGGAAAATGAGACAAGTTTCTTAAGACGTTCGATATCTGTGTTAGCTTCACTAGATGGATCCTCTGTGGATTCAGCATCATCATCAACTGGAACAACAACACTCTTCGTTTTAACTTTTTCTCTTCTCAATTTGAGCTTCCCCATCCAATGTCTTACCAATGCAACTCCTAAACAAATAAATAACGTTCCAGTGATCCCTCCCACCATTGCCAATATTGCATTTGGAACCCAATTTGTTTTATAATCTTGTGGGATGGTCAGCCATGTCGCCGATGTGTACGCTGTCGCCATAAAAGCCACTGATACCCACATGATTTTATGAGTAATCATCAAAAGTTGCAACAATAATCTCCTTTTGAAAGGGATGATGCTGACTAGAACTAAAATGATACATAAAGATGTTGAGAGTGCAATGCTGTTACTTATAACAAAAACCTTGTAACCTTTTGTATTTCCAAATACTGATTTTCCGATTAATGGTCCGTCTTGGTGGGCACCGCCGGGAGGGGTTATGCCAGCTGAAAATGTAACTGTGGTGATCAATGCTGCTACTAACGTTACGGTATTCCTCGCATTTTGTAGTGCCTCTTTATACATGTCGTGTTGCTTCTGGCGTCGACGATTCTTTTTGTTTATTTTGCTCATTGATATCTGTTATGGAACCGACAACAAAGAAAATTGACACACATATTTATATGGTTAACTAACAGTGCGTTAAAATTATTCTGACAATACCTTATATCGCTCTTTGCTTAGTCGTTTTTGTCTTTTTAATTCCTTTGTAATTGGCTCATGTTCTTTTTCTTCCTTACTATGTTCATCAACGTCTAAATAAGTCCTTAGTGAACCAAGCTCCGTTGTTCGATTGGAAGACGACTTCCTTTCACCTTCCAAGCTAATTGGAATAGTCGAATTATTGGCCAATTCTGATCTTTTGCTCTCCTCGCCTATGTTCTTCAACATATCTTCAAGAATTTGAACTGTTTCATTTGTACAACCATTATTTACGAGTTGGTCCAACATGTCAAGGACTGTCCGCCCTTCATTGTTCTTTGAGTTTATCGGTATGCTTAAATGGTTGATCAAGTACTCTACAAACTGCAACATTTTGTTAAGCAAAAGATATAAGAAATAAACATGTCAAAATTTACATAAAGGATTTTTTCCCCCAATATCATGGGTAATTGAAAAAAGAGTAATTAGAATGAGTAATGATTCCTATGATGCACCTATCTACATGTTTTCTATCTCTTCGAAACAATATTAAAAGTTATCTTTGTAAAATGTAATTTTTTATTTTATTTTTGTGTGGTGAAGAGATGGAGAAGTACCTAACTGAGTGCATCCAAGTGTTTTTCTATTAGAATTAAACACAATAATGTTACACTGATTTCAAGGACATCAAGTAAAACACAGATAAAAATGATAAGAGACAAAACACACAGTTTGGTGACCAAGATAAATGGCAATGTGCCTATATTATATATAATTTCACTAAAATAAAGTTAAAACGAATACAACATTAATGTACTTATGTGTAAATGTGAACAACAATTACAGAAACACATGAATAACCTAACTTAGTGAATGATCACTTTAGGCTTTTTTAAGTGTGAAACTCTATCTCGATGAAACTTAAACTCCTCCACCCTCGAGTGTGAGACTCTCTTTCAACAACTTCTATCTTTCCTAACTTCCTAACAAAAACTCTCACTTGAAATACATAGGCTCCCTTTAAGTTTGGGAATTCATTCTCAAGATTCAGTAGAATGATTTAATATGATCAAGAGACCACCTTAATTAAAATCAATAACAGCAAACACTTTACAATTATAAGGGTTGACACAAGAGACCACCTCAAAATCAACAACAGCAAATACTTTACAATTATAAGGGTTGACACCCACGAAAAACTACTTTTTGAACAACCTCACAAAAACGACACAAAAGGTTTTCAAAGGTGTAATCCTGAAAACCACAACAAAAGCACCATATATATACACACGACATACAAAGATAAACAAACAAAATTTTGCAGGCTCCAACTAAGGAATTGAAAAGAATCCTCCAAAATAAACACTCCATATAAAATTTTTTAGATAAGGAAAATATATTATGACATAAACAACAATTCAAGGGATAACAACCACAACATCCTTAAAAAACAAAGCCAATACCAATACTCTAACAATAATCATTCTCTAATCTATTACTCTACAAATTGCATCATTAGACTTTATTAGACTTCTCAAGAGTAAATAAAACTCTGCTCAATCTTTATTAATGAAGAAAAGAGCTTTAAATAGCCAATGAGATGGGCACAACTGCTGATAACAAAAAAACTGTTTGTTTAACTAAAACTAACTAACCTTTTATCCTAATACTCCCCCTCAAGATGGTTTTACAATATCAAGAATGCCCATCTTGGATAACAACTGTTTAAAAGGAGATAAAGGTAAAGCTTTAGTAAAAACATCAGCAAGTTGTTGGTGTGTTATGACTGGAAGTAGTTTGACGATGCCTTTTGTAAGCTGATCTCGGATAAAATGACAGTCCAACTCAATGTGCTTTGTTCTTTCATGGAAAATTGGGTTGGAAGCAATGTGGATGGTTGCGGTGCTGTCACAAAATATCAGTGAAGGATTGAGTGTTGATACTTGCAGGTCTTTCAGCAGCTGTGTTATCCAAATCAGCTCACTGGTTGCTGCTAAAGCTCGATATTCTGCTTCTGCCGAGGATCTTGAAATGGTAGTTTGTTTCTTTGATTTCCAGGAAATTAAAGAGTCTCCAAGAAATATACAGAAACCGGTGGTTGATTTTCTTGTACCTAGGCATGAAGCCCAATTAGCGTCACTGAAGGCCTGAAGTTGAAAAGTTGTGGATGGCTTTATTAAAAAGCCTTGTCCAGAATTACTTTTTAAGTAACGTAGCAGATGATGTGCAGCATTCAAGTGTGACTGACAAGGATGAGCAACATATTGGCTCAATTTGTGCACTGCAAACATAATGTCTGGGCGGCTTACTGTGAGATATAAAAGTTTGCCAATGAGTTTGCGGTATGATGATACATCTGTCAATGGCTTGCTGTCATTTGCTCTCAGTTTTGTTTGAGGATCCATGGGCAGTGACGCTGGTTTTGATGCTAGAAAACCAGTATACTCCAATAATTGTAGAACATAATGTCTTTGGGAAACAACAATTCCCTTGGAGGATCGAGCAAGTTCTAAACCAAGAAAATATTTTAGAGAACCAAGGTCTTTTAACTTGAAAGTAGAATCCAAATGTACTTTCAAGTTGTTGATGATGTCTATGGATGCTCCTGTAATTATAATGTCGTCCACATATACCAGCAAAGCAACGAAGGTTGAACTGGTTCCTCTAGTGAACAGAGAGTAATCTGACTTGGACTGTGAGAATCCAAGTAGTATGAGAGCTCGAGAGAACTTTTCGAACCATTGTCTAGAGGCATGTTTTAGTCCATATATGGACTTATGTAACTTGCATACAAGTTTCTCCCCCTTTCCAGCAACCTTGTCATGTGTGTATCCAAGTGGTAGACCATATACACGTTTTCAACTAGATCACCATGTAGGAAGGCATTATTCACATCCAATTGAGCAAGGGGCCAATTCATTGAGACTGCTAGATTCAATAATACTTTAACAGTAACTAGCTTGGCCATTGGAGAAAAGGTTTCAACATAGTCTAGGCCTTCTTGTTGAGTATATCCTTTTGCTACCAAACGAGCCTTATATCGATCTATAGAACCATCTGCTTTGTGTTTTATCTTGTACACCCATTTACAGCCTATGGAATGACAATAACTAGGAAGTGGAACAACTGTCCATGTATTGTTAGTTTCCATGGCTTGTAATTCAATTTTCATGGATTCACGCCAATGTTCATATGGGATGGCTTGATGATAAAATTGTGGTTCATAGGATGATGATATGTTAAGGACAAAGGTTTTGTATTTTGGTGATAAGTTGTTATAGGATATGATCTTTTGTATGGGGTATTTTGGCAAGGGTAAACATGGAGGTTGGGTTTGAGGGGCAGTGTTATGTAGGAGACTGCAGTGGTATTCTTGAAGGTAAGTGGGTGCTTTAATGACTCTTGTTGACTTTCGAGTGATTGGTTTCGGTTTTTCAGTGTTGATATTGGTGGGTATTGTGGTTTGTGAATGATTTTCATTGGGTGAAGACAGGTTATAAGAGGGATTTTCTTGAGGGTTAAGAGGTGGTGAGACTGTTCTTTCAATATCATCAGGTAGTGTATGTTCAGTCTGTTTTAAACCAGAAAAATCAAAAGATTGTGGTATGACAAGATCTGGGAAAATATCAACAACTTCGTCTTGTACAGTAATGGAATGAAAAGAAAATATGTCTTCATGAAAAACAACATCTCGAGAAATGAAAAAGGACTTACTTTCGATGTTGTATAGTTTGTAGCCTTTCATTCCTGGTGGATATCCCACAATTACAGACGGTATAGCTCTTGGATCAAATTTTGTCCGCTGTGTTGCTAAGGTAGAGGCAAAACACAAACATCCAAAGGTGCGTAGTTGATTATAATCAGCACTTTTGTTATTCAGTCGCATGAATGGGGTCTGCCAATTTAAGGCTTGAGATGGCGTGCGATTGATGAGATAGGTTGCTGTCAACACGCATTCTCCCCAGAAAGTGAGTGGTACTCGTGACTGAAAAAGTAAAGCTCTTGCAACATTCAGGAGTTGTTGATATTTTCTTTCAACAACTGAGTTTTGTTCTGGACGATCAACACATGAGTATTGGTGGATGACTCCTTTCTTCGAGAAAAAATCAACAAATGCTAATTCAAGGGCATTGTCTGATCTGAATGCTTTGACAGTAGTGTTGTATTGATTTTCTATAAGAGCAAAGAATCTTGGTACTATTTGCTTTGCATCAGACTTATGCTTCATTAAAAATAGCCAAGTATATCTAGAAAAATCATCCACAATGGTTAGAAAATATCTGTATCCAGAGTGAGTACAGTGTTTATATGGTCCCCAAGTATCACAGTGTATCAAATCAAACATTTTATTTGAAAAGTGTCCATTGGAATGGAAAGAAAGTCTCTTTTGCTCAGCTAGGGGGCATATTGTACATGTATTTTGTTCTTTGGGGAGGATGTGTAAAGCATCTTTAAGGTAAGAAATGTGCTTGTGACTAGGGTGGCCTAATCTATTATGCCATATGTTTGTGGTGGTGGTAAGAGTGGCAGCAGTGATGGTGGTGCAGTCAATAGGAAGAGCAGTAGGCTTATCAATGGCTTCAATGACATTCGAGGGTTGAAAGAGGTATAAACCATGCCATATATTAGCTTTGCCAATCATCTTCAAAGAGGACTTGTCCTGAATAACACAACAACCATCATAAAAATGAACTAAAATTGGCAAAGTAGTAGTGAGAGCACTGATTGATAGTAAGTTGAAACGGAAATCTGGCAAGAACATGACATTTTGTAGAACTAATTCAAGGGTTATTGTAATTGTGCCAACATAGCAAACTGGGACGTGAGTGTGGTTTGGTAAAGATACAGTGGCACCTTTTATTGGTTTGATAGAGGAAAATAGTGCTATGTTATGACATATATGGGTTGAAGCTCCTGGTCTAGTATCCACTGATCAAGTTTCATAGATGGTATGGTTTTAGTTGGAGAACACATACCTGCTATGTGTGTTTGGCTTGGTGTATCTGCCTCATTTTTCGCTTTGTTTAGGTGGGATTGCAAAATCATCAGGAGGCCTTGACATTGTTCATTGGAGAGATTTCCGAGAGGGTTTTCAGGTGGAGAGGTTGAAGTGGAAGGATCATTTTTATGTGGATTCTTCTGAAAGAGGCGATGGCCAGGTGGATAACTATGGATCTTGTAGCAACGATCAGCTGTGTGTCCAGGAATATTGCAATGGCTGCACATTGGTCTGTCCTTTTTCCTTGGATTTCCATATGGCTTGGCTGTGTTGTGTGAGGATTTCACAAGAAGGGCTGCTGCTTGTAGTTGATTATCAGTGGAGTTATTTTGGGATGAGGGAATGGATCTTTGTTCGATTTCTTGAACGACTGAGGAGAAAGCTTTTGAGATTGAAGGTTCCGGTTCCATTAACAGGAGCTGGGTACGGATTGGGTTGAAAGATTCGTTGAGACCCATGAGAAAAGTAATGACATACTCTATTTGGAAATAAGAGTTTAAATCCTTCACAGCGCCACAAGTGCAGAGGCCCGCAGGAACACGACGACCGGTAGGAGGTTAACTCATTCCAGAGAGTCTTGAGTTTTGCATAATATGTAGTGACAGAATCTTGCGACTGGGTTAGATTAAAGAGTTCCCTGCGGATTTGGTAGACACGAGGTCGATTCTTGCGCTGGTATCTTTCTTGGAGGTCAACCCAGAGTTCTCGTGCTGAATCAGAGAAATTCACACTTGCAGAAATTTCTTTTGATAAGGAGTTTAAAATCCAGGCTGTTACTACACTGTTGCAAATTATCCATGGTTGAAGGAGTTCATCGGAAGGTTAGACACAAGGACTATGCTTGTGCTATCAGAGTGATGTAGAAAGTAAGGATTTGAGTACTGTTCTATGGCGGAGTAGTTGGCGGAAGATGAAGATGTGGAATGGGTGGGCAGAGGATTGGAGGCTTCTGCCATGGTTTAGGGTGCAGAAGTGGGAAGAAAGGAAAAAAAAACTTTTTAAGAAAAATCTGATACCATATTAGACTTCTCAAGAGTAAATAAAACTCTGCTCAATCTTTATTAATGAAGAAAAGAGCTTTAAATAGCCAATGGATGGGAACAAGTGCTGATAACAAAAAAAACTGTTTGTTTAACTAAAACTTAACTAACCTTTTATCCTAATAGACTTTTTAGTGAAACCAAAAGCAAAGCTATGGGAGATTACATCTAAAGTGAACAACATCATACAACTCTAATGATATTTGAAGGAGGTAAATGCCCCTAACAAGAGGTATCAGATCCATGCCTCTTCCACCCTTTGCTGTGTTGGTGTGCACCATGATAACATAGGTCATTGTGATTCTTGGTTGAGTTAATTGGACAGGGAGAATAGACTAGTAGAGGAGGAGTTACTAGGTTAAAAGTGTGATAGATTGCTTGGGAGATAAAAACCGAATGGATGATAATTGAGAGGAGGTTTTGGTGGTACTTCACTCGAGAAGAGGATTGTTGGAGCATGAGCAAATTAAAGTCACCCCCATTGGTTATGTAAGAAGTTAATAAAGTATATATGAAATTGATGTTTTTTTAGCTATGGGTCATGAAATCTCCTTAGGTTGTTATTAAACATTTCAAATGTAGAATAATAATTAATTAGATATATGTGTATATATGGAAGAATGTTGTCACCTGAACTCGTCCTCTGAGCACAGCAATGTGTAGAAGAGTATTCCCAAAATGGTCAAGAGGACCAAGAGAATATAATATTCCATGATGGTTGAAGATATGAACCAAGTAGAGAAAAGCACCAAAGTGATTATAATGGACAGTAAGAAAAGAAATTGGGTCTCCATTTCTGGTACGGTAGTGAAAAGATCGAGGAGCAAGCTGCAAAAAGTCCTCGAAAATGGCAGGGTTGCCATTCATGGCGATGAAATGCAATGCCAAATAACCAAAGTTATTATATTGCACAGCCAAATCAGGATTAACACCCAACAAAAAGGTTACTACTTCAGAATGTCCATTTAAGCAAGCCAAGTGCAATGCAGAATTTCCATTGTCGTCCACATTGTCCTTGTTGCTCAATTTCGGGAATTTCGCCAATAGTTCTTTGACAACGCCTGCACCAACCGAACGCCAACACGTTCACATACCCTTAATCTAGGATATACTGTTTTTAAAACTAACTTCAAAAACACTATCTTACTAGACAAAAAAAATTACGTGGTTGTCCACGTATCTACTTCGTTGTTTGACTACCATTTTAGTTTTTTGAATTTTTACAATTTCAATCCTCACAAAAGATTGAATTCAAAAAAGACAAAAAGATAGTACACTATTTTTACAAATAGTTTCAAGACCTCTTTTTTTTTTCTTTACAAAAAAAAAAAATCTTAAACAACTCTATTTTTATGATTAATCCGTAAGAAAGTGCAGCAAAAGAGATGAGTAAATTAAGGGTACGGACCGAGGTGTCCCCGTGAAGCGGCCTGAAGAAAGCAAGCCGGATCCAAGCTACCGTAGCGTTCTTCTAAGATTTGCAACCACTGCCGATGATTCAAAAATACCTCAACGACATCCACGAAACCGTTGATGCAGGCCACAAACAAGGGACTTTGATTTTCATGGCAGAGTTTAAAACTTTGTTTAAGAGCTTCGTGGAATGGAGTTTCCCCCATCTGATTCACTGCCTCCACCATTTGGGGCCAATTTCTTATGATTTCCTTCTTCCCAAACTCCTCGTACTCGTGCCTCCTTGCCGCCATGTGCAGCGACGAGGTCTGCGTCTCCAATTCATTCAATTTCATGAAACTCTCTTTGTTGTCCCAGCTTCTGATCTCTATACTCGAATCGCTTGCCTCCATGTAGTTTTGGCTTGAGGGTGAAGATGGCTGAAGCATATAACCCAGGTACGTAATTTTCAAACTTCGGAACATTACTACATACCCATTTTTCAAACGATTCCGCGTGATTGGTTGACCCACAGAAACGTCAGTCAACAAGATCATTCATGAATCATCCCCATGTAATTTCCAAATATATCAATCATTATTTTTTTTTTTTGAACTTCTTTCATTTCTGAAGTTTCCTTTCTTTGGATTTCTAACCAATTTAATTTTGTATCTAACAAATCTATAAAATAAAGAAGAAAAAGTTAATTAGATAGAGTTTAGAGTATTGTTTTTCTATAAAAACAACAAATAAATAAAATAGAAATGTCATAGCTAAAGAATAGATACACATATCTATGTGATTTATGAATAATGTGTTAGTTGAGGAATACAATAATAAACAAATATCATATTATAGATTTATATGCATTAATAGACTTAGAGAGTTTAGATGGTGAACTTTTCTCTAGGATCAAAATTATAATTTAACGGAAATACAAATACAACATGTGTTTTGAATTTAGATGTGAACCTTTAACTTGTATTTGTAGAGAAAGAATTAACCAACCCTCATATTTAAGGCAATTTCAACCATTTTCTTGTAATCAAGATTTAAGATAGGAAAATGTTAAGAAAATGAGTAGGACATGGTATCGCCACTTTCTTGGAAGTTGCATATGATCAAAATTGGTCCCATCCAATTTCAACAACTGAACTCAATTTCTCTCAATAATTTTAGAGAATGATTCGCACACCAATATAAATTAGGTTGAGTTGATAGTAGGCTATTTTACAAACTCACCTTAAACTCTCCCTCCCTCATTTATTTTCAATGGCTCCACCCATTGATCATCGTCATCGTCGGTGACTACAGTTACCACACTTCATCGACATACTCCAACGACCACCTTCGCTCGAGCAACTGTGGACTTTGGCAAACCACCTCCAACAATAACTCCAACAAAGACCACTTTAGATGATCAACCAAACACTAACATTCACGTTAGGAGAAGAACTCCAGTGAAAGCCACCTCTAACGAGACCCTTAATAACAACCCTCTGTTTATGTCATGTTAACTCCTAAGTTCTTCCATTGATAAAATTATATTATAAGATTGTTAGTTATACAAATAATAGTATTTTGTCATATTACATATAGAATGGTGGTTAATACTTCTTTTAGATCACATCGCTACTCTATGTCTTTGTTAAGTCTTTGGTGTTTTGACATATAATTCATTATGAATTGCAAGATGTGTAAATTTTATTTTATTTGCATTTAGCTTCATTCTAATATAATTATACATTTATTTTTATATCCTTCTTACATGTCCTAATTAAACTAATTGCACACATTTTGTCCAACAATTAGTTTGAGGTTCCTTAGTTTTAAGTTCAACGTCTACTTTTTATAATCCAACTTTTGTTTAATTGTTGTGGAACAATTTGTGATGTATTGAATGTTGTTCATTGATATGCATTTTTCTACATGTACATCCACATTTAATGGACATTATTATTTCATTCATAAGTGCCAAATTTGATTTACCATAAAACCTAAGGTTATTTTCAAATATAGCAAAATAAATCGAAATATTTACAAATATAACAAAATTTTATAGTCTATTAGTGATAGACAGTAAACACGATAGATATTGATAAACTTTTATTAGGTTTCTATCAGTGACATTAATAAACACCGATAGAAATTTATTAGTGACTATTGGTGTCTATTATTGATATTTGCAATATTTACAAATATTTTCAACAGTTTTATTATTTACGTTGAGTTAAAACTAATTGAGGGTTAAAAATTAAGGGGCTGGAGCAGAGAAAATGTTCATTTTATTGAAGTATGACATATCTTTGGGGATGTAAATAAAATTATTATGCAATTGTAAGTGAAAACATGTTATATTTTTCAAGAAGGAGAAAAAAACCAGTTTTTTAAGAATTTATTTAGTGTTCATGATTGAGGGCTAAGTAATTTTGATTTTTTTTTTTATCTGGAATATATTTGGTGTTTAGGAAAGAAAAAAAATGGTAATTGAGTGTTCAAAAATTAAATTCAAAATTTGTGTGCAGTATATGTTTACTTACAAAATTAAGCATCTTCTAGCATTAAAATTTTAGGAAAATATGTTCATAGTTGGAAATTAAAAAAAAAAAGTAGAAAAAAAAAATCAAATACGAAATTAATTTTGTTTAGAAAAATTGCACCATATACACCAACTACTTAACGTTGCACTCCAAACACAAATCTTCTTATTCATCTCAATACCACAAACACAGACATTGCAACTCAACTCAACTCGACTCTTCAGATAATCTAATTGCTTCTTAGATAATAATTATCAACTCAACTCAACTTTGTGCATGAAATGCATCCTTGATTTTTAATATTTGGTCCTATAATATATAACATTGTGGGGGGCACGTACCTCCTTGGCCCTTGGTAGATCCACCGTTGTGTATAAAAGATATATAATTTAAATACTTAATCTCTACCATTTTAAAGAGTTCAAATTTATACATTCTCACTTTTCAACTTAAATATTACAACATTAATAGTCTTGGAAGGAAGTCTTACTTAAATTTTGTTAAAAGTAAAAAGTTTTAAGTTCCATGACAACAACCCTTCAAAATAATTGTCAACAAGATAACTTAGCTTTTAGTTCTCAAATCTTGAAGAACATGTGTGTTTGGTCCTTATTTTAAAATAACTTCATGATTTTATTTTAAATAATTATGTGACATTTTAAATTAGAAAAATAAATTCTAAAAATCATATCATTTCTAAAACTGTTTTTGTTTCCTAATTGTAAATATCGTTTAATTATTTTAAGAAAATCAACCTAAAAATACTTCGAGGGACTTTTATATCTATTTTTTAAAACTAAATAACTAAAAAAGTACATTTTGAAACGTTGGAATCAAATATAACTATTTTTTATAAACTCCATGACTAAAAAGGTACATTTTTAAAACTAAGAAACTAAACACACACATTCTTCAAAATTTAAGGACTAAGAATTCATAGACGAAATGCTCATCTACTTAAGCAGCGCGTAGCTAGAACGTCTGACGGTACCTGTGCACAACAACTTCGACATGAACTAGCGAGGGTAGTGCGATTTAAATACGAATGACGACTCTGACATACATGTTGGTGGGTTTTAGGCTTTACAACTCCATTTAGAGCTTATCAATTTGATTCTAGAGGCTTTAAATTAGTTCTTAACTTATGAGCATACTTTGGTAGTAGTTCAAACTTGATTTGAGGTGTTTGAGAGAGGTTTACGATCACTTTAGGTAAGGTTACTTATTTCGAATAATTGTTGAGGCTTTGAATATGGTTTCGAACTAAGTTCTAACCTTAATACTTTGGTTTTATTTCATGAGTCTTTCAATAAAAAATTAGAAGTGCTTTAGAACACTTAGGTAGGTAGAATTCTACCTAGTGGGTCTGTTTGCTTGTGTGTAATATGTTGTGTGATTTATTTCAAATATCTCCATTATGTGTTATGTTATCATGAAATATGTGATACCCTCTATTATGGTTGAGCACGTGTGGATGCTTATTGTATTGATTTTATTATGAAGTGCTAGAATGTGGTTTTATGAATAAAAGCATTTTGGTTCTTAAAAGCATTCTATCATTTTATGTGAATTTTGGTGTAAGCCATGATTTAGAAGTATGTTTTAAGACTCATGTATTTTTGTGCAATGGTATAATAAATTTTTAGAAAGATTGTGCCCATAAAGAGAAGTTAGGTGAAATATGATGTCACCATTAAATTTTGGGAAGCACCAAGTGATAGAGAGAATGCTGATGTGGACAAGTCCAGTGGCCAAAGGAAAATGACTCACAGTACAGTCATGTAAAAAAGGAGCCTAAGATGTTTTTTTCACCTCCTTTTAGTTTGTTATTCGTTCTGTTTTCCTATTGGGCCATCTGGTAAATATTATTTTATTTTTTACTCTTTATTCTTGCTGCCCTAACTATCTATAAAAAACTATATGTATTTGATAAAGAATAATAAGAAATACGCGCAACATTCTCTATAGAACTGATGTATTTCTCTGAATTCTGTCTTGGTATCAAAGCGGCTATGGCTAACGCCAATTTTTCTGGAGAGTTTGCTATGGGTACCAACACCTTGCGGTTTAGCACTCCTTCACTCAACCAGCTACTGAATCAAGTAATGAGTACAAAGCTGGAGCGTAGCAAATTTATGCTGTGAAAAACGCTGGCTCTCCCTATTGTCAAAGGCTACAATTTTGAAGGACACTTATCAGGTACAAAACCATGTCCTCCCATGTTTCTTACCCTTCCTACTGCTGCAATTTCCTCTTCTAGTGCTACGGTAGAAGGTTCAGATCAGACAAGTGCAACATTAAGCTCCTCCAGTGAGAGAGCTGTTAACCCACAATATGAGGCTTGGGTTTTTGCCGATCAGTTACTACTCGGTGGGTTGTACAACTCTATGGCACCTGAAGTTGCAGTTCAATTAATGGGATATGACAATGCCAGAAGTCTTTGGGAAGCCATTCATGCCCTGGTTGGCGTTCAGTCAAGAGCTGAGGAAGACTACCTCAGGCAGATCTTCCAGCAAACTCGAAAAGGTAATTTATCCATGACTGAATATCTTAAACTTGTGAAGCTTCATTCTGACAATCTTGCACAGGCTGGTAGTCCTGGGACACCTAAAAATCTTGTGTCTCAAGTTCTTCTTGGACTAGATGAAGAATATAATCCAGTAGTTGTTGTCATCCAAAGTAAACCAGACATTTCATGGCTTGATATGCAATTGGAGCTCTTATCGTTTGAAAAACGACTTGAACATCAGAATTCTTTCAAGGCTATAACGTCCTTTACCCAACAAGCTTCTGTTAATGTTGCTTTCAATCGAAACTCCTCTGCTCAACCATCCTCTGTGCAGGAAAATTATCATGGAGGAAGTCGTCAAAACCAGAATGGTTCATGAAGAAACTCTAATTTTAGAGGCGGAGGAAACAATAGAGGACGTGGTCGTGGAAGAGGAAATAGACCAACTTGTCAGATTTGTACAAAGTATGCAGCAGATGTCTGTTATCAGAGGCTTAATAAGGATTTTGTTCTTAATCAGCAACAATCCAGGTGATCAAATCAAAATGATCAGTTTACTGCAGGAAATGGTCCTAATGCCTTTATAGCCACACACCAACCCAATCCCCTTGTTGCAACACCTGAAATTGTTGGTGATTTTAATTGGTATGCAGACAACGGAGCTACTAATCATGTCACGTCTGACTACACACATTTAGCTAATCCCACTGAATATTCAAGTACTGACTCTGTTACTGTTGGAAATGGTGCACAATTGTCTATTTCGTCTGTTGGTAATTCATGCTTACTTGTTGATTCATGTCATCTCCGCTTGCAAAATGTGTTGTGTGTGCCTCAAATTGCCAAGAACTTAGTCAGTGTATCTAAACTTGCCCAAGGCAATGTTGTGTTTATTGAATTTCATGGTGATTTTTGTGCTATTAAGGACAAAGCTACAGGCAAAACTCTGGTGAGAGGCACTCTTAAGGATGGACTGTACTTGTTGAATGGTGTGGTTCGACCCCTTGCTGATTCTGAAACAGGGGCTAGCGATTCCTACCTACCAGCGTACAAAAATAATGGTTCCACAGCATTTGTTTTATCCAATACTGGAACTAGAAATGTTGTTGAGTCTTAGGTAGTGTGGCATAGACGTTTGGGTCATCCTTCGACCAAAATTTTACAAACTATACTCGCTGAATGTAATCAAAAAGTTCAATCTAAGATCTTTTATTTTGTGAATCTTGTCAACTTGGTAAATCTCAATCCTTACCATTCTCTGTGTCTTGTTCCCTGCTGAAAATAAGTTTGATTTAATACACACTGATGTGTGCGGACCAACACCTATTATTTCATCAAATGGATATCAGTATTATGTTTCTTTTTTGGATGATTATAGCATGTTCTTGTGGATATATCCACTCAAACAAAAATCTGATACACTACCAGCTTTTTGTCACTTTCTACAACTGCTAAAGACTCAGTGTTTCATGCTGATATAAAGGTGTTGCAGTTAGATAATGGTGGTGAATATGTGAAAGTTCATCAACTGTGTAATTCTCTTGGTATTGTTTCACGGTATTCTTGTCCTTATACCTCTGCTCAGAATGGTCGTGCTGAAAGGAAGCATCGTCATGTGGTTGAAATGGGTCTTACATTATTGGCTCAAGCCTCTATGCCCTTGAGCTTCTTGTGGGATGCTTTTCTTAATGTTGTTTTATTGATTAATGGGCTTCCCAATCAGTTTTAAGTGGTAAGTCTTTTCTCCAGATAATGCATAATAAATTTCTTGATGTTACTAATCTTCGTGTATTTGGTTGTGCTTTCTTTCCATACCTTCGACCTTATCAGCGTCACAAGTTTGAGTTTCATTCAGAGAAATGTGTTTATCTGGGACCAAGAATTGTGCATAAAGGCCACATATGTCTGAATAGTGCTGGTAAAATCTACGTTTCTCGTAATGTTAAATTTAATGAGCATGGCTTCCCTTTTGCCAATGGGTTTCAAGGTGGACTGTCCAACTTGAGTCTTAACTCCACCTACAACCAGCCCTCCTAACCTATCTATGGCCCCATTATTAAAAAATTTCCATGTGCAAGTCCTCCCTCTGATATATATCTCTCTCTTCCTCATCGAACTTCTCCTTTGGCTACCCCTCCCAATCACACATCATCCTTGACAACCAGCCCCACTTCTTGTCCAAGCCCTACCGTCAGACACGCTAATTCCTCTCCTTGTATAAGTCCTATTACATCAGCCTCACCTACTACACCAACTGATTCCTCTCTTTGTACCCGTCCCACTACCACTTCTCCTATGCTTTGTCATGAACCTTCTTCCATCGTGCCTGTGTCTCTAGCTATTGATCTTGGTCTTGTACATCTCTTATCCACTCTCTCTCCGTTGTCTCCTGTTTTACAGCCTACTCATCGAATGGTAACAAGAGGAAAGACTAGCATCTTTAAGCCTAAAGCCTGGCTCACTACTTCAAAGGCTGACTGGTATCTCACTGAACCTACTCATGTTCGGGAAGCTTTTAATACGCTTCAGTGGAAATCTGCTATGGATGTGAAGTTTAAAGCTCTTTGTGATAATAACACTTGACAGCTTGTTCCTCCAACTACTTCAATGAATGTTCTTGGAAATAAATGGGTTTTTCGGTTGAAAAAGAATATGGATGGTTTTATTCGGTGATATAAGGCTCGGCTGGTCGCCAAAGGTTTTCATCAACATTCTGGAGTCTATTTCTTTGAGACTTTTAGCCCTGTTGTCAAGGCTACCACCATTCGGGTTGTCCTTAGTATTGCGGTAACTAACGGATGGCATATTCGTTAGCTAGACTTCAACAATGCATTTCTTAATGGAAAACTCGATGAAGATGTTTATATGCAACAACCATCGGGTATATTGACTCTCATTTTTCTCACTATGTTTGCAAACTAAATAAGATTATTTATGGCCTGAAACAAGCTCCTAGAGCTTGGAATACTACAACGGTGTATTGTCTTGCTTGGATGGGGGTTTCATCACTCAAAATTTGATACATCCTTATTCATTTATCATGATGGTAAATCGATTGTTTTACTCTTAGTCTATGTTGATGATGTTATTATGACTGGAAATAATTCAGCTCTTATATCTCGTTTGATTCACACTCTTGATTCTACATTTGCTCTAAAAGATCTGGGTGTCCTAAGCTACTTTCTTGGCAATCAAGTTCAGTATCTCAGTTTTGGTTTTATATTACATCAGTCCAAAGATGTTGAAGATCTACTTCATAAGTTGGAATTGTCTGAACTGAAACCAGTTGTCTCTCCATGTGCTGTTGGTCAACATCTCTCTAATTCTGATGGCCAACCTCTATCTGATCCGTTTATTTATCGTAGTACTATTGGTGCTCTGCAATACCTTACGACCACAAGGCCCAACATCGCATACATTGTTAATCATTTAAGCCATTTCTTGAAGGCTCCTACTGATGTTCATTGGAAAGCTGTCAAACGTGTTCTTCGTTATGTTAGTGGAACATGACACTTTGGCCTTCTGTTCCAATCCAGCTTCAGTCTTCAGCTAACTTCTTTTTTTGATGTCGATTGGGCGTCCAATCTTGATGACCGCAAATCTGTGGCAGCCTACTGTATGTTTATAGGAGACAATTTGGTATCATGGTCATCGAAGAAACAATCAGCGGTTGCTCGTTCTAGTACGTAGGCTGAGTATAGAGCTCTTGCTCATGCGACATTATAAATTATATGGCTTAAACAGTTGCTGACCAAGCTTCATTTTCCACCATGGTATAAGCCGATTCTGTGGTGTGTAACATAAGTGCTAGAGCATTAGCAGTCAATCCTCTTTTTCATGCTCGTACAAAGCATATTGAAATAGATGTGCACTTTGCTCGTGATCAAGTTCTCAAAGGTAACTTGGAAGTTCGTTATGTTCCCTCCTCCGATCAATTGGCAGATTGCTGGATCAAGCCTTTAACTCACTCTCAATTCTTGTGGCTGCGTACCAAACTCGGGCTTCTTCCTACACCCACGAGTTTGAGGGGATGATAGAGAGAATGCTGATGTGGACAAGTCCAGTGGCCAGAGGAAAATGACTCATAGTACAGTCATGTAAAAAAGGAGCCCAAAGTATTTTTTTCACCTCTTTTTTTTTTTTTGTTATTCGTTCTGCTTTCCTATTGGGCCATCTGGTAGATACTATTTCATTTTTTATTCTTTATTCTTGCTACCCTAACTATATATAAGAAACTGTATGTCTTTGACAAAGAATAATAAGAAATAGCCGCAACATTCTCTATAGAACTGGTGTATTTCTCTGAATTCTCTCCGAGACCTTGAGTACGACTAATAGTCTATGCACAGCTCGAGACCTTACTGACGACTAAGGGTCAATGCACAATTTGAGGCATTAGGAATGACTAAGGGTTGGACATTGAGTTAAAAGAGCACGTCGGGGCCTTGAGCACCGTTAAGGGTTGACGGGAAGTTTGAGCCTTAGATATAGCTAAGGGCGAACATTAGGTGGTAAAGGGAAATCGTCACCTTAGCTTGAGTTTGGTTAAGGGACGATATGCAGTTCAAGCCTTAGGTCGGACTAAGGGTTGAACAACGAATATCGTAGAGGACGATGGCATCCTAAATACAATTAGAGGTAAAAAATGCCTTAAAGGAATCAATTCATAATGTCTTATGAAAGTTAAACTTGGGTATTGAGTGAACTCGAGAAGCTTGATTAGAAAATTGAGTATGAATTGTATGAAGAGATAGTTCATGTGTTTAGTGTGTTATAATTGATATTTATAATTAGTATGTAGACTTGTATCATTGTTGTGTCGGTGCAATGATTGCTTGTATGTTGTTTGATGGTCCTTTATGTGTGCCACTTACTAGTAGTATAAGTGTGCATTGACTCTTCACCAGATTTTGTAGCCGTTTGGCGAGTATTGCAAGTTTGGTCATACAGAGAAGGGAGCTACTATTTACATTTCACTATTTCTTTCCATTCATTATGAGTTTATTTTTTAAATGTAAATTATAAAAAGTATCTCTCAACTTTGCATTTTAGGTCAAAAATTTCTCAGAACTTTAAAATATTTCAAAAATACCCTCAAACTTTGAAAAAGGGTTCAAATACCCTTACCGTTAATTTTGGATGAAAACCGTTAAAGTTTTCAAAAGTACCTTTAAACTATTGAAAAGTTTAAAAACTACTCTTGAACTCAATTTTTTTTTAAAAAAAAACACCCACTCCCACAATTAGTATATGAACTAGAATTGTTAATATCTCATTGAAATTGAAAATGTCTCCATAGTTATATAGTGATAAATTTATTTGAAGTTGTCAGGTTTTATGAGATTGATAATGTAACATCCCAAAATTTGAGATGATTTTAATTTGATTATCTTAAATTAATTAAGTAAAAGTTGGATTTTATTGGTTAGGGATGTTAAGTATTTAATTTGAATTTTGAAACTATTTGATTTGGTGAAAATTTGATTAAGAAATTAAATATATATTCGGTAAAAAGAGAAAAAAAATTGAATTTTAAGGGTATATATATATATATACTTCTATATATTTATTTTGGAAAAGAAAATAATAATAAAGTTTTATTATTATTATTATATTTATAATTAGGGTTGCATTGAGAAACGTGATGTTATTAAAAAAATTATCTTTTTATTCCTTCCCCCGCCGCACACCTCCCCACCCTTACCCTTCAATTCTCCGCCAGCTGCCACTATTTCTTCACACCTCTCCGACGATGCCAAGCCGCGTCAAGCCATCATTCGATGCATCGCCAAGTCAAGATCTGTAGCTAGTCGAGCCCTTCGTCTGCATCGCGTCTCTCGGCCACGGATCGCGTCGTCGCACGTCTTAGGGATTTCTTCGAACCGAACGCCGCCCAACGATGCATGCCTGCGAGCCGCGTCGTTTTTCTCGCCCTTAGCCGTCGTGAACTGTCGCACCGCCACTTCTTCTTGGCAGATCGCGTCGCGCGTCGCCTAGCCGCGCCGTCTCTAAATCACGCCTAGCCAAGCCGCAACGGATCTCTCTGCATCGTCGCAATGCACCCCTGCCTTCTCAGATCGGTCTGTCGTGCATTACATTTTTGTGGTGAGTTTGGTAAGGTGTTTGGAGGATTTAATTTGAGTTTTTGAATACCCATTAAAGATTTATTTGAGGAATTTTCTTCGACTGATTAGGGTGTTTACTGTTGTTTGAAGGAGCAAATTGAAGGACTAAATTAAAGCTTGATCAGAAATTAATTCGTAGGGATCAAACGATCGTTGGATAAGTTTTGGTTAAAGATGTTGAGGTTAATTTCGATCAATAATTGCTATGGAATTTATTGATTGTATTGTGGTGTTTAGGACAATTTCGAGGAGTTATTTGTGCAAGCCAAAGCTTCATTCGATAATTGAGGTAAGGAATACTCCTACTGATTCACGACTGTAGGTAACGTAAGGTTATTGGTAATTTGACTGGTTGTTCGATGGGATGATATCTTGTGATTAATTGGCTGGGTGGTATCTATGCATGCCATATGTTATGAGTGGGTTGAGTATGGTGTATTATGTTGATTATGGTCTGTTTGTTGTATTGATCTGTGTAAAAATTGTTAGTGAGACTGGGTTGGCCTATGTGATGTTGCCCTGTTACGTTTTATGGTTGTTATGGAAAACTGTAAACATGACCAATATGCAATGTGGATGGAATGGTGTATGTTACTTTATGCATGTTTTAGACTGATATGATGACTTTGGATTATGATAACTGTTAACTCTACTATTAGCCATATTATACTCCGTATGTGGGACAGGTTCACTACTATATGACATGTGTTCTGACGATACACAAGGTTGTTTTTGCATGTGTTTCCACAGATTTGCTAGGGTGACCCTTGCAGTGGGCTGATATGGGCGTTCCTACCGAGTCATTAGACTGCATGACACGGGGTATAGATTTAATAGAGAGTTAATGGTCACCTAGTGTAACACCCGACCTTTTTCTAGAAATTCATTGATGTAAAATTTGTTGTAATTTGTGTTGTAAAATTATTGTTTATTAAAGAAGGGTGTTTTAGTAATTTTGGAAAAATATCAAGGGCAAAGTGGTAATTTACTTGGATAATTAAAATTAAAAAAAAAAAGAAAAAAAAAGAAAAAAAAAAGGAATTTGATTTTTAGGGATGTTGTCGGCCCATAGGTAGGAGGATAAGAAGGAGTTGAAGGTGAAGGAAGATGAATAGAAGAAAGAAAATTGAAGGAAAAAGAAGAGAAGGCCGAGAGAGGGAGGGAGAAATTCTGCAAAAATCTGTTTTGAACACTTGGAGGAAAATGATAATTTTGAGCTCAATTCTTAACCAAATTGAGTGAAATTTGTGTCTAAATTGCTTATAAAAAAGAGAGGAAGCTGAAGCACAGATCAATTTGCAGAAATTTTGCCAAAGAGACCACGAATTTGGAAGGAAAAGATCTCGGGCTGCTGGAAAATGCGAAAAACGGACCCGAAACTTTGAAAATTCATTTCTCCATCTACAGGCCGAGTTAAGGTCTCATTTTTGGAGGTAAGCTAGATTATTAGTTCATTTAGAGTTCTGTAAAAGAAATTGAGTTTATTTGGTCTGTGTAGGAAGAAATCGAAGTTGCAATTCTCGATTTTAAGCTCGCTGGAAAACTGAGGAAGGTGACTTCCAGAAGAGATTTCGAGCTATCCACGAGAAGTTTGAAGCTAAAGTTTTTAGGTAAGTAAATAGACGCATGTAGAAATTGTTTGGAATAGGTTAGAGCTTCTAATTCTTAGTAGATTGAGAGAATTGACTCGCCGAAGTTGGGTCACAAACTGCCGAAAAACTTGAAAATAAAGAGAAGGAAAAATGATGATGAAGAAGAAGAAGAAGAAGGAATAATAATAATATTAATAATTATAATTATATATATATATATGTATGTATGTATACAATATGTATATAATTATATTTATAATTAATATTTTAGGAAAAAGAATTAATTCAAAAAGGGAAATTAAGAAAAATTTGGTTTTTCTCGATTTTCGTGCCAAGTGAATTAAGGGTCGTTCTGAATTTATTTTCAGAAGATTTGGAGATCGGGAAAACTTACGAGTAAGGGATAGCCCGTCAAGTTTGTGAGTGATAATATTATTTTTATATCTTAATATTAAAATAATGACCGAAATGCACGTTTTACGAGAATATGAATAATTTTAAGAAAGTTTAGAAAAATTATGTTGTTCATAATTTTCAAAGTACTTTCACATGGTAATTGGTTTGAAGCATGATTTAAGTATTT
>JBBPDJ010000017.1:8228808-8259149 GCA_037974625.1 Cucumis cinereus
GGTTGTATAAGACAGTATGGGTTGCACTATGTACAAGATATTTGTTTAGTTTCCGCCGTTTTGTGTTAAGTTTGAGATTTTTTTTTATTCCACACTTTTTTAAGTTATTGGTACTGTTTAGAAGTCAGAGTTAAGTTAAGATGGTCAGCGAGGATCGTCAAGGTAAGGACGAGATTCGCTGGCTTCACGCCATCTCATAGGCTAAAGGTAGAGAGTTTGGGAGAGGGTGTGACACCTAGTGGACTCGATGATATGTTTTATATGATAAAGTGATTGTTTATGACTTATGTGATAAGGTGCAGGTTATGACTTATGTGATAAGTCAAGCTATGTGGTATTGATTTATGGTCTATGTGATAAGCAAACGGTTAAGCCTTACGTGGTAAGTTGAGTTGGATAGTACTGCTAGTGTGACTGAATAAGCCTTACGTGGGGAATTGTAAAGTATGACAAATATGGAATGTGAATGGATTAGTTGACTGTTAGTATTGGTTATGTGTTGAGTTAACCGAATGGACAAACTCCTGAATTTACGGTTGAGGAAGGGTTAACTATGTTGAGATGGACTGAAGGGTTATGTGACGATCCGTTAGGACGGGTTGCTATGAGAAAAACCTATAAGTTTAGGTGATGATATATCTTTATGGTCTGCTATGGAAAAACCGTAAGACAGGTTAAAGGGGTAATGTGATTGTAACGTCGGGCATCTAGGTTCGATTGGAGGTCCTATGTTGTTTGCTTAGCTGCAAGATATTCATTTGAGGTAAGAGGTTCCTTATTGTCTTGCGCGTTCACACTCTGAAGTGTATGAATGTTTAAGTTCATGTGGTGACTATGTGTTACTCTTATGTGATATGGATGCCTCTGGGAATATACGGTTGTCTACGGATACTGCTGAGAATATACTGATGTATGTGTATACATTTGGAAAAAGACTGTTGTGTATGAATACTTTTGGAAAGGTACTATCGTGAAAATGTACTTTCGAATATGTGTCGATGGGGGCAATGCTACCTAGGTTATATATGTTGTGTGGACTTTGTAACTTATGATATAGCTATTATTGTGCATAATTGAAATGTACTATCGAATAGGTGTCGATGGGCTCAATGCTACCTAAGTTATATAGCTATTATTGTGCATAACGACTGACACGATGCTACTTGGATTATATATGCTGTGTGGACTTTGTAACTTATGGTATAACTATTATTGTCATAATGACTAGCATGTGTAGCATTTTTTTTATGACTATGTGAAACTTAAAAGCATGTCTACTGGTTAGTGTTATATGTTGGATTAGGTTAGGTGTTGTTTCTGTCTATGGGCCATTTATTGTACTCTATAGTGGGACAGACTTACTACTGTGTGACACGCGACCCGACGATACACTAGGCTATTTTTGCATGTGTTCCCACAGGTTTCCTAGGTTGACTCTTACGTTTTGGTCTATATGGACTTCCTTAGTAGACCATTATACTATGTGCAACAGGGTACATGCTTAATGGAGAACCAATAGCTACCTAGTGGGGCTAGTAGTAAGTTTCTTATTAGGTATTTTTTTTATATATTCATCCCTTATGTGTTTTGTTTTTCAAGCAAAGGTAAGAAGAAGCTGGCGAAGGATAACAAGAATCTGTGACCATGCTCATTGAGACTATATGACCAGATGCTTCTGCTGAAGTTTTGAACAATTTTCATGTTTACTTTAGTTTTTGCAAATTGTATGTCTTACTTAGGGCCAGAACATCAATTTTTTTTATATTGCTTCAGTGATTTATTTAACTGATTTTTTTCGCATAAAGACGATTTATACGTTTTTTCAATTAAACGATTTAAAATTTTCATGAGTTTGGTTTTAAATTCTTGTTTTTGTTTCAAGTAACGACCTCGGGTTGAGGTAGAAAACTAGAGACGTTACAGATAATATTTGTTTTATGGCTTCAGATATCAGAAATGTCATTGTATTATTGATGTTGTGCAGAAAGACTAATTCTGCAAGGTTCTTTATTTTTGGTGGTTACCTTTTTTGTTTCTCCAACCGACGTCTTCCTTTATCCAGTGCACAGTTGCTATGGAAGTAGGGTTGCTCATTGTGATTCCACTATGCATATTTAAAGGGCACTTAGTTTTCTAGTTAGGGTTGGTCGTTCGGTTTGTCTTAAACGCAACATTGTTTCTTAACTTTTTTTTTCTCTTTAAGTTCAAATGTTTTTTTAAAACTTTGCAGTGTGATTCAAAAGAGGGATTCTCTAAGCTTAGAGGAGCCTAAGTCATTCGAACAAAGAAGATTTTGTTCAACAGAAAGATACAGAGAGAGTCTCACAGATCAAGTTCTTTTGACATCGAGTCTCTGTTTTAAGGGGAGTCTAAGACCATCTTCACTAAAAAGTAGAAAACAAATGAAGAAATCTGAAGATGGAAGTAGTGTTTAAAGACTCAATTTAAAAAAGAAAAAAAACTCAAAAACCAAATTGTTACCAAAAAGGCAAATATAATTTGTTTTAAAATTTATTTTTTTCAAACTTAAGAAAACTTCAAATAAATTTATCACTAACTAACAATAAAGATATTTTATTTTTACAACGAGATATTAACAATTTCAATTAATATATTAATTGTAATAATAGTTCTTTTTTTTAAACTCTTTTAAGTTTAAAGATAGTTTTGAAATTTTTCAATAGTTCAAAGATATTTTTGAAAGAAATATTTAATAGTTCCATAAAAAACTAACAGGTAAACATATTTTTGAACAATTTTTGAAAATTTAAAAATATTTTAAAAACTTTTAAAACTTTTTGTATATTTTTGACGCAAAATATATAGTTGAGTAATTTTTATAATCTAGCACTATAGTAATTACTGTAGGCTAACATATAAATTTTTAAAAGTTGGGTAAGTGTCGCTTGGGCTATTAAAAAAAGAAAAGAAAAGGCGGCCATTTTTCGATTCATTGACATGTTGTTAGCTAATCAACTTCGGTATTTTGGCAGGCGAGACTCTCGTTTCGTTTCCTCCGTCCTAAACTCTTCCTCTTTTTGCTCTCTGAGCAGAATTGTTGCTTCAGCGCCCACTCCAGGTTTGTTTCTTGCTTCTTCCCGCAAAATTTGGTTGCACTATATTGACTTGAGACAAATTTTACTTTGTGGAAGTTGTGTTGATCCGTTCCATAAACATTTTATGTCTTTTATGCAAATAAATTGAATCAGCGAATATGGGCTGAGATTTAATATTTTTTCTTGAGAGC
Source organism: Cucumis cinereus (assembly GCA_037974625.1). Taxonomy (NCBI): domain Eukaryota; kingdom Viridiplantae; phylum Streptophyta; class Magnoliopsida; order Cucurbitales; family Cucurbitaceae; genus Cucumis; species Cucumis cinereus. The sequence continues at coordinate 8,232,056 of JBBPDJ010000017.1, forward strand.
AGAGATTCCCATTAACGAGAGGGAGAGAAGGAGATTGTTCTCTCTATCATCTGCTTCAGGAATGGACGCTAGTCCAACCTGTGCGCTGGTTTTGAGTGGAAAAACGGTGGCTGAGAAAGAAACTGCCAAATTGTTGAAGAGAAATGACACCTTGAAGCTCCCTGACGATACTGAAATTTCAGTTTTATTGCACTCAGAAGGGGATGAACCTTTGGAGGAAAATGGGTTTCGAATTGATTTGTATTTTAATGCTCTTTCTACTGATACTTTTGGTAGATTCCTCATTTGGTCTCCACGGGTTCCTTCTACTCAGGATGTTATTTCTCAGTAAGTGTAACAAAGTTTTTTTTTTTTTTCTTCCACACTACATTTTCATTCTTTGGAGAGCCAGCTAAATATTATTTTGCAACAGCAACTTTAGCAACCTTCCACTGGGTGCTGTCTGTGTGGCTGATGTTCAGTTCAAGGGAAGAGGTGCGTAGTCCTAATAGTAACAACAAACGGTTAACATTGTTTGTTAGTCCTGGAATTCCCCTTTCTATTGAAAGTCACTGTATGGATTTAAGTGAAGGTCGATCAAAGAATTTGTGGGAATCTCCCCCTGGTTGCCTTATGTTTTCCTTTACCATTCAAATGGAAGATGGGCGTATTGTTCCTCTATTACAGTATGTAATATCTCTCGCTATTACTGAGGCCATAAAAGATATTTGCGATAAAGAGGTAACTTTTGTCCTGTTTTTGGCCCGTATGTAGAACTCTTAATTGAAATCTTTGTTGAAAAATGGTTACTCTATTATAACAAGTCTCCTACTTTATATTTTTCTTATAAAAAAACAAGTCTCCTAGTTGAAAATTCTGATCAACAATTAATGTTAATTTATCAACGAAAACTTCATATATATATATATATATATATATATATATATATTTTAAGCAAACAAAGGAAACGAGTGATGTTATTTTAATACCAGACAGTTGTTTCAATGCCTGCTAAGTAACCAAAACTTTAGGAGAGGTGGGGCGAAGAAGTGAGCTTGCAAGAGAAAAGCATATGGTAATGGAAGGAGGAAACAGTATGTTGGGAAGAATGTGGATGGACTATTACCCTTTCTCTAGAAGGGGGCTTGTTTTATTTGTATGCCCTTGTATTCTTTCAGTTTTCCTTAATGAAAGTTTTAGATTCTATCGGGGAAAAAAAAAAATGCTCTCACATGTTTCGTGATTTCTACTGTGCCAGTGTCACTGGCAATCTCATTCATGTTAGGAGTACTATCTGTAAACGGTACTGCACTTGAGTTGAGGTTGAAATTGCTCATTCTCTTTGGATTCCTTGCAGGGGTTACCCTATATTGATTTGAAAATAAAGTGGCCAAATGATCTTTATGTGAATGACCTGAAAGTTGGAGGCGTTCTTAGTACTTCAACATATAGATTGAAGAAGTTCAATGTTACTGCTGGTGTGTTTTTTTTTTTTTTTTTCCATCTAATTTTCTCTACGTTCCTTTTTACCCTTCCAATTTCAAACTCTTGGTCTCCATACCTTGCACAATTTGAAAAACCCTAGTGTGGTTGTGATTAATTTTTAACTGCTTCACATTCTTCCAGGTATAGGCTTGAATGTAGACAACGACAAACCATCAACATGCTTGAATGAAACTCTGACAAATTTATCCAGTACACCTTACAAGTTCAGAAAAGAGGATATCTTAGCCTTCTTCTTTAACAAATTTGAAAGATTGTATGATGTTTTCATAAATCAAGGTATTTATATGCCAATTCAATGCCTTCCTCATGATAAGACATTGTCACATGCATGGATTTAGAGCTTCTTCTTCAATCTAACCTCGCCAATGCTCTGGAGATGGTTCTGAATTATGAAAAATTTAAGCAACTAACACTGTCTGCCAAAGCATTTTGAAACTGTCCATCTTTCTCTTCTTTTTTCCCTTGTTTCTGAATGTGTCGTTATGATTATGAACATCATTCTAATACCATTTGCCATAAGGTTTTGTGCATGCTACGGGTCTTCTACCTATGGCATAGCATAAAGGATAGAAGGATTCCAGATGGATAACTTTATATAAAAGAAATCTTATTAAGCTTTTTGACTACATATCTGCAGAGGTGAGATAAAGCACACCAGGATATTGTTCATTTAGAATGTAGATATATTAATTAGGTGCATTAATGATTTTATTTTATTCATTCTTTTCCGTCAATCTCTTATATAAAAAGGCCAGGTATCTTACTACTGAATCATTAGAATACAACTATATTGTTCCATTCAATTTTGATGACGTATGAGTAGGATATTGTTAGGCCCCCTATTACATTTACTTATCATAGAAGGGGTAAAGAAGGGAATAGGGAGAATAAAGTAGTTATAGAAGGAGGGGGGACCATGTGGTATGAGAAAGTATAAATAACAGTGAGTGTGTGAGGGGAGGGCAGTTATTGAGTTAGGAATTGTGAACCTTCTCGAGGGAGAGTCGGTTAGGGCAAGAACGGCTAGGGTTGTTCTTGAGGATTGTTCTTCAATCCATTTCTGTAAATAAAGATTGAGAGATTGATACCTATTATATTGGTATCAGAGCGTTTAAAACCTGGGAAATAGATCGAAAATGGCGCAGAAGAGATTGGAAGAGAAGATAGACGCGAGCGAAGCTGAAATTGCAGCGATCAGGGCGGAGATTCAGAAACTGCCAATGATGGATGAAGCGATGAAGTCGGTGGCGAAATGCGTGGAGAGGCTGAATGCTCAAGTAGAACTTCAACAGAGGAACTCGGAGGAATTGAAGCAACTATTGTCGAATGTATTGACGGAGATGTCGCATTCACGAATCCCTCAATCTGCGACTCCACGGACAGAGGAACCGAGTAGAAGTAAGAAAGGAAAGGAACCGATGGAGGAATCGATAGCTACTTCGAGTGATGCCGAGCATTCTGGAGCAGGAGACAGTGGACTGGACGGGGTAAATTCAAGAAGGTTGAAATGCCAATTTTCAATGGCTCGGATCCGGATGCTTGGTTATTTAGGGCTGAACGTTATTTTCAGATCCACAAGCGCACGGACTCGGAGAAGTTAACCGTGGCAGTCATCAGTTTTGAATCAGTAGCGTTGGATTGGTATCGGGCGAAAGAAGAGCGGGATCCGTTTAATGATTGGCAGACGTTGAAGACGAAGCTGCTTCAGCGTTTTCGTTCTCCACGGCAGGGCACTGTGTGCAGTCAGTTCCTCGCCATCAAACAAGAAGGTACCGTCGAAGAATTCATCAACCTTTTTGATAAATTAGTTGCTCCTTTACTGCATTTGTCTGATGAGATATTAGAGAATACGTTCATGAATGGGCTTTGTCCATGGGTGAGGGCTGAGGTAGAATGTTGGGAACCCAATGGCTGATTAACATGATGAAGTTGGCCCAACGAATTGAGAACAGGGAGCAGATCCGGTCCGAATTAGCTACCCGAAGTCCGAATGTGCTGATAGACAAGGGGAAATTAATTGCATCAGTAATGAACCCTAAAATTAATAATGCGGCGAATGCGAAGGCGACGATGAAAGGGGACGATCCGATGCCGATAAGGACTATAACATTGAGAGGGGTAACAAATGGAGGAAATCAAAGGGAAGGAGCGTTTCGAAGAATGTCTGATGCGAAATTTAAAGCAAAGAGAGATAAGGGGCTGTGCTTTAGATGTGATGAGCGATATTAGGTAGGGCATCGGTGCAAGGTCAAAGATCAACGTGAATCAAGAGTTTTACTTGTACAAAACGAGACAGATGAATTAGATGTGTTCAAAGATGCTTATGAGAACTTTGAAACAGTTGAATTACAGATGAAGGATGTAGCGGAAGTAGTTGAATTATCGATGAATTCAGTGATAGGGTTGTCCAATCCGGGCACGATGAAAGTCAAAGGGAGATTATCGCGAAGAGAGGTGGTTGTTCTGATTGATTGTGGGGCTACACATAATTTTGTGGGGTAGAGATTAGTAGTAGAGGAGAACTCGAAGATCGAAAATACAACAAATTATGGAGTGATCATGGGTACTGGCACCGCTGTGAAAGGGAAGGGAGTTTGTAGAGGAATTACATTGCAGTTGGCGGAATTGGAAATCAGAGAAGACTTTCTGCTTTTAGAACTGGGAGGTGTTGATATCATTTTGGGGATGCAATGGTTACATACGTTGGGCGTTGCAGAGGTGGACTGGAGAACCTTAACTATGAAGTTTGTGAAGAATGGGAAGACCATAACATTAAAAGGGGACCCGAGCCTTAAAAAGCTGCAAGTGAGCCTGAAGTAGTTAGCGAAATCTTGGAAGAAGGAGATCAAGGATACTTGGTGGAATGTAGAGCTATTCAGGACATAGAGATTTGGGAAGAATATTATGGAGTGGAAGTGACATTTAACCCTACTGAGGCATTGAGAAAATTATTTTTGAAGTATGATGATATATTTGAATGGCCGGAAGAACTACCCCCAAGCAGAGGCATTGATCATCACATCCACCTTAAAGAGGGTGTTAGTCCAGTGAATGTCAGACTTTATCGCTATGCCCACAGTCAAAAGGCCGAGATGGAGAAGTTAGTGAATGAAATGCTTTCCTCAGAAATTATTCGCCCGAATGCAAGTCCCTATTCTAGCCTTGTGTTGTTGGTAAAGAAAAAAGATGGGGGATGGAGGTTCTGTGTTGACTATAGGGCATTGAATAGTGTTACAATTCCAGATAAATTTTCCATTTCGGTAGTGGAAGAACTCTTTTGATGAGTTGAATGGAGCAAAGTGGTTTTCGAAGATAGATTTGAAATTAGGGTACCACCAAATACGGATGAATCCATCAGATGTGGAGAAGACAACATTTCGCACTCACGAGGGACATTACGAATTTTTGGTAATGCCTTTGGATTGACCAATGCACCCTCCACCTTTCAAGCATTGATGAACCACATTTTTAAACCGTATCTGAGAAAGTTTGTGCTGGTATTCTTCGATGACATTTTGATATACAACCAAGAATTGGAAGAGCATATGGAGCATTTAGAGGTAGTGTTTGCTATTTTACGAGAAACAGAGTTGTATGCCAATCGCCTGAAATGTCAGTTCATGAGAGGGGGCTTGGAATACGGACATATTATCTCAAGTGAAGGAGTTGAGGCAGACCCGAGTAAGATTAAAGCGATAATTGATTGGCCGTACCCCAAGTGTATTAAAGAGGTAAGAAGTTTTTTGGGGTTGACTGGATACTACTGTAGGTTTGTTCAGAATTATGGGAGTATAGCAGCGCCATTGACACAACTATTGAGGAAGGGGGCACATCAATGGACAGACGAGACAAGGAGAGCCTTTGATCAGCTGAAAATGGCAATGGTAACACTTCCGGTATTAGCATTACCTGACTTCAGTAAAGTATTTGAGATTGAAACTGATGCGTCCGGATATGGATTGGGAGCTGTTCTAATGCAACAGGGGCGACCGTTAGCCCTCTTCAGCCATATTTTTTCTACTGCAGATAGAGCGAAGCCGGTATACGAAAGAGAACTGATGGCAGTGGTATTGGCTGTGCAAAGATGGAGGCCGTATTTGTTGGGTCATAAATTCAAAGTTAAAACTGATCAGAAGGCTCTTAAATTCTTGTTAGAACAACGCGTAATCCAACCTCAGTATCAGAGATGGTTGTCTAAGTTGTTGGGCTATGATTTTGAAGTGATATACCGTCCGGGTGTAGAAAACTAATAGGTATCAACTCTCAATCTTTATTTATAGAATCAGATTGAAAAACAATCTTCAAGAACAAGCCTAAGCCGCTCTTGCCCTAACCGTCTCACTCTCGAGAGGGTTCCCAAACTCTACTTTTTCTCTAACTAACTTCCCCGCCCATACACTCATGGTATTTATATCTCTCATACAACAGTGGTCCCGTCTCCCCTCTCAACAGCTGTCTTAACCCCACTATTTCCCTTTTTACCCTTTCTATGATAAGTAAATGTGATAGGGGGCCTACAATTACTCTCCCCTTCTAATTGCACCTTGTCCTCAAGGTGAAAGGTAGGAAACTGTCTACGAAAATCTTCGACATCCTCCCATGTTGCCTCATGAGCTGCTAAACCTTTCCATGCAATCAACACTTCCCAATCACCAGTGGCCGGATTCTTCCGATAACCATAGACCTCCCCCGGTTCTGTCACCCATTCAAACCACTTGGTTAACACGGGCAACTTTGGCTCCATAGATTTGTGCAGTCCCAAGGCTTTCTTCAACTGGGAAACGTTAAATACAGGGTGTATTGATGCCGCTGCCGGTAATGACAAACGATAGGCCACCGTTCCCACACGCGCTTCAATCGTAAACGACCCAAAATATTTCGGAGCAAGCTTCTCATTCCGTCTGCCTTTCACCGAAGTCTGCCGGTATGGTCTCAACTTCAAATACACCATCTCCCCCACGGCAAATTCTACTTCTCGCCTTTTTCTATCCGCAAATTTCTTCGTTCTCTCTTGTGCCAACCGTAGATGCTCTTTCAACATCCCTAACGTAATATCACGTTCTTTCAGTTGCTGATCAAGAGTAGAGTTCGAAGTAGGCTGTTCCCCATAAGCTATTAGTGCTGGAGGGGTCCGTCCGTAAAGCACGTGGAAAGGAGAAGTATTGATTGAGATGTGGTACGTAGTATTGTACCAATACTCTGCCCAATGTAGTCAAGAATACCACTGGGTTGGTCGTTCACCACAAAAACATCTCAAATAAGTTTCAACACTTCGATTAACAACCTCCGTCTGCCCATCAGTCTGTGGGTGATACGCCGTGCTGCGGTTAAGTTTCGTGCCAGCCAACTTGAATAATTCCTGCCAAAAGTGACTGAGGAACACTTTGTCCCTATCTGACACAATAGATTTAGGAAACCCGTGCAGTCGTACTACCTCTTTTACAAAGACATCAGCTACTACCTTGGCAGAATAGGGGTGCTTTAAGCCCAAAAAATGGCTGTACTTCATTAATCTGTCGACTACTACAAACACCACATCATATCCTTGAGATTTAGGTAGTCCCTCAATGAAATCCATTGAAATGTCTTCCCACACTGCTTTTGGTATTCCTAAAGGTAATAACAACCCTGCTGGAGACGCGGCCAACGACTTATTCTTCAAACACACAACACACTCTTCCACATATTTCTTAATATCGTTTTTCATTCCCTCCCAATACAGCTCGCCAGTCAATCTCTTGTATGTTCGTAGGAATCCAGAATGTCCCCCGAAAACGGAGTCATGGTATGTATGTAAAATTGAAGGAAGTAAAACTGATGTCTTCGTTAATACTAACCGCCTTTGTACTTAAGAACTCCTTGATGAAGCGAAAAATTTGGTACACTATCTTCATCTTTCTGCAGGTCATCCATAATTTTCTTAAGCTTCTCTTCTTTTTTTACTTCCTGTTGAATAACTTGAATATCCAGCAATGTTGGTACTGTCAAATTAGTCAACTCAATTCCTTCAGGTTTGCGTGAAAGAGCATCCGCCACCTTGTTCTCTACACTCGGATGATACACGACCTCAAAATCATATCTGGATAGCCACCTCTGATGCTGAGGTTGTATTACTCTCTGTTCCAACAAAAACTTGAGAGCTTTCTGATTCGTTCTAACGATGAATCTATGCCCAAGTAAATACGGCCTTCACCTTTGCACCGCCAGTACTACTGCCTTCAACTCTCTTTCGTAAACCGGCTTCGCTCTATTGGCAGTTGACAGTGTATGACCGAAAAAGGCTAATGGTCGTTTCTGTTGCATCAACACCGCTCCTAAACCATACCCAAAAGCATCAGTTTCAATCTCAAAAACTTTGCTAAAGTCAGGCAAAGCCAATACTGGCAGTGTGACCATCGCTCTCTTCAACTGAGCAAAGGCCATCCTTGTTTCGTCCGTCCACTGATATGCCCCTTTCTTCAAAAGCTGAGTCAATGGTGCTGCTATGCTCCCATAGTTTTGAACAAACCTTCGATAGTAACCAGTCAATTCCAGAAAATTGCGCACTTCTTTGATGCATTTCGGATTCGGCCAATCAATTATAGCCTGAATCTTACTCGGGTAAGCTTCCACTCCTTCACTAGATATAATATGGCCCAAATATTCCAGACGTCCCCTCATAAACTGACATTTCGTCCGATTGGCATAGAGCTCTGCTTCGCGTAATATAGCAAACACTTCCTCTAGATGCTTTATATGTTCTTCCCATTCTTGACTATAAACCAAAATATCATCGAAGAACACACCAGACGAACTTTCTCAGGAAAGGTTTAAAAATTTTATTCATTAGTGTCTGGAATGTGGAAGGTGCATTGGTCAACCCAAAGGGCATAACCAAAAACTCGTAATGTCCCTCGTGAGTGCGGAATGCTGTCTTCTCCACATCAGATGGGTTCATTCGAATTTGGTGATATTCGGATTTCAAATCGATTTTCGAGAAACATCTTGCTCTGTTTAACTCATCAAAAAGTTCTTCGACCATCGGAATGGGAAATTTATCCGGAATTGTAACTCTATTCAGTGCACTATAATCCACACAGAATCTCCACCCCCCATCCTTTTTTTTAACTAACAGCACAGGACTGGAATATGGGTTGGCACTCGGGCGAATAATTCCTGAAGAAAGCATTTCATTCACCAATTTCTCCATCTCAGGTTTTTGGCTGTGAGCATAGCGGTAGGGTCGCACATTCATAGGACTGGCTCCCTCTTTGAGATGAATGTGATGGTCAACGCCTCTGCTTGGAGGTAACTCTTCCGGCCACTCAAATATGTCATCATACTTTAAGATCAACTTCGTTAGTGCCTCAGTTGGATTGAATGCTAACTCCACCCCATAGTACTCCTCCCAAGTCTCTATGCCCTGTATGGTTCGACATTCCACTAAATACCCCTGGTCTCCCTCCTCCCATGATTTAGCTAATCGTTTCAGGCTCACCTGCAGTTTTTTAAGACTTGAATCCCCTTTTAAGACTATAGTCTTCCCATTCTTTACAAACTTCATAGTTAGAGTCCTTCAATCTACCTCTGCTACGCCCAGTGTGTGTAGCCACTGCATCCTTAAAATGATGTCAACACCTCCCAATTCTAACGGTAGAAAGTCTTCTTCAATTTCTAACTCTGCCAACTGTAGCTTGACTCCTTTACAAACTCCTTTTCCCTTCATAGCTGTACCAGTTCCCATGATAACTCCATAGTTGGCTGTATTTTCAACCTTCCAATTTTCTTCCGCTACTAACCTCAGTGCCACAAAGTTATGTGTAGCCCCACAGTCAATCAGAACAATCACTTCTCGTTTTGCTATTCTTCCTTTAACTTTCATCGTGCCTGGATTGGATAACCCTTACCACTGAATTCATGGATAGTTCAATCACTTCCTCAACTCTTTCGTCTGCAATTCGATTGTTCTAGAAGCACTCTCAGTTCACGTTTGTCCTTGATCTTACATTGATGCCCCACCGTATACCGCTCATCACATCGAAAGCACAACCCCTTTTCTCTTTTTGCTTTGAATTCAGCATCAGACATTCTTCTAAACGTTCCTTCTCGTTGATTTCCTCCATTTGCTACCCCTCTCAAAGTAATCGTTCTCATCGGTATCGGGTCTCCCCCTTTCATCGCCTCTTTCGTGTTCGCCAAATTACTAATTCTAGGGTTCATCACCGTCACATTCGTCTTACCCTTCTACGCCGACATATTCGGGCTTCGGGTCGCGGATTCGGACCGGATCTGCTCTCTATTCTCAATTCGTTGGGCCACCTTCATCATATTAACTAGCCCATTGGGTTCTTAGCACTCGACTTCAGCCCTCACCCATGGACAAAGCCCATTCATAAACGTGTTCTCCAATATCTCATCAGATAAATGTGGGAGAGGAGCAACTAACTTATCAAAAAGATTAATGAAATCTTCAACCGTACCTTCTTGTTTGATGGCGAGGAATTGGCTACACACAGTGCCCTGCCGCGGTGAACGGAATCGCTGGAGCAACTTCGTCTTCAACGTTTTCCAATCATTGAATGGATCCCGCTCTTCCTTCGCTCTATACCAATCCAAGGCCACCGATTCAAAGCTTATGACCGCCACGGTAAGCTTCTCTGATTCCGTGAGTTTATGAATCTGAAAATAACGCTCCACCCTAAACAACCACGCATTCGGATCCGAGCCATTGAAAATCGGCATTTCGACCTTCTTGAATTTGCTCCGCTCCAAACTACTTTCCCCTGCTCTCGAACGTTCTGCATCACTCGACGTTGCTCCCGGTTCCTCCATCGGTTCCTTTCCTTTCTTACTTCTACTCGATTCTTCGGATCTTGGAGTTGCGGATTGTGGATTTCGAGACTGTGATATCTCCGTCAAAACATTCGACAACAATTGCTTTAATTCCTCCGAGTTCCTCTGTTGTAACTCCACCTGTTCATTCAGCCGTTCCACACATTTCGCTACAATTTCATCGCTTCATCCATGATCGGCAACTTCTGAATTTCCATCCTAATCGCTGCTATCTCAGCCTTACTTGCGTCCATTTTCTCCTCCAATCTTTTCTGCGCCATTTTCAGTCGATTTCCCAGGTTTTTATCACTCTGATACCAATTTAATAGGTGTAAACTCTCAATCTTTATTTATAGAATCAGATTGAAAAACAATCTTCAAGAACAAGCCTAAGCCGCTCTTGCTCTAACCGTCTCACTCTCGAGAGGGTTCCCAAACTCTACTTTTTCTCTAACTAACTTCCCCCCATACACTCATTGTATTTATATCTCTCATACAACAGTGGTCCCCTCTCCCCTCTCACCAGCTGTCTTAACCCCACTATTTCCCTTTTTACCCCTTCTATGATAAGTAAATGTGATAGGGGTCCTAACAAAAACAAAGCAGCAAATGCGCTTTCCCGGAAGCCCGAAGGAATTGAGTTGGCTAATTTGACCGTGCCAACATTATTGGATATTCAGGTGATTAAAAAGGAAGTTAACAATGAGAAGAAGCTTAAGAAAATCATCGAATGCCTGCAGAAAGATGAAGATAGTGTGCCTAATTACTCAATACAGCAAAGAGTGCTCAAGTATAAAGGGTGGTTAGTATTAGCAAGGACTTCGGTTTTGCTTCCCACGATTTTACACACATACCATGATTCGGTCTTTGGAGGACACTCAGGGTTTTTGCGCACATATAAGAGGCTGACGGGAGAGCTATATTAGGAGGGTTTGAAAGGAGACATTAAGAAATATGTGGAGGAATGCTCAGTGTGTCAGAAAATTAAATCGTTGGCTGCATCACCCGCTGGATTGTTATTACCTTTGGGTATTCCAAATGCAGTGTGGGAAGACATCTCGATGGATTTTATCGAGGGATTACCTAAGTCTCAGGGGTATGATGTGGTGTTCGTGGTGGTAGACCGGCTAACGAAGTATAGCCATTTTCTGGCCTTAAAGCATCCCTTTCTCTGCCAAGGTAGTTGCTGATGTCTTTGTTAAGAAGGTGGTACGTTTGCACAGTTACCCGAAATCAATTGTATCAGATAGGGACAAGGTATTTCCTAGTCATTTTTGGCAAGAATTGTTCAAGATGGCTAGCACTAGACTAAACCGAAGCACAACATATCACCCTCAATCTGATGGGCAGACGGAGGTTGTCAATAGAGATGTTGAGACATATTTGCGCTGTTTCTATGGAGAAAGACCAACACAATGGTCTATGTGGTTACATTGGGCAGAGTATTGGTACAATACCACGTACCACAGCTCAATCAACACTTCTCCTTTCCAAGCACTCTATGGGCGAACTCCTCCAGCACTAATTGCTTATGGGGATCAATCTACATCGAATTCTACTTTAGACCAACAACTCAAGGAACGAGATATAACGCTAGGGATGTTCAAAGAGCATTTAAGAATGGCACAAGAGAGAATGAAGAAGTTTGCAGATAGAAAGAGGTGCGAAATGGAATTTGAAGTGGGAGAGTTCGTATATTTGAAGTTGAGGCCCTATAGGCAGTCGTCGGTGAGAAGGAGAAGGAATGAGAAGCTTTCTCCTAAGTATTTTGGGCTGTTTTGCATTGGAGCTCGGGTGGGACTAGTGGCTTACCGTCTGTCACTACCGGCAACAGCAACAATACACCCTGTATTCCATGTTTCCCAGTTGAAGAAAGCTTTGGGACCTCGCAAATCTGTAGAACCGGTGCTGCCTGTGTTGACCAAGAGATTTGAGTGGGTAACTGAGCCGGAGGAGGTTTATGGCTATCGAAAGAATCCGGTTAGTGGTGGATGGGAAGTTCTGATTGCGTGGAATGGGTTGGCAGCTCATGATGCAACGTGGGAAGACACTGAGGATTTTCACCGGCAGTTCCCTACTTTCCACCTTGAGGACAAGGTGCATTTAGAAGGGGAGAGTAATGTTAGGCCCCCTATTACATTTACTTATCATAGAAGGGGTAAAAAGGGAAATAGGGATAATAAAGTAGTTATAGAAGGAGGGGGGACCACTGTGGTATGAGAAAGTATAAATAACAGTGAGTGTGTGAGGGGGAGGGCAATTATTGAGTTAGGAATTGTGAACCTTCTCGAGGGAGAGTCGGTTTGGGCAAGAACGACTAGGGTTTTTCTTGAGGATTGTTCTTCAATCCAATTCTAGAAATAAAGATTGAGAGATTGATACCTATTAGATATCCTATGTTCAAACACTGGTAATTTCATTTCCTTTCCAACTAATATTGATTTCTACTTGTTAAGCTTTCTACAAATTTTCTAGCCTACAAGTGAGTGAAGTGTTAAAGGTAATTTCTTAGTATCAATCTTGTTTTAGCTGGCACATAATGAGATGAGAGGAGTTATGGGAGTAACGGTTCTCAGAAGTCTAAAGGAAGAAAAACCTTTTGGAATGAGTTGGGAGATTTGTATGGTCTTTGTGGTTCCTAGTGGTGTGTGGCTAAAGACTTTTTTGTGGTTGGCTACCTACGGGAGAAAGCGATGGTAGAGTTATGAGAGTTCTAGTCTATGAGTGTTCACTGAAACTGCAAATTGAAGATGTCAACTCACTCTTGCACTCTCTCAAACGACAACTCTCGCCTCCCTCACTCAGCCTCCTCAACTCACTCAGCCTCCTCAATCATCTCTAATTCTTCATAGTGCGTCCTCTCGTATCTCACCTCCAATTCCTTCATCTATCTTCGTACGTGGCTCAACTCAATGAGCTCACTGTTAGTTCCCCAATTATACGTTAGTAGAAGGGGCAGGGGTAATGTAGGAAGGAATATTATTGATGAGGGGGGGGGGGACTAATATGTAAATGAGAAATGAACAGGAGATGTATGGGAGCAGGAAAGGGGTTAGGAATTGGGAAAGGGAAACCATCTCGAGGGGTTGAGGGAGGGAGTCAATCCTTGGGATTACTCTATGAGTATTGTACTTGCTATCTACTATTCTACTAAATAAAGATCGATACCTTTCATCTTGGTATTAGAGCATCAAACCTGGGAAACCTATAAAAAATGGCACAGAAACGATTGGAAGAGAAAATTGATGGCACGAAGCAGAGATCTCCGCGATAAGATCAGAGGTGCAGAAACTACCGATCATGGATGAAACGATGAAATCAGTAATAAAGAGTGTTGAACGCTTAAACGTTCAAGTCGAATTACAACAAAGAAGCTCCGAGAAGATGAAGCAACTTCTGATGAAGGTGCTCACTGAGGTTTCGCAATCCAGATCCCTCCAATCCAGAACCACCGGATTGGAAGAGTCAAGTAGAAGCCAAAAAGGCTAGGAGCCAATGGACGAATCGACGACGATTCCAAACGAAGCGGAACGATCCAGAATAACAGAGGTAGGAATCGAAAGAAGCAAATTCAAGAAGGTGGAGATGCCAATCTTCAACGTAACAAATCCGAATTCGTGGTTGTTTAGAGCAGATCGGTACTTCAGATCAACTCACAGAATCAGAAAAGTTGACTGAGGCGGTTATAAGTTTCGAATCAGTAGCATTGGACTGGTATCGGGCAAAGAGGAGAGAGAACCGTTCAACAACTGGAAGACGTTGAAGAGAAAGTTGTTGCAATGATACCGATCACCACGCCAGGGCATGGTATGTAGCCAATTTCTCTCTATTAAGCAAGAAACCACCGTTCAGGAATATATAAATCTCTTTGACAAGCTGGTTGCATCATTACCTCATCTATCAGACGAAATTTTAGAGAATACCTTTAAGAATGGGTTGATTCCTTGGGTTAGGGCTGAGGTTGAATGTTGAGAACTTGTTGGGCTTATTAATATGATGAAGGTGGCCCAACGAGTAGAGAATAGGGAACATATCCGATCCGAAGCCACAACCCAAAACTCCGACGCACATGCAGAGAAAATTAAAGGACATACAGCTGTAGCAGACCCTAGAAACACCACTCCAACGATCACCAAAGATCTGACGAAAACTAATGATCCAATTCTGATGAAGACTCACACTGAGAGGAGTGAATACCGGAGGAGCGCAAAAGGAAGGGGCGTTTAAGAGGTTGTCTGATGCTGAGTTCAAATCGAAAAGCGATAGGGGATTATGCTTTAGACATGATAAACGATATTCGGTAGGGCATCGTTGTAAAATCAAAGATCAACGCGAATTACGCGTGTTACTGGTGCAGAACGAAACAAAGGAGTTAGACGTCTTCGAGGATGCTTGTGTAGAGTTCGAAATTGTCAAATTGCAAATGAAGGAAGTGACTGATGTTGTAGAGCTATCAATGAACTTAGTGGTTGGTTTGTCCCGACACGTTAAAGATTAAAGGGAGATTGGGGAATAAATAAGTGATAGTGCTAATTGATTGCGGAGCCACGCATAACTTCATAGCAAAACGAATCGTGACGGAAGAGAAACTGAAGGTGGAGACCACTGCCAATTATGGTGTAGTTATGGGGACATGCACCGCAATAAGAGGCAAAAGGCTGTGTTAGGGAATTCACCTGCATCTGGCCGAATTAGAAATCGAAGAAGAGTTCTTGCTGTTAAAACTGGGAGGAGTTGATGTCATCCTCGAAATGCATTGGCTGCACACTTTGGGAGTAACTGAGGTAGACTGGAAAATGTTAGCTATGAAATTTGTGCAACGAGGAGAGACCATTGTGCTGAAGGGAGATCCAAGTCTCAGAAAACTCCAAGTTAGTCTAAAACACATGATGAGGACTTGGGAGACTGGTGACCAGGGCTTCTTGATAGAATGCCGATCATTACAAGGGTTTGAGACCTGGGAGGAATTTTAGGGTATTGAACCAATCTTCAATCTAATATTGGCATTGACTAAGCTTATATTGAAATATGAGGACATATTCGACTGGTCGGAAGAACCCAGTCACTGGAGGATGGGAAGTATTGATCGCTTGGAAATGACTGGCAGTGCATGATGCAACATGGGAAATAGTGGAAGACTTTCGGCGCCAATTCCCAACGTTTCACCTTGAGGACAAGGTAGATTTAGAAGGGGGGAGTAATGTTAGGCCACATCAATATTGTATAAGGGGTATGGGTAATGTAGAAAGAATATTACTGATGAGGGGGTGTCGGTGTGTGGTGGGTGACAGAAGAATACTTATTTTTGGGATGATCGGTGGATCTGCCATCCACCTATTAGCAGGACGTTCCTTAATCTTGATCACTTATTGACTATGAAAATTTGTTGGTGGTTGATGTTCTTGTTTTTTTTTGGGGGACTTATTCTTTCTTTCACTTGAGTATCATCATTCGTTGATTGATAGGTAAACGATAGACCTTATGGTTGCTTTTTCTTTAATTGGTGATTTCGATTTTTTCTGGGGAGGAATGTTCATTTTTGGAGCATTAGCTCTTATGAGGGCTTTTCTTGTATCTCCTTCTTCCATTATTTATTGAACTCTTTCCTGCTGCGTGTAAGGTTTGTGTTGTCTCTCCTGATAAAGGCTTGTTCTGCTTTCTATCTGCTTCATTTAGACTTTTATGGATAGCTTCACATGGGTTTGAGATGGTTTCTTTTGGGATGGAGGATTTTGCTGAAAATATAGAGTTATGGAACCTTTTCAATTTGTTGATGTGATATCTTAGTTGGTGACAAATCTGATAATATTCTAGATGTTGTCAAAGTTGGAGGATGGATCCTTCTGGTTTTTATTTTTGCCTCCTCTCCAAGTTTCTCCAAGTATTTGGCTGCCTCTAATTTAATGGTTATGCTGGTTTATAAGGCATTGTGTTTCTCCAAATGCATTAGTCAAGTTGGTCTCCTTATATGGTTTTAGTTTTATGGTTGTTGGATTTCTTATCAGATTTGTTGAAGTTTGGAGTTGGTTTTCTCTCTATTGGCTTTTCTCCAAATATTATCCCTGATCAAATGGTTTTTGTTCTCATAGTTTCAATTTCATTTTAGTGGTTTTCGTTCAAGAGCCAATTTGTTTTGATATGGGTTGTATTTTATTGTATTTGCTTTATTTTTTTTGGCTCAATCCCGTTAAGCGCTAAATTTAGTTGTATTCGCGTTATATTGCTTCTTGTATTTCTTTGTAATTTGAGCATTAGACACTTCATTTCGTCAATGAAAAACCTTGTTTCCTTTTTCAATTTTTCGTGCCTTTGGAGGTGCAATCCCCCCTTCGACCCCCAAGAAAAAGGTTAAGTTCTTTGTTTGGCAAGTTATCCATGTAAGTTTCAACACCTTGGATAGACTTTTATGGAAGATGCCTTCTTTGATTAGGCCTTTTTGTTGGATCCTTTGTTGGAGGGTGCCAGAAGACTCGAATTATGTATGTTGAAATTGTGATTATGCTCAGTTGTGGCGGTCTAGAACTCTTCATTTGATGTGTTTGGTCTTAACATGATCCATCATGGAGCTTTGAGTTTCTCCTCCATCTGCTGATTCAAGAGAAGGGAAATTTCTTTTGGCAAATTGGAGTGTGCTTTGTTGTAGGGTTCATGGGCAATTGGGAAGAGAATCTTTAGAGGGATTAAGAGAGAGTCCTGTGATATTTGGTCCCTTGTGAGATTTTATGTTTGTAATTAGTGCCGATGATGACCTTTTTTTTTTTTTTTTTTTTTTTTGTAATTATCTGCTTGGTATTATTCTTCTTGATTGATGTCTCCTTCTTTAGGGTTGCTCCCTTTTGTGGGCTTTGTTTTCTTGCATGCTTGTTAATTCTTTCATTTTTTTCTCAATGATAATTGGTCATTTATTTAAAAATAAAACAAAATAAGTGTGTGAAGTGTTAAAGTATTGATATAATTGCTTGATTTACTAATTTAACAATCTTGTTCTCTCTTGAAAAGGCTAGAATTTTTGTAGCACACTTATTTCATTTATTGTTACCTTTCTAACATGCTGTAATGCCTAGTTCACATCACGATTATCTCATGTTTGTTCTACTTCAGTTCCAAAATTTTCCTGGTGGCCCATTCTCATTAAACCTGTGAATAATGCTATTTTGTTACCATCATTTTCTGAATAATTAGGGTTTCGGGCTCTTGAGGAACTCTACTATCAGACATGGTTGCACAGGTAACTCATAATGTGGATTAATTTGTCTTTTTCTACTTATATATATATATATATATATATATATATACTCAACACGTGTTCTATTCCAAGTTTCTCATGATTATGCTTAGTTTGCATTGTCTACATTTCTTGTCATGGAACCATAAATATTGGGGAAATGGACTGTGTTGTTCAATTATTTATTCCTTGCTGTCTATGAGCTAGGACTATTGTGCAAGTTGTGACAAGTAGGTTTTACAATTGCTTTGCTATTGATATGATTTTGTTTACCTGTCTATGTAGTGGACAAAGAGTTATTGTACAGGAAAAGAAAGAAGATCAAGTCGTGGAAAATGTAGTCACTATTCAGGTACGTGATATTTTATTGATAGGTGATTCTGTGGCTGCTCTAGTTTTACGCAAATGCTCAGACTTAATTCCACTGCTCCTTTTGGTTCTTTCCTGTAGTTATTTGTATCTTTTCGGTTCAGAAGAAAAAAACCTTCTCTCCTGCAGTTGGATTTGTTATTAGATTTCTAAGAAGCCGAACTTTCATTGAGATTGATGGATGGATATACAAGGGCAAACATAAACAAGCCCAATAAACAAAACAAACCACACCAATTGTGGTCTTGGAGAGTGCTATTTTGTAGTTGTTTGTTACTTTAAGATAATCCTATCCCTGAAGGATGGTCGTGACTAAAACTTACGAGAAAGATTGTGTCCTTATTAAAATAACATGGTAATAGCCCCTGCCAGTACCGGAAGTGATAATAAAAGTGGGAATGCTGTCACTAGAACGGGCCACACAAAGAGGGGTGATCTATGCATAGTCATTCCAGGTCCACGCATGTTGGAAATAGCCGTTATAAAATTGTTAAATATTCAACTTCAATTTCTTGTTCAACTTAGTAATGGAGAGTGCTAAATGCACTGTATTATATAAATTTCAAGGTTTTAAAAACTGGAATTGATTCCTTATTGGTTCAGAAATTTGCTTGTTTCTTATACAGGGGTTGACATCGTCAGGATATTTGCTAGCTATTGGAGATGACAACCAAATGTGTGAACTTCATCCCGATGGAAATAGGTTAAGTATTTGAATGGATTCCTATTCTTCATTTAGTGAATGGATTGTGCTGTGTTATTATTTATTTTTCCTTTATTGTTTCTTTTGGCAAAAGTTTCACACGTACATTTTGATACATGGACTTCAAAAGTATAACACGTGTCTATAGTATATTAGTTGCATCTTGAAAATAATCCTGAAAGACATAGTTCATTGTATGTAGTCTGTAGAGAGAAGTGAATTGATAAATATACTATTTGCACCATTTGATTTTTTAATAAATACTACGTCCACCCAGTGGCGGATTCAGAAATTTTGTTGAGGAAGTCTTATAGTTCAATAAAAATAATGTGGAAAAAAAATGCTAGGAGTAGATTCTAAACCTGGGTTTAGAGGGGGATAGAGAACAGTTTTACCACTGGGCTAGCTGCTGTTTTTGGTATTATTTCAGTTTTTTTCTTTTTATATATATATATATTATATAAAAGCATAAAATTGAGGGGGGCTTGCCTATACTAAATCTGTTGGTGCCTCCACCTATAGGTTTTTAAAAAACATTGATAGTTCAAATGTTTGCAAAACGATGTAAGAAAATTGTGAGGAAACAAACAATTTCCAGAAACAGAAAACTTAAAAGTAAAATCATTATAAAAGAAGCCAAACCTAAATCATTATTATTTATAAAAATGACTGGAGTTCATTCCAAATCTAACACGACTAAGTAACAGTGGTCAATTAAGTGTCTTCAAAGTGCTTTAGAATAAATTATAATGATTGTAAAGGAAGTGACTGCCCTATTGGTCAGTCAATCAATGTCTACAAGTCCTCCTGTTTCTGCATTGCTCAGCTCACAACCCCAAGCATGAGTTCATCTCCAAATGCAATGACTGTTGATATATGACTTTAGAAGGCTAATGCATGATAGTGATCTGATCTTAAATCTGATGATCATGTCAACTTCTTGTTGTTCTACAGTTTGGACTTTTTCAAAGGACTAATCAAGAGCAAATTGGTGTAAGACTATGCTGCTTCCTCACTTTGCAACAAGTGCTGACGATGAGCTGTATGGAATGGAATCAGGTGCAATAAGGGTACGTTGGTTTTCTTTTATTTTTAGTTAACAATTCTCTGTTTCGAAAGTGGAGGGAAGAGGTATCTTACTTTTTGTGATTAAACAACGAGATCTCAATTGAAGTTGTAAATATTATTTTTCTCTAAACTTACTAAGGAGGGTCCATGGTCCAGAACGTGATATTTTTGTATCATACGAATGAATGTGAAGGAATTCCCAAATGAGACAATTTCAAATTGATTAAACTGTTTGTTGTAAATTGTAAAGATACATTGTGCTGTAGAAATGGAATCCACTTATTTGAACTTTACAACTGCGAAAATGAGTGAGAATTTTTTTATTTAAAAAAAGAAAAGAAAAAACAGCACAAACAAAAACAATTCATATGGCGAGGCGCCATGCCAGACCCAGCAGTTTGTGTGTTTTGTCTATTTCCTTATATGGCAATTGGGGCTTTTTGTTTAGGGTTCACTATCAGAAGAGAGACAAGGGGGTGGCCTTACAACATGCAGAACAGTGGCTGGATTGGATAAACAAAAAAGGCCCCATTTCTAAGTCTCATGTCTTTAATTTCATCAATATACCTATGAATTTACTATGTCTAGGGTTGGGGTGGAGCTGCAAACCCATTGAAACAAATGTGGAATAGTTGTCTTGCTGCTATAGAATCGCAACTCAGTTTGTAAGAGACAGAATTCTCATATGCCTACACCTACAAACAGTTAGGCAAATAAGGATGAAAATGGATTATAGATCACCAATAGAAGACAAAATTATATGTAAAATAAAAGGCTAAACTCGAATACATCAGTTGTCCATTCAAGGAGAGGTCACAGTCTAGGATGGGTTCGAATATAGTTTGTATAAACATATCTAACTGGACACTAGTTAACTTCCTAAGGATGGCCTCACAAGTCTTTACTAGATGGTTACAGGAAGTTAACTGTACCTTGAAGTAGTCTTGAGGCAACATCCTGGGCTCCATATTAAATACCTATACCTGCCATAGTACATAAATAAGACAATGCCAAAGTAACCCTAATCAAAGACTCAACAAATTGAGTTCTCTACATTGTCCATGTAAAGTTATGGTCTATCCTTCATGAAAAAAGGATAGATAACCATGATTTCCTGATATTTGACAAATTTTTAGGAAGAAGCGAAAAGAGAGAAAAAAGGAAGAGGAAGAAGCAAGAAGAGAGAAAGTAGGACATAGAACCATGATTTTCTGGCTTTTGTCAAAATTTTCAGGAATTTATGGCTCTCTGTCATTTTTCCCGTAAAGTCAAACCGACAGAGAGACATTATTTTCTGGCATTTGCCAAATTTCTAAGAATAGGACAGTTAATTTTCAATTTTATTAAAAGTTAAAAACATGGATAAAGCTTGCATTTTCAATTGGTTGCAAAATGGTGTTTGGTTTTTTCACTATGGTCTTACTAGAAATCACACAGAAACCCCATCAACAATAGAATCAAAATCGACATCGAAAAAAATGGAAGGTACATGTCTGCCTTGGTAAAAATGGGATCCACTTGTGCGTTTTCCAGCGAATGAAGATTCAGGCAAAATGGAAAGATTTTATTTAGAGAGATTACAAACTATAATTGAACCTAACTTCTGAGGTAAATCTTGCATCTTTAGAATTTCTAGAATTCGAACTAAATCTTGCTTCGTCCTCTCTTCTTTATGCTTTAATGTTAAAAGATTTTTGCTCTGCCTCTTCCCTAGGGGATAGGGGATGAGTCCGATCTAGGCTTGTAATGCAAGGTTCATCTCCAAGAGTTTGATTCGAGACAAGTTCTTATCCATGGTTTTCCCTTTCTCTTCCAAAACAGTAACGAGTCAAGTATTCCTTCACTAAATTGAGGCATTCCCAACCAAACATTACACAAGAATTACTCTTATTATTCCGATGACATTAATTTGGTCAAAACTACATTAAGCCCCTTAATGAGTTCTTTGTAAGTGTAGCACATCATTTTAAATTTTATAGTTCTGCCCCCAACAAGCTTGTAATAGGGAGGAAAATATTGGAAACAAAAAACGGACTTTTGACTCAGGTGTAAATTACAAACAACTTGTAAAAAAAAAAAACTGACTTACATATAATGGTCATATCCATAGACACAACTTGTTCCACAGTAGTTACTAACAACTTGTGGAGAACCTTCCAAATTGATCATAATAAATAGACTAATTTGAATTGTTAAAAGAGATAACAAAGTGTTTGACCCAACAAATTTGGTTATGTACATGTTTTCTTTCTTTTACCCTCCTACTCTTTATCTTAACATATGAACACATGCTCAACTACTACTGTACAATTTTGTTAATTACACATTTAAGTCCTAAAGTTCACTGGTGTTTAATTTCCCATTACTATCGATTATTTCTTTTTGGGAATGGGGTAGTTTTAGGGTTTAGGCAAATGGAAGAAGGGGAGTAAGGGAGGTTAGCGAAAAAAGATAGGGAAGAACAAAAAGAAGGGAAACTGTAGGCGTTTGTTAGGCCTCAGATTGAAGCAGAGGAGATTATTAATGAAGGTGATTTTTAAGGTTTTTTTTGTTAAATGTTTAAAAGTATTATTTAAATTTAAGAAACTTGTGATGTTTTCTAAACAAATTACAAATTTGAATGGTATTTTTTTTATTATTTTTTTTATTGATACATGTCATAAAATTTAATTTTTAGAAAAGTGATTAACTCCCATTTACATTATATTGTTTATACATAATCGAGTTGGACAACACATTTGACATTCACATGACTTTAATTGTAAGTTTGTTTTAGGAGAGAAGAACGTGGTCTTAAGAAAAAACATGCACATGAGTGTGGTGCTTGCCACCCAAACTTTGATGCCTAAGTTAGAGAGTGAAATAATATCAAAATTAAGGAGTTTGAAGTATGATTTAAGTTATTTCATATGAAACTATAATGATATATTTATAGAATAGATTACCTTAAGTTGTTTGGATAGAATTCTAGAATTGCTTTAGGATAATAACATAAACTACTAGGTTGAGAGGCACACCCAATTTTTCATATTTGGCAAACGTCGACCTTAAATGAGGTCGAGGTCAAATATTTTTCCTAGGCCCATTTTAGGCCTACGACAATGCTTTGGGTCGAGGAATGCATGAGACATGTTGCTCTATTAGCAATTTTGCTACAGTTGCCCTCAGACCTTTGATGAGGACATTTATTTGGGTTTTAACTCGAACCAACCCTCTCCCTTAGACTCGAAGGTGCTATTTTTAAAGTACACATAATCATCATTTCATTACTAGACTAGGGTAGAGGGAAAGGATATTCTCATTAGTAAAAGTAACCCATTTGTGGAAAATTTGTTTACCATTCTATGGTTGATTAATCTTCATGGGTGCTAATTAATTTGAATATGAGATCATTATATTTATTTGATATCGTTTATATGTTTAAACCTAAATTGTTTGATGTGTTAGGAATGTTATGTAGGTAAGTAAAAATTGGAATATGAAGGTATGAATATACATAATTAATTACCACATATTAATTGGCAACTATAGGCTAAATTTGAAAACATCAAATCAATCAAACTCAACTATCTTCTTGTGATAAACTCATCTCAACTAATTAAAATAATCTTCTTCAATCACAATGATGAATTTTTTGTCCATTTTGTTCATTAATTCAAGCACGTTTATAATTCCGAGTTCAAAGCAGCCCCCTAAGTTGAAATTTTTGTATTCTCTAATTTTGTTCCTTCTATTAACTTTATTAATGCAATATTTGTATACTTTATTTGGAACATTTTGGCCCATGTGTTAATTATTATTATTATTATTTACTGATGTTAGCTTAGTTAAATGGTAATTGACATCACCTACTTTTTGTCGTAAAAGATTCGAATTCTTAAACTTTCAAATATTGTACTCTAAGAAAAGAACTTTTTTTTCTTTTTATTTCTTTACAATAAATTTTATATTTCTTTCCTAAAGTTTCAATTTTTACTCAATTTTTTTTTTTGAAGAAACACTTGAATTTTAAGTTCATTCTAAAAACAAAATTATGATTTTTTTTGTTAGCTTTTAAATTATTTTCAGAACTTAACTTTGCGATAAAAAAATCAAATAATAGCTGAAAATAGGATTAAAAAAAAGATAAAATAGATACATTTAAATTTTTATCAAACGAATATCAATAATTGTTGAATGCATTCAACATGGAGAGAGCTTAGTGTTCTAGAATCTTTTGGAAAACATTAAATTCACGTTTGAAAAACGCCAAGCAGCCCTCACTTTATTCTATAATACTTTTTTTAAAAACAAAATAAACCAGATAAATACTAAAAGTTAATATTACTTTTGACAAATAGAAAAAAAATAAAAATTATAAAAATAGAAAAATAAAAAGTAAACTTATTAATTACGAATTAACAACGAACTAAAATATCCCTAACTAATTCCCATAACTAATTCAAACATTCTCAAATTCAAATCAAATCCTAAAAACTAATATTTAGGATCTAATAAAAATCCTAGCAACTAAGATTTAGTACCAATAAAAAAAACAAATATACTTATCAAATCTAATGAATTTAGTTAATTACTATAATAAATTTAGTTAGTTTCTATCAAATCAAATAAACAAAGTACCACAAAATTAGTATACAAAATTTATTTTACCAAATCAAATAGCACTAAAATACACAATTCCTAAATTTATATAAAAAAAAATACATAGAAAAGATTCTAAAGAAGTATACAGAATTTATTTTACCAAATCAATCTCACTACATAGAAAAGATTCTAAAGAAGTATAATTATTTTGATAGTAAACTTGCATGCAATCCTTATGATTCTAGTGTAAAATTGTTCAAGAACACTGGTGACAGTGTTAACCAATCTCAGAATGCAAGCATCATCGACAATCTTAGGTATGTTGTAGGATGCGCTAGACCAGACATAGTTTATGCTGTAGGATTATTACGTAGGTTTACAAGCAGACCTAGTATAAAGCATTGAAATGCTATAAAAAGAGTCATGAGATACTTAAAGAAAACCCAAAACCTAGGATTACATTATCAAAAGTTTCCCGTTGTCCTAGAAGGTTAAAGTGATGTTGATTGGAACACCCTCTCGGATGACTCTAAAGGCTACCAGTGGCTATATATCAATATAATAGGTGGAGTTGTTACTTGGAAATCCAAGAAACATACTATTCTAGCCCAGTCAACGATGAAGTTCGAGATGAAAGCACTAGCAACAACTAGTGAAGAAGCAAGCTGGCTTCGAAGCTTGCTATCTGAGATTTTTATATGGTATAACCCGGTACCAGCCATACTGATCCATTGCGATAGTACTGCAACTATTACAAAAATTCAGAACCGTTATTACAACGACAGGAGATGAAAAATATGTCATAAGCACAGTACCATTAAAGAGTTTGTCACTACTGGTGCAATTATAGTGGATCACGTACGGACTGATGAAAACTTGACAGATCCTTTGATGAAAGGACTGACTAGAGAGAAAGTTTTTAAAACCTCAAAAAGATTGGGACTCAAGCCTATAAAAAAATGAATCACTAGTGAGGTAAACCCAACTTGTGAACTGGAGATCCCAATAAACAAGTTCAAAGGGTAATAATTGATCACAAGTGATATGGAGAGAATCATGCTAGAACATTTAGGAGTTCCATTCTTATGATTAGCATGATATCCTGAAGTGAATGAAAAGGTTGAACATCGTTCTTAATGAGATCTATACTTGATGTCAAGTGGAGTACCTAGCTACAAGAGTACTCTTGATAGACTCACATTTTTGGATGTGGAAGTGAGGGCCGCTTCCTATGAAATTTTACGCAAATTCTCTAGAGCGTCCACTAAACTAGGATAGACGTGCTAGGCCTTAAAGCACGTTTTAGAACTACACTTGAATAATGTTGTGTGTAAGATGTTGTGAGAGATAGAGTTCAAAATCGAGAGTTACTCTATTGTATTCTAAATCATCTTCACTACGTAAAGGTTCAAGTCGATAGACACCTTTGCTTATGAACAATATTATATAGATTGACACTTGTAACATCCCAAAAATTTGAGATAATTTTAGGTTAATTATCTTAAAATAATAAGTTGGATTTATTTTGGAATCTAATTTGTTTTGGGATGTTAATTATTTTGGTTAAGAAATTAAATATATATATAAGTATATATATTTAATTATTTTGATTAAAAGATAATTGAGAGAGGAGAGAGAAAGATTTGATTGATTTGGAATAGGAAAAGGAAAAGATTTATTTGATTTGAAAAAGATAATAATAATAATAATAAAAGTTTATTATTATTTATTAATAAATAAGAAATAATTAGTTGTATATTGTAGTTTGGAAAACTTTTTATGAAAATATAATAGTTTTGAAACTATTTAGTGAAATACTGTAGTTTTGTCTCTCACTTTGGCCGAACACTCGGCCAAATTCTATTTTTCTTTATATAAGGCCGAGTGCTGAACACTCGACCTTCATGCAATATTTCTTTTTAGATTTTATAGAAACACTCGGCCTTTATTGCAATTTTTTTTAATTTTATATAAGCCAGAGTGTTGAACACTCGGCCTTTATAACATGTTTTTTTTTTTAATTTTCATGAAATGGCCGACACTCAACCATTAGCCATGTATATATATATATATATATATATGTATATATATATTTTAAATTAACACTTAATTACGGACCATTTAGTTAACACTTAATTGAAGGAATGCCTTTTATGAGTCGTGTTCAAAGTTAATGTTCAAAGTTTTTTTTTTTTTTTAAATTAACACTTAATTACCTTAGCCAATCTTTGTCTTTTTTTTTTTCCTATTATTGTTTGTTTTATCTATCTCTTACTAAAATTCCTATTTAAATGCTTCATACAAATTTCTATATTCTTCATCTTCATTCTCATGAAGTTTTGAAGAAGCTTCAACCGTCGCCCATTAGGTCTATTTATTTATTTTAATTACACATTTAATTACAAATGAACACTCGGCCATTAAGTCTTTTTTTTTTAATTACACATTTAATTACAGTAAATTATCCTATTTGGCT
The DNA here is from genome assembly GCA_037974625.1 of Cucumis cinereus. Classification (NCBI taxonomy): domain Eukaryota; kingdom Viridiplantae; phylum Streptophyta; class Magnoliopsida; order Cucurbitales; family Cucurbitaceae; genus Cucumis; species Cucumis cinereus. The sequence goes on from JBBPDJ010000017.1 coordinate 8,258,777, forward strand.
TGGCTTCTATTTATTTTTTAATTACACATTTAACTTATTTTTTTCTTGTCTCTTTTTTAAATTTGCCTTCATTTTTTCTTTTTAATTATTTAACAACTACACTCGGTGTAGTGTTGGTCTCTTTTTGTAAAAAAATTATTTAAAGTAAATTGTAATTTTTTAAAATTATTCTTCAAATTATTTTTTTTAAATTAAACGCCATAAATTGTAATTATAATTTTTTTTTATTGTATTGTAGTTGTAATTTTTTTGATGAATTGTAATTGTAATTTTTTTTTAATTTCTTCGCCATGTTAGATTTCTTTTTTTAACGAGTGGATCATTCATTAGAAAACAAAAGTAACTAAATATATTAATACAATAATTTCATAAG
>JBBPDJ010000017.1:8265982-8282099 GCA_037974625.1 Cucumis cinereus
TGACTAACAAATTGCATATATATCCTTGAACATATATACTTGGTCATTATATACACTTACAACCCATAGAAATCATAACAAATCGCTCCAACATTCTACTATTTGAACACATATTATTCTACCCCTATATCCAATATGAACAAACTTATGTCTAGCCCAAAAACACATCGCTCCAAAAAACATACGAAAAGCAAGGTTCAAATACAAACTAAAAATCATATCTAGCTCCATTCGCACCTCATCGAACTCGAAACTCACTGGCCTTGGATGAAATTGGCTTCAAATACAAACATAGATTCCACGACCTAAACCAAAATATAATAAACAAGGTGAAGTTAAAATGGGCTCATAGAGCAACATTTTAACAAATACTTAAAGTGAAATACAAGGACAAAAAAATAATAATAATAAATAAACCCAACAAATAAAGAGCTAGGCACAAAAAGAAAAGCTTAATCTAAAAATCATATCAAACAAATTGCTAATTCGAATCTATTTTCCCCCATTGAATTTCCAAATAGTAACAGAATAAACACTTTAAGGAACTAAGCAAGGAAAAATCGAGTAAATGGTTGAACCAATATTTAAAAATCTCTCCCAACTCTCAAATTTTATTTATATCTTAATTTTTTTTAAAGAAAAGTAAATACCCTTCATCTTTAGTATATAAACAAAAATCATTAATATTTCAAAAGTTTCATTAATATCATTTTAAAAAAAAGTTTAAAAAAGATGTCCCGACATTTAGTATACATTAGACAAAGATCAATTAGTTTTTGGGATGCTTTGGTGGAGAGTACTCCAATTAAATTATACTTAGTATGAACAAAATAATATAAATAAAGTAAAAAATATGTGTTAGGAATATAATTATTACTATGTTATTGTTTTTAATTTATTGAAAGAATAATGGGGCATTATATACCTAACCTAAAATAGGGCAAACTTGGATTCAATTCCTAAAAAGAACAAAGGCAAGTATTGATATTTTATAAAGTTGGAAATAATAGAGATATTATTTAATGCAACTACATGTGAATTACACTATTAAATCCATTTTTATCGCATTACTAATACCCACACGCATTATTCTTCTATCAAACCCACCAACCTTTCTAATCATCTTCCAAACTCTAAATACACTAATCAACTTTTAAAAAGTTAATTAAGCACATGTTTAGTACTTACAAAATCAATTTCATTACACGACTATATCATAATCCGTACTATTTCATTTTCCTTTTTGTCCATTTTAGTAGATGATTACAGGTAAATTTCACATTTAAAATCATTTATACCTAATCTATCTATATCTTCCGTCTAAACCTACATGAAAAGAAAATAGTTAAATTAAATAAGAAAATTATGTACTATCTAAATCTAAAAGATTTTTATTTTAAAAAAAAAAAAACATATAATTTTAGTAATATCAAATTTCCTCTATAAATAACTAAATTAAACTTCTCGTTCTCTCTTCTCTCTTCTCCTATTTTTTTCTACTTTCTCCAATTTATTTTCTCTATTATTATTATTATCTTTTTTATGAAATAATTATTTGTAGAATTATGGTATTTTACTTTTAATAACAACATTGTTTTCACACATATTGAAGATTTTTTATATTTTGTATTTTGTAATCAGGTCTAGGAGTAGATATCACACTGATCTCTCCTTATAAGTTCCCATCTTGGTAATTTTTTTATATATACATTAGATTCTCCTATTGAAAAGGTAAATATGAAGAGAGACGAAGAAGAGAGTGATCGACCGATTATTATTTTGTAATTTATTATTTTTTATGCCTTTAAGTATAAAAATTAAATAATTTGTGCAGGTTGGATTTATATTTGATTTTAAAATCTTGATTTTTATAATTTTTTTAAATTAATTTTAGATTAATTTTTTTAATTGACAGGTTCTTTATTTGAGCGCTTCTAATTTTTTATTTCAAACTCAATTATTCATAAATAAAAGCGGTGCATTATTAAACTTTTATTATTAAATTTTCTTTTAAACTTCACATAACACGTGTAACACATGTAGTAATCAATTAACTAGTTAATTCAAGTTTACAAAAGTTTAGAATCTCTACCATATAATAAATCAAAACAATATTTTAGCATATATGCAATGAAATTATCCTAAGTATATCAATGTAAACCTGAACTTTCACAAGTGTTTTGAAATTTGAAAAAGTCTTTCCCACGTGTAAGAATTGACGCACTGACAATTTTCATATATAATCCTAATAAAAGTTATAAATCGATTCATTTATAAAAAAAAAAATTAATAAAAAAGTAAATATCTCACACGATATTTTTCAAACTAAATATAAGAGAGGGTATAAACTAATACATTTACAAAAATTTATGATTTAAATTGATACAATTATTAATTTATTATTTAAACTAGTACAACCCCAAAGTTTGAGAGTTATACATGAAAAATTTTCCAATTCTTTGTTGGATAAGATAAATGTAACCTAGGGTTTATGAGTGTAGTGAATAATGATGATACCTTTCTTTAAAATGTGCACAATTATCTTTGACATTTAGTATAGCTAACAACTAATTTGAAATAAATGTAATTGTATTTGGGAATTAGGTGATTTGAGAAGTTTGGTGTTCCTTTAAAGGGATTTTTGTTGCTATGATTGAGTTTGTCTCTTGAAGATGATGAAGTATTGTGACTAAATTATATTAATACACAAATTTTATTTATGTGTCATCACCAGCTTCAACATATATAATTTGGTTTATTGAGTTTGGCAATGCAAACTAAGAGTTCAAACAAAGATACAAGAAATGTTTTAGGTAGGAAAAATGTTCATTGATACTCTTTTTTTTTTTTTTTTTTTTTTCATTTTATTGTTTAAGATTTTGTGTACATATTTATTATTTTTTTAAAAAAAAAATTGAATCTTTAACAACAAGATTTAGTGTGAGAAATTGATAAAATTAAAGATAAGGAAGACAAACATAGAGTAGAAGATACATTATTTATGCTCAAATTTTTTAACTTTCTCAAAACATATGAAAAATTATGAGGAAGACCATATTCAATCATTTCAAAATTGGAGGAAAAAATGTTTCTAGAATTGTTGCAATTTTTAGTTTGATTTTTAATTTTTTTAAAAGTTAAAGTTGGTTTAGTTATGTTCTTTAAAAATTGAATCAAATTTGATAATTGTGCTTTTTTTCTATTTTTTAAAATACTTTGATGAGGTTTATGGTTTTATTTCTTACAAAAATATTACAATTATTTTTCATCTAATATATATAATTATAAAATTATGCACTTATTTTATTCTTTTAAAAATTTCTATAAAAAATCATATTGATAAAACAATATCAATATTTTAAATACACCAATTGATCAAAAATTAAAATGAAGATAAATAACAAAAGTAAACATATCCAACGAAATATAAGAAACTAATTGCATTGTTTTGCTATTTTTAAATATAGCAAAATGAACCAAAATACTTGTAAAATATAGCAAAATGCCACAGTCTATTTACAATGGATTGCAATAGACTATTATATGTGTCAATTCGTATCATTGATAGATACATATATTAGTTTATTGTTGTCTATCACAGATAGATTATGATATTTTTCTATATTTGTAAATATATATTTTCAGAAGTTTTGTCATGTAAAATAATTTTTCTTACATTTTTGCAAGAGGCATATTATATGAGAATAAGAGAATGATAAAAAAAAACAATTAATTTGAACCCAACAAATTCATGTTATTTATCGTATGATGATCAAGGTGTCATGAATAATTGTCTCTTAGGATAAGACACAATACTAACATGTGAATTTAACACTTCAACAACGAGGACTCAGAGGACATTTCTATAAAGTAGGGTTGTTCAAAAAACTTGATGACTCAAAAATATCGATCAACCTAATCTATACAATTTGGGTTGGGTTAGGTTCAAATAAATGAAAAATTTATTGATTAAGTTGGTTCATGAATTCACCTAAAATAACTTGAACAAACCTAAACTTATTATTAACTTTTAAAACGTTTATTTTTTTTTTTTATTACAAATGAGACAAGACAACTATATATCCATATATTTATTTTAGTTTTATTTAATTTTATTAATTTTGATAAGTTATTCTCTAACAACTCTTAAAACTAATACTTTTGTAGTTCTTTGGAGAGAATTTTTTTTTATTATATGAATTGAAATTAGGTTGTTAATACTATGTCGATATATAAAAATAATTAAAATAAATTTTACATATTAATGTTTTACTTATTTTTAGAACAAAATTTTAAATAAATGATCCGATTAACTCAAACCATTAAAACCAAAATATTTTATGGTTGGGTTGGGTTGAGTTCATTTATCAATAAGGATTATTTGGATGTCAAAATATAGGTTGAAAAAATTTACAATATGAATAACTGGGTTGGGTCTAAAAAGTCTTTCAATCCAATTCAATCCCACTCATTAGCACTCCTACCGAACAATAGGTGAGCTATATAAAGAGGAAAACAATTGGGGAGATGAGAACTCGGAGATAATTTATTTATTTATTTTATTTTTCTATATTTTTTATGTTGATAAGACTATTTTGTATTTTTTAAGTTGATAAGACTATTTGTAGTGATTCAAATAATCACATATTTTTAAATAAAAGCATATCCTTCTTTGATTGAGGTTGTGTCTTTTACCAATTATCAGTACGTAGGGATATTCAAAGAACCCGATAATCCGACCAACTTGAATTACCCAACCCAATATTTTTTAAGAGTTGGAGTAGGTTGCAAAATTTTTTAAAAAACATATTTCGGGTTGGGTTGTGTTATAAAATTTAGTAACTGGGTCAATCTAATCCAACCCAGTTTTATTATTATTATTATTGTTGTTGTTATTATTATTATATCTATATATTGAATGAATTTGAATGTAAAATTAAACTTTGCATAGAATACTTTTGAATGTTTTGTATTTCTATTTTGAATAAATTTGAATGCAGACTTGAATTTTATATGAACTTAAGTTTCATGTATTTGAAAGTAAACACTAGAACTTTACATTGAATGCTTCTTGTTTGTTTGATTATAATTTTTTTAAAATTGATGTACATATTTAGGTCATTTATGTAAATATGAGATTTTGTTCACTGCAAAAATTTAACTTTTGGTTGAAAAATGAAAGAATGAAAAAATAGTTTAAATTATGAAGAAAAAAAACAATCCCTTGTCCAACCCCGCCCAACCTGAAAATTATAGATTGAGTTGGGTTGGGTTGACCCTTGCAAATTGAATCGATAGGGTTTAATTTTTGTCGATCTGAAAACCTAGGGTTGGTCCATAATTTACCTCCAACCTGGTCCAACTCGACTTATGTACACCCCTACTCATGAAATGTTTTGATTTTCTATTTTTAAAAATTGTTTTGATTCGTATTTTCCATTCTAATTTTGAAACTTCGAAATGTTTTTTTAAAAAAAAAATTTGAGATATTTTTTAGAAAAATTATTTTAAATGAAAAAAAGTTTTGAAAATATTTACAAATCTAGCAAAATACACAATCTATCTGTGATAAACTACGATAGACTAATATATGTGTCTATCATGATACAAATAGACACATATAGTAGTCTATTGCGATCCACAATTAATAGACGGCGATATATTGTTATATTTTGAAAATATTTTTGTCTATTTTGCTATATTTGAAAATAACTCTTATTTTAATGAAAAATGATAACTAATTTGAAAATAAAGGGTAAAACAAAAAATATTTTTGATATTATTCACCACTTAATTTTTTATAAACGAATGGAAATTATTATAATAAAATAGAAAATTAAATAAAAAGTAGAAAAAGTGTAACCCCAAGTTTAAGAGGGAGAGATGAATGAACCGAGATGACATTCAAATGAGAGAATTGAAACAAAATACTATATTCAGGTCACAGATCACATCCAAATGTTTAATACAAAATAATAATTACATACAAAAGTTTTTAGCGTATACATATTCCTAAATAAATTAATAATAGTTTGTAGTTAAGTGACGTTTTCATAGCAAAGCTAGTGAAAATATTTACACATTTTACTTTGTAACAATGATACAGATAGATATCTGTCAGTAGACAAAACAATAGATGTCTATTTAGATTTATCGCAGTATGTTATAAGATAAAATAAAAATAAAAATTTATTGTATTTATAAATAAGTTGACTCAATTTGCTATATTGGAAGACATCCTAATATTTATAACAATCACTTGGGTGTTAAAAAAAAAAGAAGAAGCAAAATTACCCTAAAAAGGGTTACTCTAATAGTTTCGAAGATAAAAATCTAACACACTTAGTTAAATAAAAAGAGTGTTGAATAATTGCATGAATTTTCAGAAAATTTGTTTAAGATAACAAAAGTTTGAATGAAGAAAACAAAATTAAAACCCACCAGTTAAGTTAATTGCTTATAAACATTATCTTTAGGACAACTATGGATAAAATTTAAACCAATCAAATTAAAGAAACAAAAAAAACAAAACAAACAAACTTGGATAATACACATCTCATATTGACTTCATATGCTCCAAACTTCATTTATTTTCAAATTTTAAAGTCCTACTTAATGTTGATTAATTTAGAGGCAACTTAATTTGTTCAAATTCAATTTTTTATATATCTATATATATTATATATATACAAATTATTTGTTGACAAAAGTATTTGTATCTATATATTTTTTCATACATTACTCACCAAATTGATAAAACTGATAGATTCCGTTACTTTACTAATCACCTTTAACTTAAATTATAAATATTTTGAAGCTACAACATTATTGTTGAAATAAACATTTTAAAACTATTTTTCTAACATAAATTAATCATAATTTTGAATAGAAATTAAGATTTGAAATGTATCTAATAGTGATATGAAACGGTGTGCCAAAAAATTTTAGTCTTAATTTTCTCGTTTCATATATTATTATTATTATTATTATTATTATTATTATTTCATATTTTAATTTGTTTTTGACGAAGTTGAACGCTACTTTTTTACAAATACATAAAACCAAAATCATTTCCCTCATTATTATATTTACATAAATTAAAATGAGAAAAATGATGTTTTCCCTTGAGAAAAATATGGGTAAATGTAAATATTTAAAATTTGAAAAAATAAATCAACTTTTTACATAATCCAACTTTATTTCTTTCATAGATTTTATTAGAATTTTTAATTCTCCCATATAAAATAGTGACTGAGATTCAAATCATCTCTTATGGTTGAACTCAGAAACTCTATTTTTAATTCCAATTCTAAAACAACTTGAAGAATAAAATACAAACATGAAAATTTTGGATTCCATTCTAATGTGCTATTTTATTACTTTATGTTATTTAATTCAAATCCTCTTAATTTTCATTTATATCAAGCATGTTCATTTGCAAAATAAGACAAAACAAAAAGATAAAAAAACAAAAAAGGTTAAAATATGATTTTGGTCCAATACTTTAAAATTTATTCAACTTTAATTTCTTATACTTTCAAATGTTCAATTTTAGTTCTTGTATTTTTTATAAATCTTAAATTTAATCTCTTAAAGTTAAATGGATTAAATAATTATTTTTAAAATGTTGAGTGAAAATGCTAATAAAAAATTAAAAATAATGAAAAATGTACGATAAACTAATAATGGTGAAATGTAAAATTTATTAAAATGTAATGCCCCAATTCCCAAACCCAATAAAGACAAAATGATATTAAAAAGAATAAAAAGAGAGAACAACACCATTTTTAAATATTAATTTTCAATTATTACAAACTTTTCTTTTATCAAAATCGCCACAATCTCACATGAAATGGAATTGAGAATTGACTAAAATTTTAATTTCCTTTCACCAATAATTATCGTGTTAACCCGGAAAAATAATAATCAACGGAAACCAAAACCAAAATCAAACCACCAAATAACATTTTCTTTTTTTTTTTTCTTTTTTGTACAATTTTTTTCACTCCCAATCGCCGCCGTCAAAAGTGACCGGAGCCGTACTTTGATCTGAAAACACAGCACAGAAATCCAGTTCCGCGGCCGTAAACGGCGGATTTCCCCACCAATCAACCGAGTCAATAAACTCGAACTCGTTCCACGACTCAGCTCTTATATCCTCTTCAATATTGGGCAATTCCACAATTTCCCCCAATTCATCTGACCCTTCTTCACCATTCGAAAACGACACCGTCTCGGAATCAAAATCCACCATCGCCGCCGCCTTGGCAGCCGCCTCTTGAATATCCCTAGGCATTAACGACACCGGCCGGGGAAGCAAACCGGCGAGTTGAGGGAAATTGAGAATGGCCTTTGCGGAATCACCTTTGATACTGAGCGCCGCCACATCGTGTGCACGTGCCGCCATCTCCGCCGTCGTGAAAGTCCCAAGCCAAATCCGAGATTTCTTTCTCGGTTGCCGGATCTCCGACACCCATTTACCCCAACTCCTTCTCCGTACGCCTCTGTAAATTGGGTGTTTCTGATCTCTCTGTTCTTGATTCCTCTGTTTTCCCCCTTTCATTTCTCTACTTTCAGATTCTGAATTCCAATTGTTTGATTCCGCCATTGTTGATTCTCAAAGAAGAAGAAGGAGAAGGAGAAGAAGAAGAAGAAGTGTAACATGTGAGAGTTTCGTATGGAACATTATATTATATTATATATATATATATATATATATATACAAATTTGTAGGCTCCTAACAAAGCGACTTATAACCAACCAAACCTTCTATAATTTGACATTAATTCCTAATGAAAAGCTAAGAAGAAGACTTTAGAGGATTTCTAATCATTTTAACAAATATATAATTTTATGTAAAAAAAAAAAGGTTTTATCTTTCGAGAAGATGTGTATAGGTTGCTTGACTTTCAAAACTCTTACTATTATTATTTCATCTACTAGTGTGTGTTCATATATGCTTAGCTAATTAACTTTATTATTAATCTTTTAATCATAATTAATAAGTACGTAATTCTCAATTCTTATATCCTATTTGTATGCTAATACTCTACAAAATTATTATTATTATTATTTTTATTATTATTATAACTTCCACTACTTTCTTTTGTAATTCTTTTAATGATATTTATTTTCCAATCTACTTTGTTTTGTCACATTTACATTTTATTTGATTTAACATGACATTTTCATAGTAAAATAACCTCATAAAATTTAATTTTACTCCAATGTAAACTACTTGCTAGTTGTTGTCCCACCAATTAATTAAACGTTGTTTTAGATGTACTCAAAAAATTTTAAAAATAAAATAAAATAAAGTTGTTTTAGATGATGCAATATAACTCATGGATATTAAATGTTAAATTGATTTAAGGGATTACTTTTATTGGGCAACATTACTCCAAATATTAATCCTCTCCTTGTCTAAAGTTAAATTAAGTTTAAAACATATGAAAAATAAATCCAATGAAAGATCGCATAACATATTTAATAGGTTAAATTATAAAAAAAATGTTCCTAAACTTTACATTTAGTATACAAAATGCTCAAAATAGGTTCAAAAATACTCTTATGCTTAGTTTTGGTTGGAAATTTTTGTGTAAAAAATATCTTGAACTTTTAAAAGTTTAAAAAATATCCTTAAACTTAAAAAAAAAAAAAAAAAAAATGTCATTTATAGTTTTTTTTTTGAATATAAACCGTTAGTACTGTGTTGCATCTTTATTTTTCATCTTTTTCTTCAATCCCTTCTCCAATACCCTCTCTTACTCCTCTTTTTGTTAACTATTTGACATTTGCTTATCTTAAAAAGAATTTCACACTTTAATTAAGGTATATGAACTATAATAAATGATGAAATGAAAAACCTTTTTGGCAAAAATTGGATTCTCATTGTAAAACTAATATTATAAAAGATTCTGAGAAGTGCTTCTGGTCTTCTCCTCAAAATACTTTTTTGACAGTCAAAATGGATGCAATCTGGATTCCTTCATTGCCTTCTACAACCTTTGGTTCTGTAATTCAGGATTCAAAAGGTGACCTAATCGCAATAAGCGCTTATTCAGTTTAAGTCTATTTAAATCCTCCAATTGCTGAACTTGTTGCTATTATAGAAGATTTGAAACTACCAAAATCACTTCAGATCCAGAAAGTTTTTGTTGAATTGGACTGTAATCAAGCTTTAGATTTGATCTATGGAAAACAAATTGCTTTTAACCAATTACCAAATCTGACCCAATTTTGTTATTTCGAATGTATCTAATTTAGTTTTGTTAAGAGAAGCAAATAAAAATAGGTGACTAGTTAGCAGAAAATTGCAAGAAACAAATGTTTGGATGGCATGTGGATACGAAAATTCCCTCCCCACATTGTATCCCGACCTATATCTGATGTATCAAATTTAGGCCGTGAGGCGTAACAAATTTTGTTTCTTTTTTTCAAAAATAAAAAATAAAGAATAAAGCATTAAATGATTTTAAAACTTAAATATATTCACGAGATTATACGTTAGCAGTTGATTGTGTGTTAATAGCTAAATAATTTTTTATTTCACTATTTAACGTTTTTTGTATGTTTTAAGAGAATATTTTGATTTTAGAGTTTTGTGAAATTTTGTGAGATTTTACGTTTTACCCTAAAATTTTGATTTTTTATTTTGGTCGTTGAGAATTTGGTGTAAGCTGAGAATTGAAAAATTAAGAGAAATATGAGAGTATCTATATGAAAAAAAATGAGCATGTCTATAAAATTTGTTCCAAAATTGGTTTTTTCAAACTTAAAAATTTTAAACAAATTGAGCATCATATTAATGGTAGGAGTATTTTTTTAAAAATTTTAAATTATTATTTTATCGCAAGAAATTATCGATTTCTTTTCAAATACTCACGGTGAAAGAATTTTTTTTTTTTTTTATTTAGTTAAGGGTACTTCTTAAATTAATTTTAAAAGTGCAACAATATTTTTGAAATAAAACTTTAGCGGTTTCCATTCAGATCTAATGGTAATGATATTTTTTAACATTTTTTTAAAAACATTTAAAGTTATTTTTGAAACTTTTAGACACAAAATGTAAAGTTCAGGAACATTTTTTTTTTATAATTTAACCATATTATAGCTATAAAAGCTAATTATAATATTTATCCAAAAAACACATAACCAATATCATATAAATCAAAGATTGGAAGGATACATGTGATCTCCTCAAATGATTAGATTTTAACACATGTATAGTGTTTGCCCTATAATAACTCTAAACTTTTCTCCTTGCTTCAGTGGTTAGTGGTATATCCAATATTTAGATTGTATTTTTAAAAAATAAGTTATTTTTGAAAAAAATTTGAGTGTTGAAAATTATTTAAAATACTTTTAAAAATACAATCCTAAACCCTAAACCCTAACATATATATAATATTTGAAGCGTAATATTAAACAGTTCACATCAAAAGAGTTTAAATAAAAATAAATTTCTTAAAATTCATATTTATGTTGTAAGCCAATTCAAATGGACGGTTAGTTTTATATAGTATAGAGACTCCAAAATCTCCCACCCCAAAGTAAAAAAAGAGTGTAATATTAGCTAATTTTAATTTGCAAGCTACTTAAAAAAATTATTGAGTATTATCGTTTTAATCTCATTTTCTAATTTAATTTTCATATCAATTACATAAACTTTAATGAATATATATCTACATATATATATATAGTAGATTTTATTTTATTTTAAAATTTTCTCAAATTTTCATACACATACCAATATACAAAGATTGTTTATCTTTAATATAAATCATTTTAATAAAATAAAGTGTACAAAAAGAACTTAGATAAATATTTCAAATTTCTTTTACATGCAAGTTTCATTATTTTCTGACATATTTAGGTGGACAATATAATCTTATAAAGTAATTTTTTTTATATAACTTTATAATCAATATGAATTACTCAAAAATTATATATTCGTGCATTTATATGAATATTAATTATTAAATTATTGTAGTTCCTAAATTTGAAATTTAGACATTTATTGGACATTAGTTATTCTTATATTTTCAATTTGTAATTAATAGATATATTAAATTTTGGTAATAAAAAGTCCAATAAAACTTATTAGGCACATGGTTAAATAAATAAATAAATAAATATATATATATATATATATATATATATATATATATATAGTTTTTGTAACGTCCTTTTAATAGGTAAGAGACTTATCATAAATCAATTTAAAACTTTAAAATCTATTAAACATAAGATTAGATTTAAGAATCTAGTAACGAATAGAGTGTTATCAAATGTTCGTGACATGTAACATCTCGTATAAAAATAAAGAAATTTGGTTGCCACCCAATGGAGCATTTAAAAATTTGCACGAAAAAAACACACCAAACACAAAAAGATCCCTAATATCTATAATTTGGTAGACTATTAAATACTAAAAAGGGATTAATAAAATGTATCAATAAATGCCTACAAAATCGTTTTGTCCAATAATTAACATTTGGTATATGAGAACCAAATCAAACAGTACCGAAGTAATTATTCATGTTTAAATTTAATATTAAAAAATTAATTATACATAATATTATTATACTAAAAGAAAAGTTTTTATGTCTGTATGTATGTATAAATATAAAGATATCAAAAGTTTATTTAATTTCCTTCTTATTTTCTTCTTCTTTTTTTTTTTTCTTTACAAGGAATCAAACTTTTAGTTGAAGGGGCATAAATAGTAAAAGAAATTAAAATTTACAACATATAACAAAAATTTTAGATTTAATTAATGATAAATTAAGCTTTTATATTTATAAATAGGTATTGTATCTATATTCAACTTGTGTGATATGAACCGATCAAACATCAAATTATTAATTTTATTTTATTTAATAATTACAATGCAATTTTAATATTTTTCTATTTTATCCTTTTTAATAATGTTTAAATAGAGTTAATTTAGTCTTTTTACAGTGCATTAGGATTTTATTGGGAGGCTATTTAAACTTTGCATTTAGGTTGTTTAAGGGAGTTTTGGATAATTGAAGTTTTAGGGTTTTCTATGAATGAAAATTGTTTAGTAGATGACATAGCCTCATCACCATCTTTTTGCAATTATAGGTTTAAGGTTGCAAGCCAAGAACATTCAGGTAAGTTTGATCATCTTGTTTGTGGAGTGTTCGAACTTGGAGTGATGAACTAGTTCTCCTTATCTCTTGGTATTCGATCAAAGGGTAGTCCAAATCTAATCCATTTCCTTGGGTTTTTGTCAAATTGATTTGAGGGTTTTAGAATTTGTTATTAGGGGTTTGCCAATTAAGTTCCTAATTTTCCAATTTAGGGTTTTCATATTATTGTGTCTTATAGATTCTTAAATTTAATTTTATGTTTAATAGATTTTTTGAAACTCTATCTTGATAGACACTAATAAAAAATTATTAGTATATCTATCATTGGTATAAACTAAAATTTTGTTATATTTTGTAAATATTTTTAACAGTTTTATCATTTATAATAATAATTTTCGTTATTGAAAGGTGATAATAGATTTCATTTATTTATTACTAGATAAATGATAAATAAATTTTTTAGAAAAATTTAGAAACTTCGATTCTATGTATCAAGTATAATTTTAGAGTGATTACAGTAATTTATAAGATAACCATGAAATGTCAAACTTGACAACTACACTTAGAAATTAAGTGAGAGATAATTATCTAAAATATATATATATATATATGTGTGTATCATATGAAACTTTATGTCATGTAATATTATCATGATAGAAAAGAGGTGAGCTAAAAGTGTAGGTGGGAAGACGGGCCACGATATATGTAAGACACCGTTTGTTTCACAAGTTTTTTTTTATAGGTTTTCAGACAGATATTTAATATTCATGTTTGTTTCACAAAATTTCACATTTTAAAATCCAAAATGTTATTATAGAACTTTAAAACTCACTTCACATACGATTTTTAATATAACTTAATTAATTTATAAATTAATATAAATTATTTATTATTAATAATTTTAATTAATTATTAAATATAAATATATTATTTAGAACTTAATAAATTTTAACTAATATTTTTATTGTTAATATTTTATGCTATCTTAACTATTTAATATAAATTATTATGGTTAATTATTAATATTTTAATTAATTTAATTATTTTCAATAATTAATTTAATTATTTTTAGTTAAAAGATATTTGTTTATTTTTTTTATTTTATTAAACTAATTAACCTAACATAAAATTATTTTATGTTAAATTTAATTGATCTCTAGCAATTAAATAATTTTAGTTTTTACAAATTATGGAATTGAACACAAATATTTAACTTTCAGACATCAATTATCCCAGACATTCAAATCCTAGATATTTAATATCTATACCGCACATTCAAACACAAATATTATCTCAGACATTCAGATGCTAGATATTTAATATTTATATCCATGAAACAATATCTATGATCCTAACGGTCCTTTAAATATAAAATGATGTCAATATTTATTTTGCACCAAAGAACGTTCAATTGTGAATTTGTTTGTTTTTTCAAAAGAAAAAAAAAACTCAATGTTTATAATTCTCAACATATCTCTCTTTTTGTACGTTAAAGTTTAACGATGTATTTACACATAATTAGGTATGTACTAACATTCAACTCTGTTAAAATATATAAGTTATAATATTCCTTTACTGCTTCCATTATTTTCTTTCTTTTTGTTATAGTCTATATACATTTAATCGAAAGAACTTTTTATTATTATTATTTTGAGATAAACAAATATCAAACAACTAAAAAAAAAATTAAAGCTTGATGTTTCTGAAAACAAATAAATAAAGCTCGATAAAAGTAAAATATTAAAAAAATCTCATATTTTCTCCAATAATCCAACCTCATTGGCCTACAATTTCTTCTGCCAATCGTCATGGATCAGTTGGGATGCCCAAGTCGGGCTGCAATCGAAAGGAATAAATTCGAAGAGGGATTTGGAGTGTTCTTCTTCTTTTTCTTTTGTAAGTAATTGAATAAAATTGAAATGCTGATCAATAGAATTGGTATAGGTTTGGAAGAACTCGAATCCCACTCAATTTTATGTTTTTTTTTTTTTATATAATATGTATATAAAAAACTGAATAGAAGAATAATATAAATTTTATGTCAATTAAGCAATGTTAGTATAGTTTTATTAATTAGTTGTCAACTACAATATTAGTGAAAATAATAACAACTAATTAGTTGGTGTTTAATAACCTACTTGACGATTAATCTAAATATGAAGTTGAAGTGATCATAGCAAACAAATAATGACAGGTTTAGGGTAGAGAATTTTTAAACTAATTTTATAAGTACAATGTATTATTATTATTTTGGATATGAGAATTAATTTAAACTCAACTCATGAAAATAAATAAATAAAGAAATAAAGAAATTGAGAGCTCAACCATTACCCAATTTCACCTTTTAAAAATATATAGTCAATTTTTTTGGTCCTCAAACAATGTTTTAAAAAAGAAGTAGAATTAAATTAAATTAAATCATAGTATAGGGACATTTATTATTTGGGTTAATTAGGAATGTGAGTGACACAATATTAAGTATAATTTAGAACCAATGGGTAAAATTAAACATAGATTGATGTGAAATTAAAACACAAGTGGTTTAAAAGAATCTTGAATTTCTTCTTAATTTTTTTTATTATATAAATTGTTTTTCTTTACTCACTCAAACCAAGTCAATTAATATATGCTAACTAGAATGGCTTAAAATTCGAATATATTGTGAATTGTGAAGAGTTTTGGGACCATCGAATCATTTTAAAAAGATATAAAAAAATAGTTTTATATTCTTTATAGAGTACAAAATGTCTGAATTATTAGTTTATTTTCTTTGATTTTCTAATAGTTGATTTTCACAAGTTACAAATTAAATATTTTAATAATAATTAGTGGTTTTTTTTATTAAAAGAAAAATCTAGAATTGCAAGATTATGAAAATTTACATTTTTTATACTATATGAAAAAATCTACATTGTTAGAAATTATTGTTGGATATTAATAGTGAAAGAAAGTGAAACTTTGGTTTATTTTGAAACTTAAGATTGGATTTAATTGTGTAA